>JALGBA010001507.1:0-392500 GCA_023970755.1 Azemiops feae | reverse complement strand
CTTTTTTCCAGTGCGATTGTAATTTTGAATAGTCCGTAAGTCGAAAATGTGGTCAATAACTTTTTCCCAGTGCCACGGTTATATTTTGAACGCGATACGTCGAGGATTACCTCGTACATGGACTCGAACTGCCCGACCACAATTGAGCCCAATATTTTGTTGCTAAGCGAGACATTGTTAAGTGAGTTTTCGCCCCAGTTTACGACATCTCTTGCAACAGTGTAGGAATCACTGCAGTTGCTCAAGTTGCAACAGAATTGTTAACGTGAATCTGCGTCGCATGACTTGCTTGTCAGGAGGAGGTGCCAAAGGAGGAGGCAGACCCCGGGACGCGGCGATTGTCATAAATTTGAGTCATTGCCAAGCGTCTGAATTTGATCACGTGACCATAGGGGGAGGCTGCAACGTCTTAAAGTGTGAAAACGTGATAAGTCGCTTTTCCACTGCTTGTTTGTAACTCCAAACGGTCACTAAATGAACTGTTGCAAGTCGTAGGACTAACTGTATTTAAAGGAGATCCCAAACTTTGGGTCACCTTTACTCTCCATAACGGAGTTTTAAAAACTTCTGTTCAGCCAGGACTTCTTTGGACATAAACGCCCAGTCTGATCTCGGTGTTTTCTGAAGCACCTCCCAGTTGTGAAGTCTCCAACACCAGATCTTCCCAAATAAGATAGTCCTGTTTCAAAGAAGTCACCTTTCCCTGGGGAATCTGCCAGAGTAATGTAGGACTTCACCTTCATGAGTTGTCTTTTGTTTCCTGTTTAGGTTTTCTACTCAGTACATTCCACTGCAAATCTCAGAAGAATCTGATGCGGCTAGAAGCCTTTATAAAAGCTGAAATGTTATCAGAGGAAATTTGGACCGCTCACAACAGTCACTCGATCAAAATGGCAGTCCCGACTGGGGTTCAGCATTCATGTCACTGCCTACATTAGTCCTCTGGGCTAAAATGGGACGCAGCCATTCCTGCCTTTAATCTCTTTTGACACTGGAGTTACAGATTCTATTACTCCGACAGTCTGCTGTTTTGTCTCCATATTTGTGCTCTTGACAAATCGGGTCCCGGAGGGGGCGAATACCGAACGGCTAAATTATTTAGAATGCATACATCTCAATTAAATAACCTCACACACCGTGCTGATCTGGCACATAATTGATAACTCTTCCTCTTTAGGTTCCTCTCCAACTCTCATTCGTTGAGGCAGCCACTAAATTGTGCTTTGAGAGAGTTTAAAGAAACACCAAGCCTGAGCAATAAATACTGAGAGTTGGTTCCAGGGAAATAGTAAGGCTCAGTTCCTAGTGGTGGAAGCCCAACAGCAGAACCCCAAGTTATGGTCAAGACACCTTGGAAACCGATGAAGGAAATTCCCAGCTTCAATGATCGACTGTTATGAATGACATCCAATTATTAGGAATTACGTTCATTAAGATGGGAGTCTCTTGGACTTGTTTGAACCACTTTTTCCCACAGTGTAAAACTAAAAGGCTAATTGCCCCCATTCATTAAATGACCGTTCAAAGTTCTCGAACAGTCATTCACTTATGCAAAGGACTGAGTGGCATACACTTCTAGAGGGATAGTTGAACATAATTTATTTATTTAATGATCTATCTCTTCCTTTTTTTTTTTTTTTTTTTTTTACCTATTAAGGATATGTGTATCTATCGCCAGATCTTAAGAGTTTAATATAGAAGCAAAGTTCTCTTCCTCTTCGTGGTATTCTTAGAACAGGTATGGGACATAAGATGGGTGGAATTTAGTGACTAGTTCATATTTACATAATGAGCATTTGCTATATCATGCTAGGTCTCATGTAGAACCAGGCAAGGTTGCAAGAATTGGGTACATCTAGCTTAATGAAAAGAAGGACTAGGGGTGACATGATAGCAGTGTTCCAATATCTCAGGGGCTGCCACAAAGAAGAAGGGGGGGGGTCAAGCTATTCTCCAAAGCCCCTGAAGGCAGGACAAGAAGCAACGGATGGAAACTAATCAGGGAGAGAACCAGCTTAGAACTAAGGAGACGTTTCCTGGCAGAACTATTAATCAGTGGAACGACTTGCCTCCAGAAGTTGTGGGTGCTCCAACACTGGAGGTTTTTAAGAAGAGATTGGACAGCCATTTGTCTGGAATGGGATAGGGTCTCCTGCTTGAGCAGGGGGTTGGACTAGATGACCTCCAAGGTCCCTTCCAACTCTTGTTTTTCAATTGACTCAATTCCAGCTAAGAATCAAAATCTGCAAATGGATGTTTTTTTTGGAGTTGTGCAATTATAAATAATAACCCAAGCAAGCTCACTATTAGGCCTGGCTATTAAAAAGAGCTTGCCGAGGGATGCCTGATAGAATTCAAAGTTGTCCTATCTCTTGTTTGTGTTTCTGGAACGCGTGAAAAAAAAAAAAAACTAGGGACAAGAAGTTACTGTCCGCAGAAATTCTCTTGGAAAATATGAAACAGAAGGAACTTCTCCTCTGCCTGGGCCATGCAGCTAATCTTGTAGTATCTGTACTTAAGTCACAATCCCCCTTTATACACTGCAGCAACCGTATGTCTCAGCTTCCTGCTGTGTTCCTAGCTTCTTTGCAAGCAAAGAATGGATCTCCTGGGAATGGCCCAGTCACTCAGTCTTCATTCTCTTCCTTGACTGAGGCCGTTAATACAGTCTGGGGAGCGATCTTAGCAGTTAAGTGGGATCCCGGATGCAACTGTTTCCTTTCTGGCAACGCTTTATGAGAATCTGTTGGTGCTATTTCCAGCGATCTGCCCATCTCCTGCACTTTAAAGCTGGTTTGAGACTGGTGATCTGTAAGCTGCTTGGAAGTTATCTTTGGCTTGTGTTGATCATTCCAGCATTTGCCTTACAGAGGAGCAAAAGGCAATTCTTGCTCTCTAGGGGAGGAGTTTGGTGCACAGAGAAGTATAGCCACCCATGCATTTACTTTTAAGAATACCTATTAACATCAGCCCAACAATCAACAGGTAAACAATACCCCAGTCAAGGAACTGCCAACAAGCTAACAGTAAACAGTCCAACCAAAGGACCACCCAGACCACTCCCACCAACACTTGACACCAACAGGACACGCCGCTAGAATATAAATTGAGAATAAAACCCACTCTCTACTGCCACTGATGATGTTACATAGTTTGGTAATGAAATGTCTGCAAGAAAACTACCAAGCTCAGAGAGCATCAAGGACCCCCTCAGGATACTATTGCATGAGTGTGCATGCTCTAAGGTGGGTTTAAGAATTGTACCGTGCACTGTAGAGCATGTCCAGGCTTGCAAAAATGAGCAGGATATCGTCATGTTTCCCTCCTCTTAAAATTTTTTTATATTTTTATTTTATTCTACTTTAGTTTTTATTATTTTTACGCGGTTTGGTCACAACAAAATTTCCCTCAGATAAACTGCAGCTCTTTTTGTCATCAGTAGGGGGAGCAAGAACACTAGGGTAGTGTTATAGCTAGTGTTACAGCTCCCTCTACTGATAAGGAAAAGCACTGCTGTTTTTTTAAGACAAGAAAAGGTTAAGAAATAAGTCTCCAGACCAAGTGGTTGAACACTTAAGGCATTTTTTTCTTTCTTTAACCCACCTTCCTAAACAAACAAACAAACAAACAAACAAGGTCCATAAATGTTCTGCCCATCTAAAAGATTCTGGGGAGCACAGAAAAGGAATTAAGCCCCATAAATTGTGGGTTTTCACATCCTTGGTTTATAGAGTTGGTGTAGGTCCAGGGATATTCTCATTAATAAAAATAATCGAGGAGGGTTAGGTTTTGTTTTCTTGCATGCCAATTTCAATTTTCCTTTAATTGGATTCCTTTAATTAAAGGAATCTTTTAAAAGAAGTTAGATAAGATAAGCTAGCACCGAAAGAGATAGTCTGCGTAGACTCAGCATCTGAAAAAAAACAAATTAAACTACCATAGATTATGTCACATTTCTAGGATTCCCTCCAGGTATATGTTTGATTCCTTTAAATGAGGTTAATTTTGGTTCTCCCATAGAGACTTTCAATCTCTAACTGCTGGGGATTATGAAGGCTGCATGGCCAACTATATGAACAGTACTAGTTAGGAAAGCTTACTCTAGTTCAAGGGTCTTCAAATTTGGCAACTTTAAGACTTGTGGACTTCAACTCCCAGAATTCCTCAGCCAGCCAAGTTTCCAAGTTTGAAGATCCCTGCTCTATTTAGTCATAATATTTCCAGACTGATCTTGGGCAAATCTTACTGTACAAAATTGTTAAGAGAGTTTGTCATGTCCATAGAGTGGTCCACTCCACACCACTTATGGTTTCTGTTGGGTGGGTGGAGGTTTTCCAAGTAATCTTGTGGACAGTTCTGCTGAGCACTTGGTTGGCCCCTGGCAAAAGAAGATGATCCAGGCACTTGATGGGATTGGAGATGAGTCTACATGATGATGAGAAGCAAAGTGTTGTTATTCTGTTATTGCACTGGGAGACTGTCGCTCAACAGCTTTGTGGTCCTTGAATCTGGGTTACCGGATCATCAATATCCGTTTTTAAAAATGCAATTTTATTGGACGCTTTAAAAACAAGAATAAAAATCAACACAAACTAAAATAAAGCAGGAAGGAAGGGGGGAAAAAAGAAAAACTAGTAAAAAGAGAATGGTAAGTGCAAAAAGAAAAAAGTAGAAGAGAAATAGAGAAGACAGGAAAAAAAGATACAAAGAAATGGTTTCCAATTTTCTTTATAGCAGTTGTAAGACAACTGTTAAATTTTCTCCTTTCTCCAAATCTACCTTCTCACATAGTCAGAACTGAAGAAGCTTCTTGGATGGGAAGCGAAATGTTTTCAAGGAAAAAAACCAAGAAAGTCCAGTTGCCTTTTGGAAAAAGTACCTTTGGGACAACCATGATCTGAATGACAGACAATCTCCACGGACCTTTCTCCAAAGTTACACTATGACTCTCTTCTTTCTATAATCTATCCTATCTAATCATCAAAAGCAGAGATCATAAGTTCATTTTCTTTCTGCTTCACGGAACAAGTCCATAAGGAGTTTCCAGGTAGCAATAAACATAGATACTGCATATAGCATCATCAAAATTCTGATGATAATCAATTGTACATCACTACCCAAATTGCACATGAGCTGCTATCAAGCTTTTGACCCAGTGTTGTGGGGCGATCAGGATCTAGATGAGATTAAAGAGGCTGAAAGTCAACCAAGCAGGATGGAGATATTTTTTGAATTCTCTACAGTAGACTTGTCCCTTGTGAGGGTAGCAATGCCTCTGAAAGAACCGGTGCATAACTTGGGGGTTCTGCTCAACTTGTAGCTACTGTTTGATGGGCAAGTGAAGACCACAGCCAGGGGTATCTTTGTTCAACTTCATCTGACTGCAACCCTACCTGGAGTACGAAAGCCTCCCAACATTAACTCATGCACTTATCAGTACTTACTCGGACTACTGCAATACTCTCTACATGGGACGGTCCTTGAAGAGTACCCAGAAGCTTCAATTGGTCCAGCACAGAACAGCCAATTGCTTGTGCATACAGTTCAACGTGAGCATCTAGATCTGGGCCCTGAACTACTGTATTCCCCCCCAAAATAAGACCAGGTCTTATATTAATTTTTGCTCCAAAAGATACGTTAGGGCGTATTTTCAGGTGATGTCTTATTTTTTTTTCATGTACAACAATCTACACTTATTCAAATAAATAATGTCAACTGTATTATTTATTTATATTTCATTATATATTAATATTATTATTTTATCATTCAATACGTCCGTCGTGTGTTTTGCAACGGACGTACTAAATGCATCTGTCTGGCTGACGATCTTAACTGGGGCTTATTTTTGGGGTGGGGCTTATATTACGAGCATCCTGAAAAATCATGCTAGGGCTTATTTTCCAGTTGGGTCTTATTTTGGGGGAAATACGGTAGCTTCCCATATGGAGTATTTATCAAAGTGTTGGTTTTAATTTTAAAGCCCTACACAGCTCGGCATTAAGATAGTTGCAGGAATGTCTCCTCCAACTGTTTTCAATCCATTTGGCTCACCCCTACTAGCCCTCTGTTCCTGTGATTATTTGGAGGGAGGGGTACAAGCTGTCTTTCTACTGCTGCACCCCCGCTTAGGAATATTTGCTACTCCCCAGAAATTCACTCAAGGCAGGGCTAGATGAATCAAAAGTTGGAATTAAGATTGCCAGGAGAAATATCAACAACCTAAGATATGCAGATGATACCACTCTAATGGCAGAAAGCGAAGAGGAACTAAAGAGCCTCTTGATGCGGGTAAAGAAGGAGAGTGCAAAAGTTGGCTTGAAACTCAACATTCAGAAAACCAAGATCATGGCATCCGGCCCTCTATGGCAAATAGATGGGGAAGAAATGGAGGTAGTGACAGGTTTTATCTTCCTGGGCTCCAAGATCACCACAGATGGGGACTGCAGCCAAGAAATTAAAAGACGCTTGCTCCTGGGGAGGAAAGCTATGGCAAATCTAGACAGCATACTAAAAAGCAGAGACATCACCCTGCCAACAAAAGTGCGTATAGTCAAGGCCATGGTTTTCTCTGTTGCAATGTATGGCTGTGAAAGTTGGACCATAAGAAAGGCTGAGCGCCAAAGAGTTGAGGCCTTTGAACTCTGGTGCTGGAGAAGACTCCTGCGAGTCCCCTGGACTGCAAGGCGATCAAACCGGTCAGTCCTAGAGGAGATCAACCCTGATTGCTCTTTAGAAGGCCAGATCCTGAAATTGAAACTCTACTTTGGCCACCTAATGAGAAGGAAGGACTCACTGGAGAACAGCCTAATGCTGGGAAAGATGGAGGGCAATAGAAGAAGGGGACGACAGAGAATGAGGTGGCTGGATGGAGTCACTGAAGCAGTAGGCGTGAGCTTAAATGGACTCCAGAAGATGGTAGAGGACAGGAAGGCCTGGAGGAATGTTGTCCATGTGGTCGTGATGGGTCGGACATGACTTTGCAACTAACAACAAAGAAATTCACTCAGTTCAAATGCCGTGTTGTAAGCTGTCTGCAAGCCTCTGTTTCTCGACCTTGGCAAATTTAAGTTGCGTGGACTTCAACTCCCAGAATTCCCTAGCCGCTGTGGGAAAATTCTGGGGGTTAAAGTCCCCAGATCTCAACGTTGCCGAGATTGAGAAACACTGCTGTAAGTCATTAAAATCAGAAAGACACTCCGAGAACATTTGGGAGTACGGAGTATCACCAGATATTTTATTGATTTTGTGATATATATTTTTAATGCGTTAACTGATGACGGCTCATCTTTACTTTGTTTGATCTGCATATTAAGGATGTTTTATTGTGCTGCTTTGCGCTGCGATTTTTATTTTTATTTATTACTCCGCAGACTCTTGATTCGATGGTTTACAGAGGTATTGGAAAATGCTAAGAGTCTCCTCTATTGCAGTGGCTATAAATAGGGCCAATTAATAAAGAGGTTGGGGCATTTTACTTTAGCACCCAACATCTACCACTCTAAACTCAAATGAGGTAGGCAGAGATACAAAAAACTATTGATGGACTTAATTGTCCTTACCTAAAGACTTTGAAATATCTTCTGGGTATTGGGAGAGCCTGAAAATGAGAGAAATGGATACGGAAGATTACACAGAAACATTTCCGCTCTCCGTGCTTCCCTAATGTTGATTTAATTTTAGGTCTAGAGAGACTACTGCATTGTACAAATCTATCAATTTCTGGTAATTTCAGAGATGAGGGGGGGAAGTGAGGTTACTTATTGCCTCCCATCCTGAAGGGGTAATTTCTGGTTTTGTCATCAATTTGGTGCTGAAGAGATCTTTGGGAGAATGCCACCAGAGAAATTATACCTTCGGAAAAAAGAAAAAAGTGCAAGTAATAAGGAATCCTTGCGGATTTTACGCCGCTAGTCGTTGCCAACTCTAGCGGGCTCTGCTCATCTCCGTTTCAAGGCCACTGAGCCAGCGCTGTCCAAAGACATTTCTGTGGTCATATGGCCAGTGTCATGCCTCCGTCAGAGCTTGAATCTGTGGAGGAAAATGAGCTGGAATGGGACTCTATGGAGGTCAAGGGAGAGGGGTCTGTGGTTTCAGAGGAATGTGGGGAAGAGCAGGCCGAGGCAGGCCAGGGCCCTTCAAGAGTGGGACAGGAGGACAGGAGAGGCAGAGTTCAGGCAATGAGCAAGGGCCACCCCCTCCTGATCCTAGAGAGTGGAGAGAAGGAGGGAACAACGCAGGCAGGCTCAGCTACTCGGGAGGAGAGCGTCCCGCCCCTCTCCACAAGGCACACCTGGAGAATGAGATTGAAGAAGACGCTGTGGGGGAGAGGCATTTGTCGGGAACAATGCTGATTCCTTGGAGTTTTGTGTGTGTTGTTGCTGATCTCTTGTTCTGTGACTTCTGCTTGGAAACCCGGACACTCTGACTATTGGACTGGCTGACAACGTTGCTTGGATGTTTATAGATCTCGGACTGTATTTTGGCTTCCCCTTTAAAACTGCTCAGGCAAGCGTCGTTATGATGTATGTGTCATTTCCTTGTTACCTCCGTGGCCTTGAGTAAATACCTCTCCTAATCAGACTGTATGTGAAACTACTTGCAGACAGAGGCGGCTGAAGGGGTGTGTGTCTTCTTGTGTTTGGAGGCTTGCCAGAAACGTGGGAGCATTTGGGGAAAATTTGGAGCAATTAAAGGGCAGTTTGAATTGCCAGCTGGCTGCATTGCCTCGGTGCTGTGCCCTGGGTCATCACAGCCAGCATGACGTCACGGAGCGCTGTTACCTTCCCATTGAAGTGGTACCCATTTATCTACTTGCATTTGTATGCTTTCAAACTGCTAGGTTGGCAGGAGCTGAGGCGAGGAAGGGAGCTCACCCCATCAAATGGAGCTCGGGTCTCGAACCTGGGCTGCCGACTTTCTAACCAATAAGCCCAGTATCTTAACCGCTGAGCCACCACGCTCCCCTTGCGAGCAATAAGAACTCTCTGAAAATAAAATACAGGTAGTCCTTGATTTATAACCAAAGTTACAATGGCACTGGGAAAAAAATGACTTACAGCCGGTCTTCACACTTACAACCGCTGCAAACCACCCCATAGTCACATGATCAAAATGTGGGTGCTTGGCAACCGGCATGCACAGTATTTACGACAATTAGAGCACCCTAGGGGGGTCATGTGATTAGCATTTGGGAGCCTTCTCAGCCAGTTTCCGACAAGCAAAATCAACGGGGAAAGCCAGATTCACTTAACAACTGAGTGATTTGCTTAACAACTGCAGTGATTCGCTTAAAATCAGGCACGACTTACTTACCTTGTTTTGGCCTGGGAATTCTGGTCCCAATTATAGCCGTAAGTTGAGGACCACCTTGATCGTGTCATCTACATTATTCTTTCTGACACATACTAATCAGGAGAGGGATCACCGCCACGATCCCCTCTCGACAGTACAAAAGGTGTTTTCAACAACACCCTTTTTAAAGCACCTCTCTCTGCAAACTCTGCATTCAAAAAGTATTTTATTAGCTACAAACAAATATACATCAAACAGCGAAGTACTTATCCTGTGTGGAATACCATCTAATGCTTGTTTTTTAATCTAGGCCTTTTCCTGGGAAGTGCAAAGTCTGGTCACGTAGCATTAGTTTATTTTTTTTCAATCTGGAAGAGTTCTTTGTGACTTAAAATGAAAAACGTGCAGACCCTGCATTAAGAAATGTTCCTTTCTAAGGCACACCGTGATACAAGCGCATACATATGTTTGTATGTAGGTAGGAACTTTCTATAATTATAAGCAATATAGTCTTTTCAGATTATGTCAAGGTAATAATTTAACAGCTAACCAGCTTGTATAATGTGAGATGTATGATGTAATGCAATATAAAGTGGATGATGCAATGATAGGAATGACTCAGCAGGGACTGTGTCTCTTTAAGAGCAAGCAGGGTCTGTATCCCTTTAAGAGCCTGAGTTTAAAAGAGAAGGCTTTTGCTGGAGTGTCTCTCTCTCTCGTCCGTTTCCTGCTGTAACTGCTGTGTGTTGGAGTTTGCTATATTACCACTTGTATGTATATTGTTCCTAGTGTATAATATTGTAGATAGTGTTAGATAAACCACCATTTAATATAGACCACTGTTTACTGTGTTTACTCCTGGGTTATCTCAGTGCAATAAGACTGTGCATGCTCTGACAGATTACATTTCTATATATTTCTATTATGGACTCTCGGAAGTTCACAGAACAGTGACCTATTCTCAAGTCCAGCTTGAGGCCCGTCATTAGGCTGGGCTTGAAAAGCTTTCAAAATTCTCTACCTAATTTTAGAGAAATTTGAATTGGACGATTTCTCTGCCTCTCTCCCAGAGATTCATGCAGCTTCAACCCTAATGGCAGTTACAAAAAACTTGAAAACCTGGTGGTTCTTTCAGTGGGTCTCCCAGGGTGGTTGCAGAGTTTCCATTGTTTTTTTTTAATTGGTACTATGTTGTCTTCTATTGGTTGTCCGTCTGTCTTGTCTATTCATTCTTTCAAATATAAATTAGCCAGAGTCATTAAGGAGTTGGGCAACCTCGAAATTGGATTAAATAAATACATGTTCCTTCCTCAAGCTCAGTAAAAATGGGAGGGTTTTTTTTGACCAGCCACAGCATCAAAAAGGCAGATCTTGAACTGGCCATGAAAAACTCTGCAGGATTGCCTTAGGCAGAGTTTGGCCAAACGGTGTCCATAGCTTTTTTTCTGGACCCGTGAACTCCAAATGATATCATTCTTTTTCAAAAAAAATTATATGGTTGAAACACTGCCATCGGTCTCGTGAGATTTTGACAAAGTCTCAAGATGATGCTGCCAAAATTGAGTTTTAACAACCTTGTGAATTTTTAGAAAGCTGGGAGGCAGAGATTTGTAAATGAAACTGACAGCTCTGATCGCGTAGGAGACAATAAGATGGGAAAGTTAGGGCACATGGCATTTTTCTCTTATGCCAAGGATTGAGTGGCATACAATTTTAGAGAGATGATTCGACATAACTCATTTATTTAATGATCTATCTCTTCATTTTTTAAAAAAACCTATTAAGGATATTTGTATCTATCGCCAGATCTTAAAAGAGTTTAATATAGAAGCAAAGTTCTCTTCCTCTTCGTGGTATTCTTAGAACAGGTATGGGACGTAAGGTGGGTGGAATTTAATGACTAGTTCCTATTTACCTAATGAGCATTTGCTATAACATGCTAGGTTTCATGTAGACACCAGGCAAGGCAAGAAAAAGGCTCAGCTCAGCTCTACATGAGCACAGGGGACAGGGGAGTGGAAGCTAAAACATACGAAGAACGATAGCAGGAATTGTGTGTATCTAGTTTAATGAAGAGAAGGACTAGGGGTGACAAGATAGCTGTCTTCCAATATCTCAGGGGCTGCCACAAAGAAGACGGGGTCAACCTATTCTCCAAAGTGCCTGAAGGCAGGACAAGAAGCAACGGATGGAAACTAATCAAGGAGAGAAGCAACCTAGAACTAAGGAGAAATTTCCTGACAGTGAGAACAATTAACCAGTGGAACAACCTGCCTCCAGAATTCAAAGGTGCTCCATCACTAGAAGTTTTTAAGAAGAGTGGACAACAACCATTTATTTGAAATGGTACAGGTCGCCTGCTTGGGTAGGGGGTTAGACTAGAAGACCTTCAAGGTCCCTTCCAACTCTGTTATTCTGTTCTATAGAAGCTAGATGCACTTACTCCTCTGTCCTAGAGAAGAAAAAATGTTGTGTTGCATCCATATATAAGTGACAACTGCACAATTTTCTTCCACAGATTCTAGTCAGGCATCAGGCCCAGAGGTGATCTGAAGTCTATTTACTTTTGCCACGGTTCCATTTCTTCTGGCAGATCTTTCTAAAGTTTTACAGATCCACACTTTGTTTTTTTAGTGACATGCTGGGAGATATACCTGAGAAAGGCATGGATTAGAACTAGATGTAAAAGAGGACCTAACGCTCACCAAACATGGTTTGATTTAGCACACAATTAAAGGAAGTTTAAATTACATTAGGCGTTCAATGAAGACGAACGCTTCCTATATATTTAATGACTGCTCTTTCCTATCACTTCAAAAGATACAATTACACAGCAATTTGAGGACGAGTTCTTTAGGCCTTAGTGAAGGTGTTGGAGACCCAAATGTGGTCCCATTTAGACAATTTAAAATTCAGCTGGTGAAGGAATATGCAGAACTATCTTTAGGTAGTTATTTAACTTTGTCCAAAACAAAATTTGAACACATTTTTTTTTCTTTTTCTCCAGTAAAAAAACAGTTCTAGAAACTACAAGCCAAGGAAGCTGTCAGGTCCGTCCGAAGAACGACAAAAGGATAATCCGGCCAATGTTCAGTTCTATATATGCTTATCTAATCCTAACTCAACAGACAGAATCTTGCTAGACTTAACCTTTGCTACTCTCACCCTAGCACAGGGGTAGGCAACCTTGGCTCTTTTATGACTCGTGGACTTCAACTCCCAGAATTCCTGAGCCAGCATGGCTCAGCTTGGAAACTCTCCCTTTCCCCTCAGCATGGCTGGCTCAGGAATTCTGGGAGTTGAAGTCCACGAGTCATAAAAGAGCCAAGGTTGCCTACCCCTGTCCTAGCAAATATAACAGAATGTAGAATAACAGAGTTGAAGGGGATCTTGATGGTCTTTTATCAATGCCCTGCTCAAGCAGGAGATCCTATATCATTTTAGACGAGTGGCTGTCCAATCTCTTCTTAAAAAAGCCCAGTGATGGAGCACCCACAACTTCTAAAGGAAATACAGGTAGCCCCCAACTTGCAAGCATTCTGTCAACGCTGTGACAAACCGAACTGAAGCCATTTTCACTTTGTCTTTCGTTGCCACATATTTAGTTAGAAGAAAGGGGGGGGGGGTGTAGTTCTCAGTTAGCCAAAACAATTCACATGTATGGGAACCAAGGTCATTGCTGATAACATTTTGGCGGGTTGGGGAGCTGGGAGGAGTGTCCCCGAGTTTTCTAACAATTGGTGAATGTGATTTATGACAGCAATTTGGGGTGAGAAATGAAACTTGCAACTTTGTAACCAAGGGGAGGGGAATTTAGTCTTGGGTTGACCTTTGTATGTGCCGTTGTGTTGTAACCAAATAAAAATGTTCTTGCCTTGAAGTTCTTTTAAATGGTCTCATCTATCGGAACCATGACACATTCATTTAGTGACCATTTGAAGTTATAATGGCACTGAAAAAGAGTGACTTATGACCATTTTTCACATTTGCAGCAACCCTGTGGTCAACTGATCAAAAGTTGAACCTTGGGCATCTGCATTGATGTATTGATGATGGTTTCAGTGTCCTGGGGTCATGTGATCCCCTCTTCTATAAGCAAAGTCAAAGGAGAAGCCAGATACACTTAACAACTCAAGAGGTTTCATACATCCCAACTTACCATATTGTGGCTTGTCCCTAATTGTATAGACGATCGCAGAATCACTGGCCCCCAGCATCTCAGCTTGCAGATTTTTCTTTGTGATTTGCAACATGCCTCCCTCTGGGACCCAAACGGTAGAGCTGATAACCAGGCGGGGAATCCCACTGCTCTGCAAAGAAGACCGAAAATGCAGGAAGTCATTAAACGAAGCAATGAACCGGGCGGCAAGGTTGGAAGAGGAGAACAACCAGAGTCTTTGAGGATTCGTGTAACGGATCTTAAGGTGATATCTTAAAACAATGAACTAGCTGAATTTCCAATGGTATGGCAATTTATACCAGTGGGGGAGAACCTATGGCACGCATGCCACAGGCGGCATTCGGAGCCTTCTCTGTGGGCACATGTGCCATCACCCCAGCCCCGCCTCCCCCTGTGGCCCCCTCCTCACCAGCAGCCCCCCGGAGGGAGTCGCCCACAGGCACGGCCCGTGCGGAGTAGCGCAGCCAAGGGCATGGCAGCCGGGCAGCGGGGACAAGACTCCGCCCTCGCGCCCCGTCCTGCACAGATGATGCTGTGGGGCACGGGCGGAGGGCATGGCCGCCATGGCGCTGCTGAGCCACCTGGGCGATCTGCTGCGGGGGGCCATGGAGGCGGTGGGGCAGGGCAGCGGAGCGGGGATGGGGGCAGAGCGGGGCGGGGGCGGTTTTTGGGCACTCGGTCTCTAAAAGGTTCGCCATTCTATACCATTACCCAGAGACCAACTGAATGCTCTAACAGTGGCATTGGTTTCTGTGAACTTGTCAGGCGCAAGGAATCAGAAGCCAGGATAGAGATCGAAAGCACCATAATTTTATTTACGTTTTACACCCATTCCCAGAGCTCCCTTAGTCTTCAAAGATCTAACTCACGGGTCGGCAACCCGCGGCTCCGGAGCCGCATGCGGCTCTTTGAGGGATCACCTGCGGCTCCGGAGCCTCCGCCGCGGGCGGGTGCGCGTGCGCGCATGTGCGAACTGGCATGCGCGGGTGCGCGCACATGCGCGCGTGCGCGGGCGGGCGCGCATGCGCGGGCGGGTGCGGCTCCCAGGGGTTTTTTTTTTTAGGGAAACGGGTCCGTGCGGCTCGTTGGATATTTCGGCTGGCCGACCCATGATCTAACTCAAATGGATGCAGGAGCTCCTCAGAGGATACCACCTTCTTTGTCACCTTCTATTGCTAATCAACTCTTGATCTACTGCGGACCCAGTTCAAAAAAAAATAAAAAAGGCCACCACGTTGGGTCTCTTAGAGTACAGCCACATTTGAAAATATCTCAAAGGTGCTTTTTCAAAAGGCAACTGGACTTCCTTTGTTTTTGCTTCAAGACGTTTCGCTTCTCATTCAGAGGCTTCCTCAGTTTTCCCGAAGGAAAAACAAAGAAAGTCCAGTTGCCTTTTGAAAAAGCACCGTGACTTGGATGACTGAGAATCTCCCTAGACTTTGAAAATATCCCCGTCATCCCCAGAGCTAGCGGTTCAGAGTTTAACTCTGTACTTGGTGACTTGTTCAACCACAATAAACTCTGGCTCAGCTGTGGACCCAGTTAAGCAGTCTCTGAGATTTTCCAGCACCAGGGGAGCTGATTGAAAAAGGTAACCAGAGCAAAGAGGCTATTTTAAGTTACAACTAAGTGCAAATCTGCAAAACGGGGATGCAGATTGAATCCATTAAACCCCTGTCCTCCATCATTATTATTATAATTAATTTTGCTGTGCTTCTAATTGCTAGAGAATCCTAACGAGCTCATTGGGAACAGTTCTGGATGCTCTTTAAGGCTTGGGATGGTAGGTCAATGAGCTCATTAAAGTAGGTTGTTTTACTCAGTAGAAAATAGAGAATCTATTCAGAAATCCATTATGCTTTAAAAGCAAGGCTGTGCAATCCGTTCACACAATTACCTTATTGTATTCAGGGTGAAATCCGAGAGATTTGATTTGTTTTGAACAATCATGGAAACTTTTGTAGGAGAAGAGCAGGCAGATCCCGGCTGGTGGGGGCATTAAATGTGTCATCAGTTAAGAGTCCTTACATTGCCACAAACGATCCAAGACCAGCCCCCCCTTGTATTCCGTTGAATTCTGGTGCTGATTCAGATTTGGACATTAGTTGACTAGATTCTTGTGTATAAGCTTGAGCAATAAATTCTTCTGGATGGCAACTGAATGCTGGACATTAATCTCGTTTAAATCCTAGCTCTGCCTGTTCTTCTTTTACATATTCCTAAGTATATATGCATTTTTTAAAAGGGGAATGCCCTAGACCAGTGGTGGCGAACCTTTTAGAGACCGAGTGCCCAAACTGCAACCCAAAACCCACTTATGTATTGCTGGGTGCTGGGTAGGCGTGGCCCGCTGGGAGGGCGTGGCCTCTGCTGCCCGGATCTATGCCATCAGAGCGATTTCGCGTGCCCCCCCACGGCCGAGAGAGAGTGAGAGTGCAGGCGCATGTGGAGAGGCGGAGGGGAGCAGCCTGGCCCCGCCTCCCTCTGGGACAGTGATGGTGAACCTTTTAGAGACCAAGTGTCCAAAAACCGCCCCCCCCATCCCTGCTCCGCCCTGCCCGCTGGGCCACCCACCACCTCCACGGCCTGCCACAAATCACCCAGGTAGCCCAGCCCTCTGCCTGTGCCCCGCAGCATCATCTGTGCATGACGGGCCGCAAGGGTGGAGTCTTGTCCCCGCTGCCCGGCTACCATGTCCTTGGCTGCGCTGCTTCACATGGGCCGTGCCCGGGGCGGCTCTCCTCCGGGGGGGCTGCTGGTGAGGGGGCTGTGGGAGGATGCGGGGCTGGGGCGACGGTATGTGTGCCCACAGAGAGGGCTCTGAGTGCCGCCTCTGGCACGCGTGCCATAGGTTCGCCACCACTGCCCTAGACTTCACAATATTTTTCTTCTATACTTATCTACAGCTCATTGTTTGAAAGGGTGACAGTCCCTGTTTTTTCAGTACATGTCTGCAATCAAATACAGATCCAGTTATTCCTTTTCAGATATATTTTTGAGGTGTTTGCAAACAAAATTGCTAGAGTGGTTTCATTTCAAGATTCAGCACAGGTCTCGGGAGCTAAAATTCCCCCAAAAGCACCACTTTTCCATGGCTCAAAAAACAAAAAAACAAAAAAAAAAATACTTTTCTGCAATTACCATGTGAGATCAACAGCAATTAAAAAACGATGAAATAAAAAGGAATAGGCTGCTTAAATCATTTGTGCAGCAATCTGGGCATAAGAGATGAGTTTGTTTTTCAGAAACAACTCAGTAACACAACATACAGACCGGAACACGGTAGAAGAGAAGATGTTGCGCGAAAATCACACGCGGATTTGTTGCTTAAATAATATTTAGTCGGGGAAAATAGGAAATGACGATAGTCCTCGACTTACGACCACAATTGAGCCCAACATTTCCATTGCTAAGCAAGACAGTAGTTAATAGCAATAGCACTTAGACTTATATACCGCTTCACAGTGCTGTACAGCCCTCTCTAATTATTTTACAGAGTCAGCCTATTGCCCCCAACAATCTGGGTCCTCATTTTACTGACCTCGGAAGGATGGAAGCTTGAGTCAACCTTGAGCCGGTCAGTATTGAACTGCTAGCAATGAGCAGAGTTAGCCTGCAATACTGCATGCTAACCACTGAGCCATCACAGCGGAATGGAATGGAATGGAATGGAATAGAATAGAATAGAATAGAATAGAATAGAATAGAATAGAATAGAATAGAATAGAATAGAATAGAATAGAATAGAATAGAATAGAATAGAATAGAATACTTATACACCACTTCACAGTGCTTTGACAGCCCTCTCTAAGTGGTCTACAGAGTCAGCCTATTGCCCCCCAACAATCTGGGTCCTCGTTTTACCGACCTCAGAAGGATGCAAGGCTGAGTCACCTTTGAGCCTGTCGGGATCGCACTCAAGGCTGTGGACAGAGTTTGCCTGCAATACTGCATTCTAACCACTGCGCCAGCAGGGCTCTTAGGTGAGTTTTGCTCCATTTTACGACCATTCTTGCCACAGTTGTTAAGTGAATCACAGCAGTTGTTAAGTTAGTAATACGGTTGTTAAACCAATCTGGCTTCCTCATTGACTTTGCTTGTTAGATGGGACACTGCAACCATCGTGCTAATTGCCAAATGTCCAAATTTTGATCATGTGACCTGGTGTGTGGGGGGGGAACGGCAATGGCTGTAAGTGTGAAAAATAGTGATGTCACTTCTTTCATTGAGCACTTTATTATTAGTACAAGAAGGTATCAAACTGAAGTGCTTCTCCTAAACTAATTCAACTTCTGCTGTTTCTTTATTCGCAGTATGGAAATCCAGTAAAGTATTATGGGATTATTTATTTATATTGAACAGAAAGCAAACGAAAGCAGAAAGTTATATTGTTCAATGAGTTGAAGCTGGTGGGATCAAGACTCAAAACAGAATCTAATGCTGGATAAAGAAACAAAAATTAAGACAATTCATTATCAAGTAAGACCTTTTCGAAGTAAATGAATCTTAGAAGAAGATAAACTTTCTTAAGCAGAAGTATTTTGAGAAAAATTATTGGCCTATCCACTGGGAAGAGAACTATGTGTTTATTAAAAAAATTTTTTTAAACCACCCAGTATTCAAAGCTTTCTGAGTAGTTCATAATAAAACACATTAAAATGCCAAAAAATGCAACTATCATTTCAGATTGGGACAGAAAGAGTTATATTTCAGCTTCAGAAGAGATGATAAATCAGATTATTAAATACTATTCTCAACTGTATGGAAAACAGATGCCAAGTTTGTAAAAGATTATAGAGTATTTGGACACAACGCTAGATTATGAAATTTACAGATCAGCAAAAGGAATTGCTTAACAAGCCAATTACCTAAGATGAAATAAAGGAAACAAAATTGCATCAACAGAACCAGTATTCTGCAAAATACGGTAAAGATTTCCAAAGAAATTTCCATGGGACCATTAATTCAGGTAATGAATGAGATACAAGGATGTTTTCCTTCTTCGTTGGCATGGTGCTCTCAAAATTTGATTTTATAAGGAAAATAATCCAACCTATTCAGAGTCTTTATAAGCTTATTGTCGGACTGAACATACAGTAAACTACAGGGATTCCTTGACTTACAACCACAATTGAGTCCAAAATTTCTGTTGCTAAGCGAGACAGTTGTTTTAAGTGAGCTTTGCCCCATTTTACGACTTTTCTTGCCACCGTTGTTAAGTGAATCACTGCAGTTGTTAACGACACAGCTGTTAAGTGAATCTGGCTTGCCCCGTTGACTTTGCTTGTCAGAAGGTTGCAAAAGGAGATTGCGTGACCTCGGGACGCTGCGACCGTCATAAATATGAGTCAGTTGCCAAAAGTATGAATTTTGGACACGTGGGGCTGCTACAACGATCGTGTGAAAAATGGTCCTAAGTCCCTTTTTTCAGTGCGGTGGTAACTTTGAACGGTCACTGAATGAAGTGTTGCAAGTTGTGGACCATCTGTGCAAGGAACGGTTGCTGGAATTGGGTATGTCTAGACCAGTGGTGGCGAACCTATGGCACGCGTGCCAGAGGCGGCACTCAGAGCCCTCTCTGTGGGCACGCGTACCAAGCCCTGGAGATGGCAACCGTCCCTCTTCAACCAACCGCCCGCTAACTCGCCGAGGTCCCATGTGGCCGGATGCATCCCAGCATGGCTGGTTTCCCTCCCCCCCCATCCCATCCCTCCTGGCCTCACATGCTCTCCTTTTCCCGGGCACGACCTACTGCATCGCCTCCTCAGCTGTTGGCTGGCCGTCCAGCTCAGAGGTGGCTTCTCTGAACTGCTGGCGGTGGGCTGCGGAGCCCCAGAACGCGCCAGTTGAGGGGCTGGCAGGCTGTGGCTGCTGACGGAC
Organism: Azemiops feae; assembly: GCA_023970755.1. Lineage (NCBI taxonomy): Eukaryota > Metazoa > Chordata > Lepidosauria > Squamata > Viperidae > Azemiops > Azemiops feae. The sequence goes on along the minus strand of JALGBA010001507.1, from coordinate 373,149 downwards.
ACTGTCAGCCCCCATGCGCTCGCTGGCCTCTGTGTGCGGGGGCCAATGGCACCCCCGCCCTGCCTCGCCTTGCCTCGCCCCGCAGGACGAGCCTCCTACCCAACGTCTCACCTGCCAGAGACCCCCTGGATTTCCCCTAACCCTGCCCGGCCCCCACAGGCGTCCCTCCCCATGAGCAACATCGAGGTGACCATGCCCACCTTGGCCACACCCACCCAGTCTGCCATGACCACAGCCATGCCCACCCAGTGGGCCATGCCCACCCGGCACCCGACGATAAATAAGTGGGTTTTGGGTTGCAGTTTGGGCACTCGGGCTCTAAAAGGTTCGCCATCACTGGTCTAGACTCTAGTCTAATGAAGAGAAAGATGAGGGGTGACATGATAGCAGTGATCCAATATCTCAGGGGCTGCCACAAAGAAGAGGGAGTCAAGCTATTCTCCGAAGCACCTGAAGGCAGGACAAGAAGCAAAGGATGGAAACTAATCAAGGAGAGAAGCAACCTAGAACGAAAGAGAAATTTCCTGACAGTGAGAACAATTAATCACTGGAACCACTCGCCTTCAGAAGTTGTGGGTGCTCCAACACTGGAGGTTTGTAAGAAGAAATTGGACAGTTATTTGTATGAAAAAGTATAGGGTTTCCTGCTTGAGCAGGGGGTTGGACTAGAAGACCTCCCAGGTCCCTTGCAACTCTGTTATTCTGCTAGGAGTTTCAGAAGAACTGTAGAAATGCTGTGATACAAATAGAAGTACTCAGTGTATTATAAGAGATCGCATAATTATAAATAGCCTATTAAAACTGTGGGATAAATGTAAAAGAAAAATAAACCCAGATTTCAATGTCTCTTGCTCAAACATTATTTTCATGAAAGCTAACGTGGTAAAGGTTGATTGGCAGGGATAATGATTCCTATAGACTGCGAGATTTAACATTTAATCAAACAAAAGATGAAATCTTTTGAGACTCCCTGCTAGGAATAGTCTGAAACACCTCATTACTTTCAATATCTTCAAATCAGTCGCATAGTAGTTCAAAAGGAGCTAAAAATGTAAGATGGCAAACGTAGAGGGTTTTTATCATATTTTAGAACCTTATGAAACAAAACACCCGGAACATCTGCTAGGGCTCATAGCTAATTGCTATTAAAATCTAATTCAGGAAACCGAAGAAGACAAGAGCCACAGGATTAAAGGGATGCAGAATCAAAATAGGATAATCAAGACGCAACTAGGACAGTATCAATGAGAGACATACAGCTAATTCTACACAAGGTGATGTGGAGACCTTGCCAGTTTTGACTGTGCTAGAAAATTATATGCATCATGGAGAATCATGGCTACCATTTGTGGACAACAGGTCCTGTGGCTCTAAGCACTGGGGTCTCCAAACTTGGCGACTTTAAGATTTGTGGACTTCAATTTCCAGCCAGCATGAGGAATTCTGGGAGTTGAAGTCGACAAGTCTTTAAGTCGCCAAGTTTGGAGACCCCCGCTCTAGCAAATTCACCATACCTTAGCATGTTGTATGGATCCAGCCACCTTAGCAGATGTGCCAATCCAGGATAAATTCAACAGTAATCCTCCCACACGCCCCGCTGCGAGAAAGCAAAGCAGGGAAGACGGGAGGTTTCAGCCCGCATGGACCCCTGGAAGTTTGTGCATAAAATGCCGAACCCAGGTTCGCGTTTTCTAATGACGGCATTCAAGCCAAGGTGAGATTTCCAGAGTTCAATCGCTCAATCAGAAGAGAGCTGGAAGGGACCTTGAAGGTCTTCTAGTCCAACCCCCTGCTCAAGCAGGAGACCCTATACCAGTGATGGCGAACCTTTTAGAGGCCGAGTGCCCAAACTGCAACCCAAAACCCACTTATGCATCGTCGAGTGCCAGGTGGGTGTGGCCCATTGGTTGGGCGTGGCCCATTGGGTGGGCGTGGCTGCGGTAGTAACGGCAGACTGGGTGGGACTAAAAAGTTCAATCAATCAATTCCAACTTTGCAAGATCTTTTTTTCCCGCGAGAAGTTGAAATTGACTGATTGAACCTTTTTTTTTTTTTTTGCACACGGCAGTGGAGGCCTAAAGCAAAAAGGTTTTATAAAAGCCAGCTGAAGGCCTAGGACTGGGGCGACGGCGCGCATGCCCACAGAGAGGGCTCTGAGTGCCGCCTCTGGCACCCATGCCATAGGTTCGCCACTACTGCCCTATACCATTTCAGACAAGTGGCTGTCCAGTCTCTTCTTAAAAACCTCCAGTGATGCACCCACAACTTCTGGAGGCAAGCCGTTCCACTGGTTAATTGTCCTCACTGTTAGGAAGTTTCTCTTTAATTCCAGGTTGCTTCTCTCCTTGATTAGTTTCCATCCATCGTTTCTTGTTTTGCCTTCTGGTGCTTTGGAAAATAAGTTGACCCCCCTCTTCTTTGTGGCAGCCCGTCAAATGCAACTGCTACCATGTCACTCCTTCTTTTCTCTAGACCGGCCATCCCCAATTCCGTTCTTCATACGTTTTCATCTCCAGACCTTTAATTATCTTAGTTGCTCTTCTCTGCAATTTTTCCAAAGTTTGGCCTATGACTGAATCACACTTTACACAACGCATAGCCACATCGTCGCAAGGCAATATATCTGTGTCATAAAATTCTGGAAGGCAGATGCAGCCAAGTTTCACATCTGCTACTCTTAATGGACATCTTAATCAAAGCCCTAAATTGTATATCTCCCTGTGTGTTAATTTTATCCTTCTGCAGATTCATCACTCAGCTGTGTTCCACTCATCACTAATTCACATCTAATGCACACCACTGATCACTTCTTTCCAAGAAGCATGTTAGAACCAACATTTTTTTTCTCTTTACGGTATTATTTTCCAGGTCCCCTTTTTTTGTCTTTTCTCCCCCCACCTCTTTTTTTAGGATAAGAATAACTCATTCTTGTTTTTACAGGTAGTCCTCACTTTACGACCACAATTGAGCCCAATCTTTTTGCTGCTAAGTGAAACATCTGTTAAGTGAGTTTTGCCCCATTGTACGACCTTTCTTGACACCGATGTTAAGTGAATCACTGCAGTTACAAAGTTAGTAACACGGGTGTTAAGTGAATCTGGCTTCCCCATTGACTTTGCTTGTAATAAGGTCACAAAAGGGGATCACATGTCAACAGTCATAAATATGAGTCCGTTGCCAAGCATCCGAATTTCAATCACATGACCGTGTGATCGACGGTCCTAAGTGTCAAAAACAGTCATAAATCACTTTTTTCAGTTCCTGTGCAACTTCAAATGAACTATTGTTAAGTCAAGGATTACCGATATTCCGCCATTAATACTATTATATATATTTATATTTTTCTTTTGCTAATTAGTTTAATACAAGGCCACACTTGGAATACTGCATCCAGTTTTGGTCACCACTATGTAAAAAAGATGTTGAGACTCTAGAAGGAGTACAGAGAAGAGCAACAAAGATGATCAGGAGACTGGAGGCTAAAACATATAAGGAACGGTTGCTGGAATTGGCTATGTCTACTCTAGTTTAATGAAGAGAAGGACGAGGGGGGACAGGATAGCAGTCTTCCAATATCTCAGGGGCTGCCCCAAAGAAGAGGGAGTCAAGCTATTCTCCAAAGCACCTGAAGGCAGGACAAGAAGCAACGGAGGGAAAATAATCAAGGAGAGAAGCAACCTAGAACTAAGGAGAAACTTCCTGACAGTTAGAACAATTAACCAGTGGAACAACCTGCCTCCAGAAGCAGTGAATGCTCCAACACTGGACGTTTTTAAGAAGAGATTGGACAGCCATTTGTCTGAAATGGTATAGGGCAGGGGTGTCAAACTCAAATTTCATTGAGGGCCGCATCAGCATTGCGGGTGCCCTCGGGGGGGCCGGGGGTGTGTGGCCAGGGTGGGTGCGGCCTACTGGGTGGGCGTGGATGGAGTGGGTGTGGCCTAGTGGGTGGGCATGGCCAGCTCTACATCGTTCGTGTCAAGGGTGCTTGTGGGGGCCTGGGCAGGAGTGGGACAGATCTGAGGGTCTCTGGCAGAAGTGGGTGGGACCAGGGCAAGTGCCAAGGCATGGTCCACTGAAGCCTCCCCGGCATGCACCCAGGGAGCGGGGCCGACGCAGCAGGGGCTGGTTCCTCGCTGTTTCCAGACGGCCTTGTGGAGCTAAGACTGAATGCGTTTCAGCATAGATGGCCACCACAAAATTGTACATTGGCTCCCGGCTGGCCTGGGCCAGGGCCAAGGCAGTGGGGGCCGTTCCCTCACTGTTTCCAGGATGGCTTCGCGGGCCACATGAAATCACTTCGCAGGCCGCATCTGGCCCCCGGGCCTTGTGTTTGACATGTCTGGTATAGGGTTTCCTGCCTGAGCAGGGGGTTGGACTAGATGACCTCCAAGGTCCCTTCCAACATTATTATTATTATTATTATTATTATTATTATTATTATTATTATTATTATTATTATTATTATTATTATTATTATTATTATTATTATTATTATTATTATTATTATTATTATTATTATTACATACTTAAAATTAAAAGGAGGAAGCCAAATGGGTCTTCCTGATAGGATATATTTTCTATGCATATGGACATTTTCGTCTCTTTCAATTGACATGGTTTTCTCACCTCCAATTCCCTACAAATTACAGGCTGTGGAAAAAATGAAAAATACTTTGACGGAGATACCCCTGGGGACAGAACGAGCGTACCCAGCAATTTCTGGAAAGAGAAGTTGATTTAAAGCTGCATGAATATTTCCTTTGAAGTGAGTCCTTTAAATGACTTCTAAGTAAATAAGTATAACACGGCGTGTTAGGTCTACAATGCGGACTGGAAATGTGCAACTGTTACGCTATCTTTATTTATTTATATGGATCCCACTTTTAGTATTTTTACAAATAACTCGAGGTGGCAAATAAATCCAACACTCCTTCCTCCTCCTATTTTCTCCACAACAACAACCCTGTGAGGCGAGGTGGGTTGAGAGAGTGTGACTGGATCAAAATCACCCAGCTGGCTTTCATTGTTAAGGTGGGACTAGAACTCACAGTCTCCTGGTGATTGGCCCAAAGTCACCCCGCTGGCTTTCATTGTTAAGGCGGGACTAGAACTCACAGTCTCCTGGCGATTGGCCCAAAGTCACCCTGCTGGCTTTCATTGTTAAGGCGGGACTAGAACTCACGGTCTCCTGGTGATTGGCCCAAAATCACCCAGCTGGCTTTCATGGTTAAGGCGGAACTAGAACTCAGAGTTCTAGCCTGGTGCTTAACCACTAGACCAAATTGGTCCCAAACCATGTAAGAGTTTAGATTTACATTCAGTACTTTATACAAAGGAAGAAACAGCAGCCTATGTAGCCTTTATAATAGAAGGATAACATGGTAGTAATGGTTCTGCCCATTAACATATGAGCAACTACAATTAATTTATTTATTTCCCACCCTTATTATTTTTATATACAACTCAAGGTAGCAAACGTATTCAATATACCTTCTTCCTCCTATTTTCCCCTCAGCAACAACCCTGTGAGATGAGTTAGTCTGAAAAAGAATGATTGGCCACCCACCTGGGTTTCACGGCTAAGGCGAGACTAGAACTCATGGTCTTCCGGTAATTGGCCCAAAGTCACCCAATCGGTTTTCATGTTTTAAGGCGGGACTAGAATTCACATCTCCCACTTTCTAGCTTGGTGCCTCAACCACTAGACCAAGCTGTCTATTAGCTCCAACATGACCAAGGATTATGGTCATTACCCTCTCAACGCTGTTGGGCATCAAATTAAGCACTCCTGGTACAACTTCAGAGGTCTTACCTTTAGATCAATCTTGATGCGGAAGAGTAAATTCTGAAAGTGGTACCCATCGCTCACTTGCAGAACCACGGTGTCTTCCAAACTGTTAGATCCATCGTGAATGTAATGCATGAATCCTCCCGAAAGTTCATCAAGGCTGAAGACATGCAGAGTCAATGGGCCATTTCCTGGAAGTTTGACTAATTGCCCATGTTTTGGAGGGTCTACAATAGTCACTGTCACATCTTGAGGATTATCCCTGTCCTGGATATCAAGCAAGTGGTTGGTGATGGTTCCAGCATCTCCTTTGCTAACAAAGAGGACTTCATTCTTGAGGACATAAGGAGGCTGAAATAGAATAACAACAACAACAAAAATCAGTTCCTGAGTTGCTGGTATATATATATATATATATATATATATATATTATAATCACAAGTGCTTAATATTTTATCAGCAACATATTGTCTGGGTTCCAACATTTAACTTGCTAATACATATTAAGTTCCTTTCTCTCTACCTCGTTTTTTCTAGCCAATGATAAAAGGTATCCCATGTTCTAAAATAAGCTGAATCTTCTTTCTCTTTCATTTTCAATTAAGATTTTTTTAATTAACTCTTCCTCCGTTGGTAAATCTTCATTTTTCCAGTGTTGAGCGAATACAATTCTGGCTGCAGTTAATATATGTAAAATTAAATATATACACCAGTGGTGGCGAACCTATGGCACGTGTGCCAGAGGCGGCACTCGGAGCCCTCTCTGTGGGCACGTGCACCGTCGCCCCAGCCCTGCCTCCCCCCATGGCCCCCTCCCCAGCAGCCCCCCCCGGAGGAGAGTCACCCCCGGACACGGTCCGCACGGAGCAGCGCAGCCAAGCACATGGCAGCAGGGACAAGACTCCACCCTCACGCCCTGTCGTGCATAGATGATGCTGTGGGGGCATGGCCGCCATGACGCTGCTGGGCCGCTTGGGCAATCTGCTGCGGCGGGCCGTGGAGGCGGTGGGTGGTCCTGCGAGCGGGTGGGGTGGGGGCGTAGCGGGGGCAGGACAGGGGGACGGAGCGGACGGGGCGGTTTTTGGGCACTCGGTCTCTAAAAGGTTCGCCATCACTGATATACACTCTTTCTCATAATTTCCTACAATTATGCCTAACATTCAAAGTTCTGATGGCACTCCTCCCCTCCCCCCCATGGCAGATGATTGCATTTTGGGCACTTGGCAACCAGTGGGCATTTGCACTATCCCACAGTCATATGACGGTGACTTTTGTCGCAAAAAGTTTTCCAGCAAAAAAAATGCCCATTGCTTTCAACGGGTTTGCTCAATGAATGCAGCAGTCACTTAACAACCGTGGCTTTACTTTAAGGACCACTAATTTGCTTAATGACTGCCACTGCAAAAAAAAAAATGTTTGTAAAATTCAGTTGGTCAGGCGGGCGCCTCAACTTACAACCATCATGACATACAATGGAAATTCTGAGCTCTATTACGGTCGTAAGTCGAGGACTACTTGTAGTACAATGTATACAGAGTTTTTTTTTTTTTTTTAAATGCTCTACTGTTGACTTCATCTCTTGGGGGCAACTTGGGCACAATGATATATTTTTTCTTGAGAAGAGTACAGAAGTGATTTGTTTTCAGGAATGTTTTTCAGTTCTGCACATTCGCCTACAATAAAACATCAAATCACAGTTCTGCAGGCATTACTTCCTCAGCTTGGCAAACTGGAACACATGTATGTGCACCTGTGATTGGCACACATTCTTACCAACACACCTACGTTTTCAGAGAAGGGGATTCTTTCAAATGATAAACCAAGTCTGCTGAGAAGACAAGAAGCAATGGATGGAAACTGATCGAGGAGAGATTCAAGCTAGAACGAAGGAGAAACTTCCTTGACAGTGAGGACAATCAACCAGTGGAATGGATTTGCCTCCAGAAGTTGGGGGAGCTCCAGCTGTGGAGGTTTTTAAGAAGAGATTGGACAACCATTTGTCTGAAATGATATAGGGTCTCCTGCTTCAGCACGGGGTTGGACTAGAAGACCTCTAAGGTCCCTTCCAACTTTTGTTATTCTGTATTCTATAAGGGTTCTAGTTTAATGAAAAGAAGGACTAAGGGTGATATGATAGCAGTGTTCCAATATCTCAGGGGCTGCCACAAAGAAGAGGGAGTCAAGCTATTCTCCAAAGCAGGACAAGAAGCAACGGATGGAAACTAATCAGGGAGAGAAGCAACCTAGAACTAAGGAGAAATTTCCTGACAGTTAGAACAATTAATCAGTGGAACGGCTTTGTCTCCAGAAGTTGTGGGTGCTCCAACAATGGAGCTTTTTTAATAAGAGACTGGACAGCCATTTGTCTGGAATAGGATAGGGTCTCCTGCTTGAGCAGGGGGTTGGACTAGAAGACCACCAAGGTCCCTTCCAACTCTGTTATTCTGCTCTTACTAAATAACAGATGAGTTTGGTTTTTGTTTAGTATACGTATACTTTACACTATACTTTGTAAGTTGTTATGATCGAGATACATCCTGCCAATATTTGATATTCAGGGTTTTGTTTTGTTTTAAATTACAACAGTGTCCCATATCTGTGGAACGGATGGTATCCTTGGTAGAGGATGTGAGAGTTTTAGAAGGTAAGGAACCTGGGACAGAAAGCCAGGGAGGAGAGTCACAGAGTCCTTCTGTTACTATTCTAATCTTGCCTTGGGTCATGTTCAAAATATTTATCATCTACATGGCAAACTGAGTAAAAGGGCAGAGTGGGCGAGGAGAACACATGCAGAATTAGAATTAATTACAGACAATTCATTTAGCGACCATTCAAAGTTTCAATGGCTCTGGAAAAAAGTAACTTACAACTGGTGCAGCATCCCTGCAGTCACCTGATCAAAATTCAGCACTTGGCAACTGTTGTACATTTACAATGGTCACAGCATCCTATGTTATAATAATAATAACAACAATCAAGTTGGAAGAGACCTTGGAGGTCATCTAGTCCAAACCCTTGCTCAGGCAGGAAACCCTATACCATTACAGACAAATGGCTGTCCAGTCTCTTCTTCAAAACTTCCAGTGTTGGAGCATTCACCGCTTCTGGAGGCAGGTTGTTCCACTGGTTAATTGTTCTCACTGTCAGGAAGTTTCTCCTTAGTTCTAGGTTGCTTCTCTCCTTGATTAGTTTCCATCCACTGCTTCTTGTCCTGCCTTCAGGCGCTTTGGAGAATAGCTTGACTCCCTCTTTTTTGGGGCAGCCCCTGAGATATTGGAACACTGCTATCATGTCACCCCTCGTCCTTCTCTTCATTAAACTAGACATACCCAATTTCAGCAACCGTTCTTTATATGTTTTATCGTCCAGTCCCCTAATCATCTTTATTGCTCTTCTCTGTACTCTTTCTAGAGTCTCAACATCTTTTTTACATTGCGGTGACCAAAACTGGATGCAGTATTCCAAGTGTGGCCTTACCAAGCCCTTGTAAAGTGGCATTAATACTTCACATGATCTTGATTCTATTCCTCTGTTAATGCAGTCTAGCACTGTGTTGGCTTTTTTGGCAGCTGCAGCACACGGCTGGCTCATATTTAAGTGATTGTCCACGAGGACTCCAAGATCCCTCTCACAATTGCTACTATTGAGCAAGGTACCCCCTATACTATACCTGTACGTTTGGTTTTTCTCGCCTAAATGTAGAACCTTACTTTTTTCACCATTGAATTTCATTTTGTTAGATAGCGCCCAATGTTCAAGTCTGTCAAGATCCTTCTGTATGTTCACGGGATCGCCACTTGCGACCTTCCCAGACAGCTTCCAACAAGAAAAGTTGGCGGAGAACCTAGCAGGGAAGGTTACAAGACCCAGTCGCATGGTCTCACTTAATGACTGCACCGCTTAACACTGAATTCTCCGGTCTCTATGATGGTTTTAAATTCAGGACTTCCTGTAAGTGATGTGCTGCTTTAAGACCTAAATTGGTTCTGGGGGATCATATGTAAGTCTGCAAAACTGTGGATCTATTTTTTTTCTTTTTTTGCGTTTTTGTTTTAAATGCATGACGATAGGGGACGTCAATCAAACAAGTAAGAAATCCATATATTTTCATCTCACCATTACTGGAATCTTACACACAAAACAGAGAAATGCTGTCAATATACATTTCCCCCTCCAGTCTGTTCAAAAATATAAATCCACCCACCATCTACCTTACCTGAGTTGAAAGAGCTTGAACACTGAACATTACTGGCTCAGATGTAGACTGTTGATAGCTGAGTGTCAGGAAAAACGAGCCATTCCTAGAGGAAACCCCGATACGATATTATATTGATATAAATGTACTTTATCACTATGTACAGTAGATAGGTACACATTTTCATTCATTCAGAAGAGCAGTAGCGGTACATTTTTCTGGGGTTTCAAGCTTGTCCAAATGAAACCTACTGTCATGCCTCCGTCTGAGCCTGAATCTGCGGAGGAAAATGAACTGGAACGGGACCCTATGGAGGCCGAGGGAGAGGTCTGTGGCTTCAGAGGAATGTGGGGAAGAGCAGGCCGAGGCAGGCCAGGGCCCTTCAGGATTGGGACAGGAGGAACAGGAGAGGCAGAGCTCAGGCGATGAGCAAGGGCCACCCCCTCCTGATCCTAGAGCACGGAGAGTGGAGAAAAGGAGGGAACAACGCAGGCAGGCTCAACTACTCGGGAGGAGAGCGTCCCTCCCTTCTCCACAAGGAACACCTGGAGATTGAGATTTAAGGAGATGCTGTGGGGAGGGACATTTGTCGGGAACAAACGCTGATTCTTGGAGTGTTGTGTATTGTTGCTGATCTCTTGTTCTGTGACTGTTTGGAAACCTGGAAACTCGGACTATTGGATTGACTGACCACGTCACTTGAATGTTTAAAGACCTCGGACTGTATTTCGGATTCTCTCTTTTGAAAACTGCTCAGGCAAGCTAGGATTCAAGCAGACTCGTTAAGTTTATGTTTTCTTCCTTGTTATCTCAATGGCCTTTACTTTCTTATGCTAAGCAGACTGTAATTGAACCTCCTTTCAGCCAGTCGGCTGAAGGGGTGTGTGTGTGTTCTTATGTTGGAGGCTTGGCAGCAAACGTGGGAGCATTTGGGGAAAATTTGGAGCAATAAAAGAACTGAATTGCCAGCTGACTGCATTGCCTCTGTGCTGTGCCCTGGGTCATCACACCTACTTTTATTTGCTATTGTATAATTCAAGGCCCCATAATAATACTCCCCCCCTCTTATTTTCCCCACAACAACAACCCTGTGAGATGGGCTGGGCTGAGAGGCAAGGACTGGCCCAAAGTCACCAGCTTTCATACCTAAGAAAGAACTAGAACTCACAGTCTCCTGGTTTCCAGGCCAGTGCTCCAACCACTATACCAGACTGTACTGACCTATGATAGCCTCTTGGTTTCAGAGCCAGGAACATCCCTCTTATGCCATCTGCCTATAAATTTAGATTTCACCAAGGAACGTTCACCGGTTCACACCTTTTCAACCCCTTAGGTGAAGGTCCAAAATGGCGCACTGTGTTTATGAAGAAACAAAGACCTTCACGATTTTGAATTCCAAACCTAAAAACAACGCCCGTTTTCAAGGAAAAGCCTTATGAACATCCGTTACATCTCAGCTTCCAGAGCTGCAGCCAACTGGAAAAGTTTTAAATCCATTGACTGCAATTGATCAGGAGGAAACGTTCTAAGAACTAAGCCCAGTTTGAAGGGATTACATTCTTCGGAGGGATCTTCTCCCATTCTCCTCATATTCTCTGGAACGGAAGATGTAAAGAACCACCCAATCACCTGGATTTCCTTTTGTCGTGGACAAAGAAAACACGCTGTTCCTTCAGGTCTTCCCAGGTGAAATGGTCCTGTTCCCTTTCTTTCCCTTCAGCCAGGACCACCAGCCTGCCGTTGGTGGGAGGGACTGCCACGCGAAAGAGGAGGCCTTCTCCATAGCTCTCTACGTTTTCTACTTCCAGCAAGGAACCATCTAGAAGTTTCAGCCCACCGATTCCTACCAAGAGGTGGCTCTTGGCCTTGAACCCAGGAGAGGGCCTAGAAGCTAAATCAAAAGGAAGAAACAAAATCCAGCACTCTCTATTAATTACTCTTGCACAACACTCCCTCCGTAACATATAAAGTCTCTGAACTTTGTGCACCAGTATGCAAAATCCATCAGAAATTGATGGTTAACAGGAGTCCTCAAAAGGTGGAACAGACCCTTAATTTTTATACTTTGGCATTACAGATAGTCCTTGACTTATCACCATTCGTTTAGCGACGGTTTGAGGTTACAACGGTAAAGTTACTTACGACTGGTCTTCGGGTTCGCAGGTAGTCCTCGACTTATGACCACAATTAAAGCCCAACATTTCTGTTGCTAAGCAAGATATTTGTTCAGTGAGTTCTGCCTCATTTTTACAAACGTTCTTCTACAACACAGTTGTTAAGTGAATTATTGCAATTAGCGACACAGTTTAAGTGAATCTGGCTTCCCCATTGACTTTGGCTGTCAGAAGGTCACAAAAGAGGGATCACATGGCCCCCGAGACACAGCAACCGTCATGAATATGAGACAATGGCCAAGCATCCAAATTTTGATCATGTCAACACGGGGATGCTGCCAAGGTCATAAATGGTGAAAAACATTCTTAAAGTCACTTTTTTCAGTGCCGTTGTAACTTTGAATGGTCACTAAACGAACGGTTGTAAGTGAAGGACTATCTGTGCGGCTGTCCCAGTATCCCCGCGGTCACACGATCAAAATTTGGGCACTTGGCAACTGGCCTGTATTTACAACTATTGCAGTATTCCGAGGTCACGTGATCCCCTTCTGCAACCTTTGCAGATGGCTTCCAAAGAAGCAAAGTCAATGGGGGAGCTGGATTCACTTAACGATCGTGTGATTCACTTCACCACAGTGGCAAAAGTCGTAAAATCAGGCGAGACTCCCTTAAAGAACCACCTTCCTTAGCAATGGAAATGCTGGCTCCATTCGTGATCCTAAGGACAAACACGTTGCTCAATTTAAGTTGGCTTGTCATTCATGGATAGGGTTTCTATCAAATGTTCCATCTTCACCTCAACATTTTAATAGTTTCGAAATTTACATTAATCAGAATCTTTACTGTATTGTTTGTAACACTACATAGCCTCTTGTTAGTAATGTTAGCTTTTAGGCATTCTTCATAGTTTACATTGTTATTGACGTGACTCTTTCTGTTGGAACGATGGTTAATACTTTTATGCTTTTATATCGCCTTATCATTTACATGAAAGCTGGGACATGACCGCTGAAGTAAAGACAAGGATAGAGAAAGCTCGAACAGCATTCTTCAAAATGAGAAAGGTCTTCTGCAGTCACGACATAAGCCTAAGACTGAAAATCAGGCTTGTCAGATGCTATATTTTTTCTATCTTGCTCTATGGAGTAGAGAGTTGGTCTCTGACAGAAGGCCACCTGAAGAGACTAGAAGCATTTGAAATGTGGATTTACAGGCGGCTGTTACGTATAAGCTGGGCTGACAAGATCAGAAATGAGGAGGTGATAAGCCGCCTGGGAAAGACAAGGGAAATCATCAAAACAATTAAAAAATGAAAGTTAGAATATTTCGGACATGTGATGCGACACCCAGAAAAATACGGCATACTCCATTTAATCCTCCAAGGAAAGATTGAAGGCAAACAAGGTCCAGGCAGAAGAAGAACATCATGGCTTCAAAATCTAAGGGACTGGTTTGGACAAAACTCAGCAGCACTTTTTTGTGCGGCTGCTGATAAAAACAGGATCGCCAACATCCGATAACGGATATGGCACAAGAAGAAAGAATCGCCTTATCAAATTCAAAATATAATTTGAATTCGAATATGGGGGGACAAAAGGAGAGCCAGAATCTCAAGAAGAAAATTCTAGCAATTTAAAAATAGCCAGGATGCTTCAGGAGAAATGAGGAAAGAATATGTAGGAGAGGCATAAAATCAATGTTAGTGAACATCCTCCTTTATTAGATCGATATTGTACTGTAAAGATATATTTCTGTTTAAAATGCTTTATGGTTCTAAATTTCTCTCAAAGAATTCTCAGAGCTGTAGTTTGCAGAATGTCAGAAAATTTCCTCTAAAATTTTTCCCCAGTGTGACACACGGAGAAATATAATGCCAGGTTTCTTCAAGCTGACAATACTCAACCTAATAAATCATCATGTGTTCGGAGGCCCTTCAGCAAATGTTAGTGCATGGACCTAGTCACCATGGATTACAAGTCATGGTTTATATCTTAGTGTACTGTATGTATTCAAGCTTGCTTTATTCCAGGGGGGTCTCCAAACTTGACAACTTTTAAGGCTTGTGGACTTCAACTCCCAGAATTCCCCCAGGTAGCCATGCTGGCTAGGGAATTCTGGGAGTTGAAGTCCACAAGTCTTAAAGTTGCCAAGTTTGGAGACCCTTGGTTTTATTCAACAAACCATGGTTGAGGATAAACTGTAGTGAACCCAGCCTATGCCTGTGATGCAGATAAACGTCGCTCACTAACTTGCGGCCTTGCAAAATCGTTGTTTTGTTTTTTCATCTTAAAAATGGGAAACTGCAGCTGACGCAGATTGTCCTATAATGGACGGAGGGGAAACTCACATTTGCACTGCCGATTTGGGGGGTCGTTGTAGAAGCCACGCCCACAGTCAGCGACACAAAGGCCTTTCTGAAGAAACGTACTGGAATTACAAACTCGGCAGCTGGTGGAACCGTCACACTCCAAGCATCCCTGGGGGCAAGCTAGCATGAAAGGAAAAGCGAGATTCTATGATAGGCATTTTTAACTGCGAAAAACAAGGTCACCGTTATGTAACTCCTTTACTGATAGTCAAGGAAACTTAACTTTGAACACGGTTGCCATGTGGTTGAAATCTGAAGGCTAATTTATAATAATAATAATAAAGTTGGAAGGGACCTTGGAGGTCATCTAGTCCAACCCCCCTGCTCAGGCAGGAAACCCTATACCATTTCAGACAAATGGCTGTCCAGTCTCTTCTTAAAAACTTCCAGTGTTGGAGCATTCACCGCTTCTGGAGGCAGCTTGTTCCACTGGTTAATTGTTCTAACTGTCGGGAAGTTTCTCCTTAGTTCTAGGTTGCTTCTCTCTCTGGTTAGTTTCCATCCGTTGCTTCTTGTCCTGCCTTCAGGCGCCTTGGAAAATAGCTTGACTCCCTCTTCTTTGTGGCAGCCCCTGAGATATTGGAACACTGCTATCATGTCCCCCCTCGTCCTTCTCTTCATTAAACTAGACATACCATTCTCATTAAACCATTCTCTTCATTAAACTAGACATACCCAATTTAAACAGCCATCCTAATTTAGCTGCAATCAGACGTCAACAATGTGAAGTCAACAAGCCTTCAGTCACTCATGCCCTGGTCATCTCGCGTCTGGACTACTGCAACGGGCGCTACATGAGGCTATCTTTGAAGAATATTCAGAAGCAACAGCTGGTACAGAATGCAGCTGCTTAACAGTTCTAGGGACCCCCTGTGGTGGCCCAGATAACACCCCTGTTGTGTGAGCTGTACTGAGGGCCAGTTTGCTTGTGGGCCCCATTCAATCAATCAGAATGGAGCTGGAAGGGACTTTGGAGGTCTTCTAATCCAACCCCCTGCTCAAGTAGGAGATCCTATACCATTTCAGACAAGTGACTGTCCAGTCTCTTCTTAAAAACCTCCAGTGATGAAGCACCCACAACTTCTGAAGGCAAGCTGTTCCACTGGTTGTTCTCACTGTTAGGAAGTTTCTCCTTAATTCCAGGTTGCTTCTCTCTTTGATTAGTTTCTATCCGTTGTTTCTTGTCCTGCCCTCTGGTGCTTTGGAAAATAAGTTGACCCCTCGTCTTTGTGGCAGTTCCTCAAATATTGGAAGACTGCTATCATGTCTCCCCTAGTCCTTCTTTTCTCTAGACTAGCCAAACCCAAATCCTGCAACCGTTCTTCGTATGTTTTTGCCTCCAGGCCCTTAATCAACCTGGCGATTTATTTGGATTCTGGAGCTGGATGTTGACACATACATTATTAGCTGGAACTTCTGGAGGGATGGAAGGATGGGGATCATTCTATCTTTCTAGCCTAATCATTATCTTTTCCAAAAGTTCCCGAAGTTATCGTGCACCCAATTTGCTTAATTGTGGAGTTATCATTCCAACTGAATACAAAGTACAATAAATAAGACAGGACTTCTACTGAGGTTTTTCTATAACATGTTCCACAATTGCATTTTTTTTTTTAAAAAAGGTTTGGTTTTATTTAAACGAGGCATGATTGTTGGAATAATGATGGGCACCAAGGATATTTAACTTTGAATGCACTAATTCATTTACCTAGGCATATCTGCCCTCCATGGTCTCCGTAGAAGTGCTTTCCACAAGACAAGACACAATGGGATTCCAGGAGCAGGAACGGAGCCTGGCAGCGCACGCATTTCCCAGGCCCATCACACTGGAGGCAGCGGTCATCATCACATCCTGAAAAGCCCCATAAGAAACTCAGAAAGGAGTGTTTCCCAAATTACAGGGGATACAGCAATTCATTTTATGCTTTTCTCACCCCCTGAGAAACCAGGAAGGCAAACAAAATCAGATACTATATGAAAAAAAACAGTAAAGATGAGCTCAACATCCTGATGACTGCAACTCTGAAGGTTTCTTAGCAGCTTTATGGAAGTCAATTGACACTCAGTTTTCAATAAGTTTCAAATTTTCAGTATCTCCCATTCGAATCCCAGTCAACGCCAATGCCGTTCTTTGCCTCAGTTCCATTGCAGCGTTCCTTTGGGCTCACTAATTCTAAGAGTCTTGGTGCTCTCTGCACTTGGCTGTTGAACCAAGCTCAGAGAACACCAAGGACTCCAGAATTCAACCCGTAGACACATTCTCTTCTATAGCAAAGCATTTATTCCAGGCTTACCTAGCTTCCAAGATTCTCCCTGTTGGCATTAGAAAACGAGTTAATTTGTTCCCTTGAGACGTCTTCAAGTGCCTTCTTATGCTATATATCAGGGGTCTTCAACCTTGGCAACTTTTAAGACTTGTGGACTTCAACTCCCAGAATTCCTCAGCCAGCAAAGCTGGCTGAAGAATTCTGGGAGTTGAAGTCCACAAGTCTTAAAAGTTGCCAAGGTTGAGGACCCCTGCTATATATCATCCATGCCATCCTTCCCAACTTGATGTCTTCCAGATGTATTAGGACTACAGCTTCAAGGAATTCCAGGTAGTATGGGTGGGAATATTTGGAGTTGTCCTAACATACTTGAAGGATGGCAGATTTGGGAAAGTTGGTAAGACTGATTCCCTACTTTATGTATACAAACTGAAGGGGAAAGCACATGATAGTTTTGGTCCATGTGATGATGGAGATCCAGGGCAATCTTGGTTCCTCCCTAGGAAAACATCCTATCAAACTTGACCAGAGATGGAGTAGCCGCCTGTTGCCTGAGATAGGAGAGGAATCCATTGCTCTCCCAACTATGCTGCTACATCCCATTGTCTGCATTACCATTCAACCTAAGAAGAGCTACTTCATGATACATCGCTTAGAGAATTCCCATATGAGCTTTAAGGCCACTTAGACAGCATCACCCAACTCTTGAAGGCCGCATCCTTTGCAGCTCCTCCTCCGAGTGACAGGCCAGGTAAAGGCCTGGACACACTTTTCCACTTGCCTTGGCTACTTATTGAGCTGGCCCTTTGGAGACATTACCTATCCAATGAAAGATTACAAGTAGTCTCAACGTACGACCACAATGGAGCCTGGAAATTTCTTTTGCTACGCAAGACATTCGTTAAGTGAGTTTTGCCCCATTTTACGATCTTTCTTGCCACAGTTATTAAGTGAACCACTGCAGTTGTTAAGTTAGCAACACAGCGGTTAAGTGAATCTGACTTCCCCATTGACTTCGCTGGTCAGAAGGTCACAAACGGTCAAATCACATGAGTCCGGGATATTGCAACCGTCATGAGTCAGTGGCCAAGCGTCCAAAATCGGATCATATGACTGTGGGGATGTGGCAAAGGTCGTAAGTATGAAAAATGATCACAAGTCACTTTTTTTCAATGCTGTTGTAACTTTGAACGGTCATTAAATGTACTGTTGTAAGTCGAGGACTACCTGTGGTACAGGGGTCCCCAACCCCCGGTCTGTGGACCAGTACCGGGCTGTGGCATGCCAGCAACCGGTCCGCACAAAAAAGCAAAGCCCCATCCACGGGATGCAGGCAACACACAAAACCACGCACCCTCCAGTCCGCGGAAAAACCTCTCTCCACGGAACCCGTCCCTGGTGCCCAAAAGGTTGGGAACCTCTGCTGTAGTGGATTTCTTTAAAACAGCCAACTGTTTGTTGTGATTTCTGAACTGCGCCCTCTCAAGATGATTGCACAATATTGTACCTTAAGTCCCCGTGCCAAGACATCAAGACTTACTTTGACACGTTTCCGATTCCCTGTAAAATGCCGGCAGACAATGCTCAACGCAAGCTCCTTGCTGGAGAAAATATCCCTCCATGCACTGCAGGCAATCCGTATGGTTGGGACCGTGGCAAACGTTGCAGCTCCAGTCGCACTCTGGAATAAGACAATAAAAGAGAGGGTTCCCCACAGAGCCACCGAGGTCTCCCTTTATACCTCTCCGACTTCATCCATCACATCACTACTGTCTACAAACAGACTGAAGGGCAAAGGAAGAACAGAGGGAACAGATGTAGGACCCGGGAAGAAACGCCGAAAGAGACGGTCTTAAAATAACACAAAATTCCTCCCTGGAGTTTCACGTTTCCCAATTATGTTAACGCAGGCACGGCTGTTCTTTTTTCAGCAGTCCAGATGAGGAGATGCTCCATCCATCCTCCCTAGTGGCTAGAGTGGTGATCAGCCCACGTGGGCTGCACCGTGAAGCCATAAATCTTTTCTCTCTCTCACTGACTGAGACCTGTGGGATTCCCCACAAACACTGCTAATTAGGCAGGCCAGATTGACAAGGAAGATGACATTGACTTGCAGTTCATTTTCAGAAAAGAATGTGGCTAATAAGCGGATGATCGGAAGACCACAAGGTCCTCCATCTCACCTTCTTCTACTCCAGAAGGAAAAGGATCGGTCTGAAGAAAAAGCTATAATAACCGTACAAGGTGAAGAAAGGAATCTAAACTGTGATTAGGCCGACTTGGCATTTCTATCTCGCTCATCAATGGATTGGGGGGACTTGGGATCTGCGAAGTTTGTAAGACACCGACGCTGACTGCTTATGAAGTAGAAGAGATGGGGCGAGAGATAAACAAATAGAAGTGGTGGTGAAGAAAAAAATATATTAAGAAATACAGATACAGTTCTGTTCAAACAGAATCTATTTCCAAAGCTGTGTGTGGTCTACAATGCCATTTTCTGTAACCTCCCGAGCAGTTTCCCAACCTGGACAATTTTAAGAGGTGTGGACTTCAACTCCCAGAATTCCCCAGCCAGCATGGCTGGCTGGGGAATTCTGGGAGTTGAAGTCCACACCTCTTAAAATTGTCCAGGTGGAGCAACACTAATCCAGAGTTTCCACCGGCTCTTCTGAACAAAATTAACAGGACAATTTTCCAACTCATGAGATAACCCTAAAATCAAGGCGCCACTCAACTTACAACCAAAACTGGGACCAGAATTTAGGTTGCTAAGCAAGGCGAATGTTAAGAGTGTTATGCCTGATTTTATGACCTAAAATCATGTTTGGTAAGGAAATCTCTGCAGTTAAATGAATCATGTGGTCATTAAACAAATTCTGGCATCCCCCATTGACTTCGCTTGCCAGAAGCCAGCTGGGAAGGTCCCAAATGGCGATCGTATGACTCTGGGACACTGCCACCATTATAAATACATGCCGGTTGACAAGCGCCCACGTTTTGATCACGTGACCATGCCTATGCTGGGATGGTTGAATCTGTGAGGACCGGTTTTAAGGCACTTCTTTCAGTGCTGTTCTAACTTTGAACGGTCACTAAACGAAGGGTTGAGGACTGCTTATACTGCTAGGAAGGAAGGAAGGAAGGAAGGAAGGAAGGAAGGAAGGAAGGAAGGAAGGAAGGAAGGAAGGAAGGAAGGAAGGAAGGAAGGAAGGAAGGAAGGAGAGAGAGAAGGAGAAAGGAAAGGAAAGGAAAGGAAAGGAAAGGAAAGGAAAGGAAAGGAAAGGAAAGGAAAGGAAAAAGACACACAACAGGATTGGGAGAAATGGAAAGGAAAGGAAAGGAAAGGAAAGGAAAGGAAAAAAATTGGGAGAAATGGAAAGGAAAGGAAAGGAAAGGAAAGGAAAGGAAAAAAATTCCACTGCTTGTCCACTCCACACCTTCCTGGTTTCTGTCTTGTTCCCTGCAACTCTTTGAAGCAGAAAATTCACATATATCAAGAAGCAGAGAAAATAAAAACGGGTTCCCATCACAAAAGAAGATGCCTACAGAAATTGCTCTTCTTGGCAGAGAGAAAATGGGGCAGAAGATATGAATGGGGGGGCAGGAGGAGGAGAAGGAAATGCTGGTGATGGTCTTTAGAGAGCTACTCTCCTGCTCTGCTTTTTTGAAGACTGGGGTAAAAACTATCTCTCTGATAAGGAGCTGTGATAAACAGAAGTGCAGAGAAAGTTCTTTGGATCTCTCGGCCAAATCCTCAGCCTTTCACCTAGGATAGCTTATCCCAGCCCCTGCGATAGCCACATGGAATGTCAATTCAATCCTATTATTTTAACATCTGGTTGAGTAAATATTACCACAGCACACCAGGATGGAAACAATCCAATGCACTTTTCTAGCTGAAAAGCATGAGGGTTTATTTGACATTAAGGTGAAAGATGGTTGTCTATGTGTGTCATGCCTCCGTCTGAGTCTGAGCCTGAATCTGCGGAGGAAAATGAGCTGGAACGGGACCCTATGGAGGCCGAGGGAGAGATGTCTGTGGCTTCAGAGGAATGTGGGGAAGAGCAGGCCGAGGCAGGCCAGGGCCCTTCAGGAGTGGGACAGGAGGACAGGAGAGGCAGAGTTCAGGCGATGAGCAAGGGCCACCCCCTCCTGATCCTAGAGCATGGAGAGTGGAGAGAAGGAGGGAACAACGCAGGCAGGCTCAGCTACTCGGGAGGAGAGCGTCCCGCCCCTCTCCACAAGGAACACCTGGAGATTGAGATTTAAGGAGACGCTGTGGGGAGGGGCATTTGTCCAGAACAAATGCTGATTTCTTGGAGTGTTGTGTATTGTTGCTGATCTCTTGTTCTGTGACTGTTTGGAAACCTGGAACCTTGGACTATTAAATTGACTGACCATGTTACTTGAATGTTTAAAGACCTTGGATTGTATTTCGGATTCTCTCTTTTGAAAACTGCTCAGGCAAGCTAGGATTCAAGCAGACTACTCATTAAGTTTATGTTTTCTTCCTTGTTATCTCTATGGCCTTGAGTACTTTCTTATGCTAAGCAGACTGTATTTGAACCTCCTTTCAGCCAGAGTCGGCTGAAGGGGTGTGTGTGTGTTCTTTTGTTGGAGGCTTGCTAGCAAACGTGGGAGCATTTGGGGGAAATTTGGAGCAATAACAGAACTGTTGGAATTGCCAGCTGACTGCATTGCCTCTGTGCTGTGCCCTGGGTCATCACAATGTGGATTCTCAATCATCCAGGTCATGGTGGTGCCAAACGTGCTTTTCAAAAGGCAAGTGGACTTTCTTGGGTTTTTTCCCTTGAAAACATTCCGCTTCTCATTCAAGAAGCTTCTTCAGTTCTGGAGAAGGAGGTCGTTGGATGGTGAATTTCGACGAAAGCAAAATTAAGGGGTTCCTGGGATTTGTGCCTAGATCAATTTTCGATCCCTTGGCCCCGCTTTCCATCTTCGACCGTCTACAATGAATTCTAGATTCTGTTTTGTTCCAACGTCTTCATTTCCTGAGCTAGCAAATTCATGAATAAAAGAAGCCCTTATTAATCAGAGGTTCTGCTCCTTATTTTCATCATGTTGAAATCTTGACCTTGATTGTTAAAAAAAGGAATAAGATCAGTCATCTCAGGGTAGCTAATTATGAGATAAGTCACTAAGGAAGATGGAAAGAATTTCCCTTGGATAATATATTTATAATGCAATTTTGTTCAGGTCAGAAAAGGGCAAGACCCCAATCTTCTTCTGACAGTGGATTTTTTTTTTCTTGGAACAGGGCACCAGGACTTGGCTGGCTCTCTTGGTGGGTCTTCAACGACCTCTACTGAAGGACAATTGCAACATTTCCAGCAAATATATATGAAACCAGTTGAGTTTTAATCTATAAAACCAGTTAACCCAGCTTGGTGTAGTGGTTAAGGTGCTGCCCTAGAAGCCAGGAGACTGTGAGTTCCAGTTCTGCCTTAGGCATGAAATCCGGTTTGGTGACTTTGGGTCAATCACCAGGAAACAGTGAGTTCTAGTCCTGTCTTAGGCATGAAAGCTGGCTGGGTACGTTTGGGCCAATGATTAGGAGGCAATGAGTTCTAGTCCTGTCTTAGGCATGAAAACTGGCTGGGTAAGTTTGGACCAATGACTAGGAGACAATGAGTTCTAGTCCTGCCTTAGCCATGAAAGCTGGCTGGGTAGGTTTGGGCCAATGACTAGGAGACAATGAGTTCTAGTCCTGTCTTAGGCATGAAAGCTGGTTGGGTGACTTTGGGTCAATCACCAGGAGACAATGAGTTCTAGTCCTGTCTTAGGCATGAAATCTGGTTGGGTGACTTTGGGTCAATCACCAGGAGACAGTGAGTTCTAGTCCTGTCTTAGGAATGAAAGCTGGCTGGGTAAGTTTGGGCCAATGACTAGGAGACAATGAGTTCTAGTCCTGTCTTAGGCATGAAATCCGGTTGGGTGACTTTGGGTCAATCACCAGGAGACAATGAGTTCTAGTCCTGCCTTAAGCATGAAAGCCGACTGGTTGATTCTGGGTCAATCACCAAAGGACTGGGAATTCTAATTCCGCCAAGCACACTCTCTCAACCCAACTCACTTCACAGGGTTGTTGTTACAGGGAAAAAGAGGAGGAGGAAGGAGCCCAATGTATGTTCATGGCCTTGAGGTACTTATAAAAGTAATAAAAATGGCATAAAAATCCAATAAATAAATGAACCAACGTTAAGGAGAGGAGATAATTGAAGGATTAACCAAGTTAAACTCATTCATCATTCAACTAACTACCACTGAGCAGAGCAAACAACAGCAAACCCTTGGCCAGAATTTACCCATGGCAGCAAGCATGTGTGTGTGTGTGTGTGAGTGTCATGTACAGGTAGTCCTTGACTTACGACAACAATTGAGCCCAAAATTACTGTGGCCAAGCGAGACAGCTGTTAAAGTCAGTTTTGCCCCTTTTTACGACCTCTCTTGCCACTAGCTGTTAAGTCAATCACTGTAGGTGTTAAGTTAGTAACACAGTTGTGAAGTGAATCTGGCTTCCCCCATTGATTTTGTTTGTCAGAAGGTCACAAAAGGTGATCACATGACCCCAAGACATTGCAACTGTCATAAGAAAGTTCCCAAGTGACTAAATCTTGGGGATGGTGCAATGGTTGTAAGTGTGGGAAATGGTCACAAATCACGTTTTTCAGTGCTGTTGTAACTTTGAACAGTCACTAAATGAACTGTTGTAAGTCGAGGACTACCTGGAAGTGGGTGCGCACAGGTGTCTGCTGAGTGGGAGACAGAACTGAAAAAAAAAGGCTTCAATATGGCAGGAGAGAGAGAGTTAGGGAAGAGACCACATGGGTGGTTCCATGCAGACCATTAAAACTTGGCCAATCATGGTTATTCAGACGCAACATGAACATTTTTGAGATTCCCTTCACCTCTGCACATCCTGGTAGACAAATCGAGGAAATATTGTGATGGACATTTATCATATTGGCACTCTCCAAACAGTAAGACTTTAGATGGGTCTTTGCAAGAAGTACAGTGGGATCTTGAATCACAGCTTAGACACGGGTCACTGCAAGCTGGAGAGAAAGATAAAACATCAAGACTGATCAGATTTCACATTAAGAACTGAAGCTATAAGGGTTAAAGAAAATTTCAAAGAACACTTCAGACTTCTTTCTATGAGGACAAGTTGCAATACAGAAATGATAAAACAAAAAAACAAATTACTGAGCTACATCGTATATAAAATAATTGGGATATGTCAAAGAATTATGAAAAGTAGAAGTGCACCATTTAAATAAGTCCAAGTTCTTCCTTTTATCATTGACCAGCATAGCAAAGTCATAGCGCAGCGGACAAATCCGGAGCCAAAAATTAACCTTGATTTTCATTCCTTTCCTTAAACCGCGAACCTGATTATCTCCCTATGTAATAATACATTTCTTCTTTGGGTACATTCAAAATCAAATGCCGGCAACTTTAAAACGGGTGGACTTTCAAATCCCAGAATTCCCCAGCCAGCAGGGTTGGTTGAGGAATTCTGGGAGTTGAAGTCTACACCTCTTAAAGTTGCCAAGGTCGAGAAACTTTGGTGTAACCCAACCTCTTTAGGAGACATCATAATAAGGGAAGGCATCCATACTGATGATAACAAACTCAACGAAATAACCTCACCCAATAGTTGTGCGTAAATGTTAAAATAGAAAGAGGGAAAGCATCAAACTCTCAGGCACCACACAAGTGAGGGATCGTAGGTGTGATTTCTCCCCTCCCGCTCAATACTGACTGGAACGGACTACTGAGAAAGGAGGTAAACCACTGCTTCAGAGTTTTTCCTGACATGCTAGATTTGCATCTACAACGGAAGGAAGGTTGACAGAGGGCCATATTTAAACATAAACATAAGAGTTCATTTGAAAGCAATGAAGATCCGAGTGTAGGAGATGACCAGGCTGAGCCGGAGGGAGGGGTCAAACGCGTCATCAGTCTTGAGTCCCTTCGCACCCACAAGAGATGGAAGTCCAGCCCACCTTGAATTCCGTTGATCCTTATCTACCGCCAATTCACTTTGGCCTTTAGTAATTCAGATTCTCGTAGAGAGCTTAAGCTTGCAATAAATCTTTACACCCATTTGAACTGCATGGATGTTCTGATTTCCCTGATGCTTGACACCCACAAATCTATAGCAACACTTTAACATAGAGTTCCTCAAACTTGGCTACTCTAAGAAGTGTGGACTTCAACTCCCAGAATTCCCTAGCCAGCCCTGGCTGGTTGGGCAATTCTGGGAGTTAACACTCACACATCTTAGACTTTCAAGGTTGAGAAACACTGCTTTAACAGATTAATTAACGGGATAGATCAAACAAGAATGAAGGTATGAACTGTTTTGAGTTAATACAGCTTCAAAGTGATCACAGTCAAAAACGAAACCTTCTTCTTCACTAACTTTCTTCCTTTAAGTTTAAGGACACACAATTCCAGGCTGCCTGCCCACTTCTCTCAATCCAATCCATCCTATAATATCGCTTGTATCTAATTTTCTATGCTATGGCATCTCATTTCACTTTATCAATTCCAGAGAGTGTCACAAGGCTTAATTAATTAACAACTGTAACATTAAGAAGATATGTGGATTAACAGAGCGAAGAAATGGCTAATAATGAGATGTATTACCATTTACAAACTTCAAATATACCAGTGACATATTATTCAAAACGGCGGCGTAAAAGCAATATAAAATGTACAGTGTAAGCTACTTAGATTTTGACTGGGATGCACGTTTACTAGGACTACTCAATATGAATCTTTGGGATTCGCTGCAAGGCTGGTTTTTTTGCAATCTCTTTTAATTGTATCTCTCTCAGCCTATTGTACAATGTACTACAGTAAACATCTTGATTAAGGGTCACCTCTTAATTTTAGTTGGATTTTTCTCTTTTCTGTTCTATGGGAGTCAAGGTAAGGACAATTTAACATGTCTCAAACATGGAAACATCCTAAAGCAGAGGTCTCCAACCTTTTGGGCGCCAGGGACCAGTTCAGTGGAGAGAGGTTTTTCCGAGGACCAGAGGGGACGTGGTTTTGTGTGCTGCCTGCATCCCGCGGATGGGGCTTTGTTTGTTTGTGCGGACCGGTTGTTGGCATGCCGCGGACCGGTCCATGGAATGGGGGTTGGGGACCCCTGCTCTAGGTCATAGTTATCTCAATGGTGCTTTTTCAAAAGACAACTGGACTGTTTTTTTCTTGAGGAAGAAGAAGAGGACCATTGATTTGAAAGAGGGGTAAAAGAGGTCATTTATATCAGAGGTCCCCAACCTTTTGGGCACCAGGGACCGGTTCCGTGGAGAGAGGTTTTTCCGAGGACCGGAGGGGCGTGGAGAGAGGGAGAGGGAGGGAGGGAGGGGGAGAGGGAGGGAGAGGGACGGAGAGGGAGAGAGAGGGAGAGGGAGAGAGAGGGAAAGAGGGGGAGGGGGAGGGAGAGGGAGGGGGAGGGAGGGAGGGAGGGAGGAGAGGGAGAGAGGGAGGGAGAGGGGGGGAGGGGGAGAGAGGGGAGGGCGAGGGAGGGGGGAGAGGGAGGAGGGGGAGAGGGAGGGAGGGGGAAGGAGAGAGAGGGAGAGAGAGAGGAGAGGGAGGGGGAGGGGGAGGAGAGGGGGAGAGAGGGGAGGGGGAGGGGAGGAAGGGGGGAGGGGGGAGAGGGAGGAGGGGGGGACAGAAGGGAGGGAAGGGGGAGAGGGAGGGAGGGAGGGAGAGGGAGAGGGAGAGGGAGAGAACACCGACTTCTCTAAAACATTGTCCCAAATAAAACTGAGAAACTGAGGCACCACGTACGCTTGCAATGAAGGTTCTCA
Organism: Azemiops feae; assembly: GCA_023970755.1. Classification (NCBI taxonomy): domain Eukaryota; kingdom Metazoa; phylum Chordata; class Lepidosauria; order Squamata; family Viperidae; genus Azemiops; species Azemiops feae. Next base: position 346,563 of record JALGBA010001507.1, on the reverse strand, counting down.
TCCTGAAAGAATCCCAGGGAACAGGCCGAGAGGCATGAGCCAGCGTGAGAAAGGACGAGGCTGGGGTCACAGGAAGTGCAGGAGAAAGGGCCTTCTCCTGTGCAGGTTTTACAGGAAGGATGACACTCTGGAAGGGAAGGAGTAGACAAAGGCATTTAAAATGCAGACTCTCAAGCGCCATGCCTACGTAACAAGAAATGTATTGGACTCGGAAAGGAATGTCGAAAGCTCCACTCGGCCATGAAAGAGTGAGATTCTTCTTCTCTAAACTATCCTTACAGAATTCTTGCAAAAAATAATGTACAGATAGTCCTCACTTATAACAGTTCATTTAGCGACCGTTCGACAATGACCTGGTTTGCCGCTCATCCTGGCTCCCGTTGCAATGATCCGACAGAACCACAATACGTATCAACAACTGCAACAATTCATTAAAATGTCTCACTGAACAAATGCTCAAAACTAAGCTAATACACCTTATGGTTAGAGAAAATGAAAAAAAAAAATCTAGATTTTAAGCCAGAATTATTTTTGTTACGCATAATTGTAGGAAATTATGAGAAAGAGTGTATATATCTAATTTTACATGGATTAACTGCAGCGAGAATTGTATTCGCTCAACATTGGAAAAATGAAGATTTACTAACGGAGGAAAAGTTAATTAAAAATTTTTTAGATTGTGCAGAAATGGATAGATTGACATTGAAAATGAAAGAGAAAGAAGATTCAGTATACTTTAGAACATGGGATACCTTTTATCAATGGTTAGAAAAACGAGGTAAAGAGAAAGGAATTTAACATGTATCAGTAAGTTAAATGTTGGAATTTAGGCAATGTGTTGCTGATAACATATTAAGCACTTCTGATTATAAAAAAAAATATATCTATCTATCTATCTATCTATCTATCTATCTATCTATCTATCTATCTATCTATCTATCTATCTATCTATCTATCTATCTATCTATCTATCTATCTATCTATCTATCTATCTATCTATCTAGAATCTAGATAGACAGACAGACAGACAGATAGATAGATATAGATATATAAAAGCAATAACAATTATTGTTATTCCAGAATGGACAGGCACTCTGTCTGACTCTGTTTCCATTCTCTTTAACATTACCTGGAGTTAACTGGATAGTTATTAATTACAGTTTCACCCAAAACATTATGAATGCAGTTTCTGCCCAATCGGTGATTAGAATGTCTCAATCCACTCTATCATCTCTGCTGGCAGTGAGAATAGCAACAGATGAAGAGATATTGCAGCGTTCAGATTCCCAATTATCTTCCTATAGAATGCTGCCAATTTTCCCAGGTGTTTGCTCCGATCCTGGCCTGAATTAAAGCATGTTTATTTATTTATTTACTTATTTTTACCCTGCCTTTTTTATTTTTATAAATAACTCCAGGGGGTGAACATACAGTACCTAATAATCCTTCCTCCTTGTTATACAGGTGGTCCTCGAGTTACGACCGTAACGGAACTCCACAATGATGGTTGTTAAGTCCAGAGGGTTATAAAGTGCGCCACCATGTGACCAGACCTGACTTTACGACCTGTTTTGCAGCGTTCGTTAAGCAAACCCGGCCGTCGTAAAGCAAATGCTGCAGTCATTAAGTGAACTCAGTGTTCGCTAATGAGGCGGGGTTTGCTGGAAACCGGAAGTACATTTCCCCCCCCAAAAAAATGTAATTAATTGTCATGGGGCCGCAGGCCATAAATGTGGTCGTGTGATCTGGGGGGAGGGGGCTGACGTCGGAACTTCAAATCCATGTTGTAAGTAGCTTTGGGGGGGGGGTTGTTGTCGTAACTTCAAGCGGTCACTAAGTGGCCGTTTGTAAGTTGAGGACTACCTGTTGAGAACTACCCATCACTCCAACGCAACCATTTATCCATGGAAGGAGTGATCTTCGGCCCAAATTTTCCCAATTGCGTCCCTCTGGCTGTGTCGCGACTACAGGGTCCAGAATTCCCAGCCAACATGGCCCAAGAATAGACATTCCGTGGGGGCTGCAGCCCCCAATGCATTTTGATGCTGGCAGGGCTCAGGTTTGTGGCTGGAACTGTTCAACTGGACTTATGTGAATGGGTTAGCACAGGAGTAAGCAACCTTGGCTCTTTTATGACTCGTGGACTTCAACTCCCAGAATTCCTGAGCCAGCATATGACTCGTGGACTTCTGGGAGTTGAAGTCCACAAGTCATAAAAGAGCCAAGGTTGCCTAAGAGAATGTAAACTATCAATGGATATGCTGAGAGCTGGAGATAAAAGGAAGCCTTGGAAAAGGAAAGTCATCTCTTTGTATTTATTTTTACAAATAACTCCAGGCAACAAACTTATCCAACACAGCTTCCTCCTCCTATTTTCCGCACAACAACAACCCTGTGAGGTGAATTGGACTGAAAGAGAGAGAGAGTGACAGACCCAGGGTCACCCAGTCTGCTTTCATGCCTAAGGCAGGATTAGAATTCACCGTCTCCTGGTGATTGGCTCAGTCACCCAGCTGGCTTTCATGCCTAAGGTAGGACTAGAACTCACTGTCTCCTGGTGATTGGCTCAGTCACCCAGCTGGTTTTCGTGCCTAAGGTGGGACTTAGAACTCACCACTTCTTGGTGATTGGCCCAAAGTCACCTGGTTTCGTGCCTAAGGTGGGACTAGAACTCACTGCTTCCTGGTGATTGGCCCAAAGTCATCTGGCTTTCATGCCTAAGGTGGGACTAGAACTCACACTCTCCTGGTGATTGGCTCAGTCACCCAGCTGGCTTTCATGCCTAAGGTAGGACTAGAACTCACTGTCTCCTGGTGATTGGCTCAGTCACCCAGCTGGCACTGCTTCCTGGTGAGGTTGGCCCAGTCATATGCCTTTCATGCCTAAGGTGGGACTAGAACCCACACTGATTGGTGATTGGCTCAGTCTCCCAGCTGGCTTTCATGCCTGGGGTGGGACTAGAACTCACTGCTTCCTGGTGATTGGCCCAAAGTCATCTGGCTTTCATGCCTAAGGTGGGACTAGAGAACTCACCACTTCTTGGTGATTGGCCCAAAGTCACCTGGCTTCATGCCTAAGATGGGACTAGAACTCACCGCTTCCTGGTGATTGGCCCAAAGTGATCTGGCTTTCATTCCAGCCTGGTGCCTTAATCTAGAATTCACACTCTCCTGGTGATTGGCTCAGTCACCCAGCTGACTCTCTTATAAGCGGGACTAGAACTCACAAACTGGAGTTCCAGCCTGGTGCCTTAATCACTTGAACTAAACTGACTCTCTTATCTTCATCCTTTCCATTAAACATAGTCCAGCTAAGTTTGACCTTGATTGTGTTGATATTTGCTCATTTCTCAAGAGAATTTCCTCATCTTTTTGTGATCTAGAAAAATAATATTCTTAATTTTTTGGGGGGGAAGAACCCCAATATAGTATTAACCCTTGATTGGACTTGCTACCTTAATTGCTGTGAATTCTACTTTATTGGGATTTATCCAGGAATGGAAATCGTCCCCCATCTCCTGCAGCGATTGAGAAACTGGTGCCATAAACCAACAGCACGTGATAAATGACTGACAAATTGATATTATTGAACACCTGGCCTATCCAGATGTTGATGGACTCTTATCATCCTCCTTCCCAGCCAGCAATATCAACTGATATTAATATCAATTATGCCAGTTGCTATCAAATACATTGGGAGAACATCAGGTGATAGAGGAATCAGAGTAAATACACACAAAACAGATAAAAGAAAATCATCAGAGACAGCTTTAAAATATCATTTACATCAACATCTATTCATCATGATGATTATATATGCTATCCAGAGGGTGGATGGTTCTGGATATCGGTCACTTGAGAACTTGAGGGTGTCTTTCTATCTAGCTTCTGAAAGTCTCTTGAAATTCTACAGTCTTTGATTTGACTCAGGACAGCAGTATTTTATGTCCCTATGAATAACTTTATCATTAAGGCTTCACGCAAGGAGAGGCCACAGGTTGAAAAAAATTATTTATCTGATGGGAAATTAATTGGCATGTCAAGACTGTTGATTGCTAGTGCCTCTGTTTTCTCAGGCATTACTCACTCTGACACGCTCCTCCGAGTTGGTAAAATCCCAGGGGGCAGTCTGGCACGCAGTGGTCCTTCAGAAGCAAGTGAGGGGTATCACGGCACCTCAGACAGATGCTTCCTCTGTCTGTGTGGAGATCTGCGACGCACAACTCACAAAGCGGATGGCAATCTGCTCAGACAGAAATGTTGGTACAGTTCATAACAAGTCATCTTTCTGAATGGTCAAAACAGAATCACAAGGGAACAACTGTGAGTTTTCATTCATTCAGTCGTTCAGTCATTCAGTCGTTCATTCATTCAGTCCTTCAGTTGTTCATTCAGTCAGTCAGTCAGTCAGTCGTTCATTCATTCATTCATTCATTCAGTCAGTCAGTCAGTCAGTCATTCAGTCATTCAGTCAGTCAGTCAGTCAGTCAGTCCTTCAATTGTTCATTCATTCATTCATTCAGTCAGTCAGTCATTCAGTCATTCATTCAGTCAGTCAGTCGTTCATTCATTCAGTCATTCAGTCAGTCAGTCAGTCAGTCAGTCCTTCAGTTGCTCATTCATTTGTTCGTTCGTTCGTTCATTTGTTCGTTCGTTCATTCAGTCATTCATTCATTCATTCAGTCAGTCAGTCAGTCAGTCAGTCAGTCAGTCAGTCGTTCAGTTGTTCATTCATTCATTCATTCATGTATCCCGACTTTACAGATACAGTTCATTTAGTGATCGTTTGAAGTTTCAACAGCACTGAAAAATGTGACTTATGACCATTTCTCACACTTACAATGGTTGCAGCATCCTCATGGTCACGTGATTTACATTCAGATGCTTGAAAACCGACACATTTATGACAGTTGCAGCGTCCTGGGGTCATGTGTTCCCCTTCTGCGACCTTCTGACAAGCAAAGTCAATGGGGAAGCCAGATTCACTTAACAACCGTGTTACTAATTTAACAAGTGCAGTGATTGACTTAACAAATATGGCAAGAAAAGCCGTAAAATGGGGCACAACTCACTTAACAAATTTCTCACTTAGCAACTTAAATGTTGGGCTCAATTGTGGTCGTAAGTCGAGGACTACCTGTATTATTTTTAGAAATAATTCAAGGTGGAGGACATTATAGTCTTCAACTTACGACCAAAATTGAGCCCAAAACTTCTGCTCCTACGAGAGACAGTTGTTAAGTGGAGTTTTGCCCCGTTTTATGACCTTTCTCGCCACAGTTAAGTGAATCATTGAACTTGTTAAGTTAGTAACAAGTTAGTAACTGAAGTGAATCTGGCTTCCATATTGACTTTGCTTGTCAGGAGGTCGCAAAAAGAGATCACACGACCCCCCGGGACACTGCAACCGTCAATTGCCAAGGGTCTGAATTTTACCACGGGGACGCGTAAATGTGAAAACTGGCCATAAGCTCCCTTTTTCAGTGCCTTAATAACTTCGAACAGTCACTAAATGAATAAGTTGTACGTCAAGGACCTGTACTATTGTACACATTTGTTGGTATGGCTTGCTCTTCAAAGGAGAAGCAACTCTGGCTCTTAGACAGGCCAGAGGACCATTTACCAGTAATTACCAGGCTTCGGGATGGCTTTCCATCCTGGCTTTCCATGTGTCTATCTGGCTGTTCTTTCTAAGCAACCAGATGATCAAACAGGAGAGACACAGACTTCAAGGGATAGTTAGGACTGCAGAAAAAAACTGCAACCAGCCTGCCTTTCATTGAGGATCTGTATACAGCACCTGAGCATCTGTATACAGGACATGACAGCTGGGACATGACCGCTGAAGTAAAGACAAGGATAGAGAAAGCTCGAACAGCATTCTTCAAAATGAGAAAGGTCTTCTGCAGTCACGACATAAGCCTAAGACTGAAAATCAGGCTTGTCAGATGCTATATTTTTTCTATCCTGCTCTATGGAGTAGAGAGTTGGTCTCTGACAGAAGGCCACCTGAAGAGACTAGAAGCATTTGAAATGTGGATTTACAGGCGGCTGTTACGTATAAGCTGGGTTGACAAAATCAGAAATGAGGAGGTGATAAGCCGCCTGGGAAAGCCAAGGGAAATCATCAAAACAATTAAAAAACGAAAGTTAGAATATTTCGGACATGTGATGCGACACCCAGAAAAATACGGCATACTCCATTTAATCCTCCAAGGAAAGATTGAAGGCAAACGAGGTCCAGGCAGAAGAAGAACATCATGGCTTCAAAATCTAAGGGACTGGTTTGGACAAAACTCAGCAGCACTTTTTCGTGCGGCTGCTGATAAAAACAGGATCGCCAACATGATCGCCAACGTCTGATAACGGATATGGTAGAAGAAGAAGAATACAGCACCGGCCAGAAAGAGGGCTGAGAAAATATCTACAGAGCCCTCACATCCTGGACATAAACTGTTTCAACTTCCTCCCTCAAGACAAGGCTATGGGGTATATTGCACACCAACACAACTAGACACAAGGACAGTTTTTCCCCCAGGCCATCACTTTGCTGAATAACTAATTCCCACAACACTGTCTTATGCCCTGGGATGTCAAACCAGCTAGTAGGGCTGCATTGCTGTTATCCTTCTCATCTTTCCTATTACCTATTTTCTTAGCTTCCTATGACTATACTATAATAAAGGAGACTATTTGTAGCTCAGGGTTGACATGAGGGGTCCTTGGTGCTGTCTGAGCTTGGTTGTTTTTCTTGAAGACGTTTCATTACCTTAGCACTGATGACGTTACCTAGTTTGTGGGTAATGAAACGTCTGCAAGAAAAACAACCAAGCTCAGAGAGCACCAAAGACCCCTCTTGTGACTGTAACTTTGTTGTTTGTGTTTTATGATCTATGTTGATTGCTTTTATTTAGTTATCCTACTATGATTTATGTTGATTGCTTATTTATCTTAGTATCCTATGGCTATCATGGAGTGTTGTATCTTATGATTTATTATGATTGTATTTTATGATTATGATCAGGATTTATCACTTGTTGCCTGTATGTACACTGAGAGCTTATGTATTGGAGACAAATTCCTTGTGTGTCCAATCACACTTGGCCAATAAAGAATTCTATTCTATTCTATTCTATTCTATTCTATTCTATTCTATTCTATTCTATTCTATTCTATTCTATTCTATTCTATTCTATTCTATTCCTATTTCTATTCTATATTCTACATTCTATTCTATATTCTATTCCATTCCATTCCATTCTATTTTCTATTCTGTTTTATTCTGTTTTATTCTATTCTGTTCCGTTCTGCTCTATTCTATTCTATTCTATTCTATTCTATTCTATTCTATTCTATTCTATTCTATTCTATTCTATTCTATTCTATTCTATTCTATTCTATTCTATTCTATTCTATTCCATTCTATTCTATTTTCTATTCTGTTCTATTCTATTCTATTCTGTTCTTCCGCTCTATTCTATTCTATATTCTATATTCTATTCCTTTCTACTCTATATTCTATTCTGTTCTATTCTGTTCCACTCTGCTTCTATTCTATTCTATTCTATTCTATTCTATTCTATTCTATTCTATTCTATTCTATTCTATTCTATTCTATTCTATTCTATTCTATTTCTATTCTATTCTACATTCTATTCTATATTCTATTCTATTCTATTCCATTCCATTCTATTTTCTATTCTGTTCCTATTCTGTTCTGTTCCGTTCTGCTCTATTTATTCTATTCTATTCTATTCTATTCTATTCTATTCTATTCTATTCTATTCTATTCTATATTCTATTCTGTTCCGTTCTATTCTATTTTCTGTTCTGTTCTGTTCCATTCTGCTCTATTCTATATTCTATTCTATTCTATTCTATATTCTACATTCTATTCTATATTCTATTCCATTCCATTCTACTCTATATTCTATTCTGTTCTGTTCTGTTCCGTTCCATTCTGCTCTATTCTATTTTCTATTCTATTCTATTCTGTTCCGTTCCGCTCTATTCTATATTCTATATTCTATATTCTATATTCTATTCCTTTCTACTCTATATTCTATTCTGTTCTATTCTGTTCCACTCTGCTCTATTCTATTTTCTATTCTATTCTATTCTATTCTGTTCCGTTCCGTTCCGCTCTATTCTATATTCTATTCTATTCTATTCTATTCTATTCTATTCTATTCCATTCCATTCCATTCCATTCCATTCCATTCCATTCCACTCCACTCCACTCCACTCCACTCCACTCCACTCCACTCCACTCCACTCCACTCTATTATCAATGTAATTCTTTCACCTTCCACATCTTGAGCTCTGCTTCAGTGGATCAAATCCTTCCCTACTTCCTTCTCTAACAAGCACAGGAAACAGCAAGCCGAGAGAGTGATAGCAAAATTTTCCCTTTGCCAGAGGCATTACAATGATTGCAAATACCCTTCAAAACATGACAGTTGCCCAACAGAGGCCTGAATATTAGCCTCGCAGACTCAACCTTGCAAGGGCCAAGTTAGATCTCACCTCCAATCCCCTGTTCAATAAAGAAAGCCAAATTAAAGCATCCTGACAGATGGGATTGTCCAGCTTCGGCTTGAATGTATCTTCCTTTAGTAATTGGTTCTACTGACAAAATTTTTCAAGGACATTAAAAAAATGTCATACAGAAGAAGGCCAAGACCGATTGTCCATCATGCATGATGTAGGACACGGAATAATGATTTTACTTTGTAAGAAGCCATGTTTTCAGTGTGAACGTTGGGAGGGGAAAACAGAGTCGCAAAAATGGGGCAAAACTCACTGAACGAAACTTAGCAACAGAAATTTTGAGCTCCATTTGTGGTCGTAATTCAAGGACCACCTGTAGTTTTAAGGAAAGTCATTCAAGGAACAGCTGGCCGAAAACACCACCTAGAATGAAATGGTTTTTTTTAACCTGGCCACAAGAAATCACAGCAAACAGAGACTCTTTTGGTAAAAACTGGAAAGCATCATGTGCCACATTAGTGAATGGAGCGTCAAGAGTTCTTAATTTTGGGAAAAATCAATACTTATATATCTTGCTCTAAAAAGGGATACTTCAGGAGGAAGGGGATTTGAGCCGAATTCACTCCCGCCACACTTATCAGATCTGTTTTCACACATGTACACAGCTTCAGATTATGACAGAGATGAAGGAATGCCAGTGAGATCTCCTGCATTTGTCCCACAGAACCACAATAATTTGCAAAAAGCAGCTTTAGTTGGAACAGCTTGCATCCTGCAACAATAACCTTTAATACTAAACACCTGCTTTTATCCCAGGTCCTTGGGAAGGACTCAGCAGATGGATAAAAATAGCAAATCCCTTCTAAACATCTGGCTGACCACAACCAACCAAAACGCACTGAACTCTGGGCAGCTCATCACAAAATTACAGCAAAGGTAGTCCTCAACGTACGACCACAATTGAGCCCCAAATTTATGTTGCTAAGTGAGAAATTTGCTGAGCGAGTTTTGCCTCATTTTACGACTTTTCCGGCCACAGTTTTGAAGTGAATCACTGCAGTTGTTAAGTTAGGAACCCGGATGTTAAGTAAATCCGACTTCCCCATTGGCTTTGCTTGTCAGAAGGTCGTCAAAGGGGATCACATGACCCCCAGAACACTGCAACCGTCATAAATATGAGTCAGTTCCCCAAGTGTCATAATTTTGATCACGTGGCCATGGGGATGTTGCAATGGTGGTTAAGTATGTGAAAAACGGAAGAATTACCATCAGAGGAAGAAATCATTTAAAAAATATTAGATTGTGCAGAAATGGACAGACTTACTATGAGGTTGAAAGAAAAAGAAGAAAAAGAATACTATCAGACTTGGGACTTGTTTTATCAAAGGCTGGAGAAAGGAATAAAGGATTAGAAATTAAATTTGTATTAGTGAATGATAAACTCAGACAATTGGCAAATCTCGACAGCATACTAAAAAGCAGAGACATCACCCTGCCAACAAAAGTACGTATAGTCAAGGCCATGGTTTTCCCAGTTGCAATGTATGGCTGTGAAAGTTGGACCATAAGAAAGGCTGAGCGCCAAAGAATTGAGGCCTTTGAACTATGGTGCTGGAGAAGACTCCTGCGAGTCCCTTGGACTGCAAGGCGTTCAAAACAGTCAGTCCTAGAAGAGATCAACCCTGACTGCTCTTTAGAAGGCCAGATCCTGAAGTTGAAACTCAAGTACTTTGGCCACCTAATGAGAAGGAAGGACTCACTGGAGAAGGGCCTGATGCTGGGAAAGATTGAGGGCAAGAGAAGAAGGGGACGACAGAGAATGAGGTGGCTGGATGGAGTCACTGAAGCAGTAGGCGTGAGCTTAAATGGACTCCAGAAGATGGTAGAGGACAGGAAGGCCTGGAGGAACGTTGTCCATGGGGTCGCGATGGGTCGGACACGACTTCGCAACTAACAACAACAAACTCAGACAACACGTTGTTGAATAAGTACTATTGAATTGTATGGAAAAAATTAATAAACATTTTACAACAAAAAAAAACCTGTGAAAAACGGTCATCAGTCATTTTTTTCAGTGGCATCGTAACTTTGAAAGGTCACTAAATGAACTGTTGTGAGTCGAGGACTACCTGTAAAATGTTAAAAAATATATATATCAAAAAGCGACGATGAAGTGGTGCTATGGTGCCTCCCATATTGTTCCTAACTGCTGAAGACAAGTAGTCTTGCAACGTGTGCGAGACTCACCCACCAAGAATGGGATGCATTACTAGGAGAAGAAAACTGACAGTTCCTACTTTCAGCAGCTCATTAGCCAAGGGCTCCTGACCGTCTCCTCAGCCAAGATGTTTGAAAAGATTTTATGGGGAAAATGGGTTTTACAAGAAGCCTTTTGTATGCCAATGCATGCGAGGGATATTGGACAGCAAATGAATCCTCGTTACAGCGATTCAGAAAATTACAAGGGAAATAACGGCAGTTATATGATGCTGCTGCTGTCCAGATTCGCTGTTTGATGTCTCCTTTCCTGCTAGAACTTAACCCTTCCAATCCTTTTCTTCTTCGTTTTGGAAGCTTTTGTTTCTCAGCTGAATGACAAGACAAGGAGAATTTGTGTGCCAAAGTCATTTTTTTTTTCAAAGGAACTTCCAATTCGAACCACCACGAATTAGCAATGAGTGGATAAAGCTTTTCTGTATCACTACAAACAAGAGAGACATCACCCTGCCAACAAAAGTGCGTATAGTCAAGGCCATGGTTTTCCCTGTTGCAATGTATGGCTGTGAAAGCTGGACCATAAGAAAGGCTGAGCGCCAAAGAATTGAGGCCTTTGAACTATGGTGCTGGAGAAGACTCCTGCGAGTCCCCTGGACTGCAAGGCGATCAAACCGGTCAGTCCTAGAGGAGATCAACCCCGACTGCTCTTTAGAAGGCCAGATCCTGAAGTTGAAACTCAAGTACTTTGGCCACCTAATGAGAAGGAAGGACTCACTGGAGAAGAGCCTAATGCTGGGAAAGATTGAGGGCAAGAGAAGAAGGGGACGACAGAGAATGAGGTGGCTGGATGGAGTCACTGAAGCAGTAGGCCTGAGCTTAAATGGACTCCAGAAGATGGTAGAGGACAGGAAGGCCTGGAGGAACGTTGTCCATGGGGTCGCGATGGGTCGGACACGACTTCGCAACTAACAACAACAACAACAAACAAGAGACCATCCAGTGTGGGAGTGAAGCACAATCCAGCCAAATCTAGCAGTCTTCCCTCTCGTGGCTTCCAATGAAAGAGATTTAAAAACAAAGGACATTTAACAACATGCTTTGATGAGGGTTTGATTTATTTATTTGCATCCTGCCTTTATTCTTCTCACTTAGCAACATAAATTGTGGGCTCCACTGTGGTCGTAATTTGAGGATTACCTGTATTACGCCAGGGTTTTTCTTCCTATTTTGTATGCTTTGCCTCTGCGTGTGAGGTTCCTTTAACTGAGCTGTTCCTATCTGGAGCTGGGAGATGGGCTGGCATCTTTTCTCTTATCCTCCAGTTTTCCTTTGGCCATATGGACATCAAAGCTTATACATCACTGCTATTGATCTCTCCCATGAGGAAGAGAAAAATGAAAGAAGAGAAGCTTGGAGTGAATTGGATAGACCCTGGGGGAAAGAGTGATAGAGGGAAGAGGAGAAAACGGTATATTGTTCTAAAAACTTGTTTAAAAAATTGGACCAATATTTTTCTTTGAATCACCTAGACCAGGGGTAGGCAACCTTGGCTCTTTTATGACTCGTGGACTTCAACTCCCAGAATTCCTGAGCCAGCCATGCTGAGGGGAAAGGGAGAGGTTTCCAAGCTGAGCCATGCTGGCTGAGGAATTCTGGGAGCTGAAGTCCACAAGTCATAAAGCGGCCTAGGCCTAGGCCAGAGGTAGGCAACCTTGGCTCTTTTCTGACTCGTGGACTTCAACTCCCAGAATTCCTGAGCCAGCATGGCTCAGCTTGGAAACCTCTCCCTTTCTCCTCAGCATGGCTGGCTCAGGAATTCTGGGGGTTGAAGTCCACGAGTCATAAAAGAGCCGAGGTTGCCTACCCCTGACCTAAAGAAAAGAAAAAAAGAAAGAAAGAAAGAATGCCGGATTCTGTTTTATACTTTCAATTCCCACTTGCCTAATTCAATATTCTCTTTTTTTTAATATTGATCTGGGCATTCTTCACAGGCCCCACTGAAATGAATGGGGGGAAAAAATGCCTCATCTTTTACAGCGTACGGATTCACAAGCCGAGAGCCAGGATAGTTTTGTGGCTAAGGTGTTGGACAGTGTTAGAAGCCCCAGTTGAAGGGGAGGGGGCCACTCTAGGAGGAATAAAGAGACCCTCCAGGTTAGAGTTCATTCGGGAGAGGGAGTATCTGAAGAAAAACCCTTAGGTCTATACAGGTAGTCCTCGACTTACGATCACAATTGAGTCCAGAATGCATGTCGCTAAGTGAGATGTTTATTAAATGAGTTATGTCCCATTTTTCAACCTTTCTTGCCACATTTGTTAAGCGAATCGCTGCAATTATTAAGTTAGCAACACGGCTGTTAAACGAATCTGGCTTTCCCCGTTGGCTTTGCTTGTCAGAAGGTCACAAAAAGGGGATCACATGACCCCGGGCCGCTGCAACTGTCATAAATGCAAGCCAGTTGTCAAGCATCCGAATGTAAATCACACAACCACGGGGATGCTTCATAGGTCATAAATGTCAAAAATGGTCGTAAGTCAGTTTTTTTTCAATGGCGTTGTAACTCTGAACGGTCACTAAATGAACTGTTGTAAGTCGAGGATTCCCTGTATGTGCAATTTCCCAAGGAAAGGCAGACAAGTCTGTCGAGATTCTTGTAATATAGGCGATCAACAATAAAATACCTATGACGGCTGGGCTCTCCCAACTTGGTAACTTTAAGACTTGTGGACTTCAACTCCCACCACATGCTGGCTGAGAAATTCTGGGAATTGAAGTCCACCAAACTCTTGGTGTCAACGCTGCTAACGTCGGATGTTTTTGCATTGACAACAGATGGAAATGTAGCCATCTTTTACCTTTTGCTTTTAGAGTTAGATGATGCTGGGAGGGGGGGATGTGAACAAGAGTCCAGCTAGACATAACAACTCTAAACCTAGTGTGAGAAACAAGGTTATTGTAACCAGAGCTGATAAGGACTTGGCGGGCTGGAGAACTGGAGAGGAAGCCCGCCCTTCAAGCTAATTGGGGAATGTGATTTATGACTGTTAATTGGAGGAGGGAATTGTGCTTTGATACTATGTGCTCAGGGGAGGGGAATTCAGTTTTTGGCTTCGATTATGCACTGCCGATGTTATGCTACTCAAAATAAAGATTCTTTAAGGAAAACAATGCCTCGAAGTTCTTTTGAAGAGTTTCATCTGTCGGAACCATGACATTTGGTAAACAACAGAAATAGACCTAAAGGTTTAATAATAATAATAATAATAACAATAAAGTTGGAAGGGACCTGGGAGGTCATCGAGTCCAACCCCCTGCTCAGGCAGTGGTGGTGGTTCTACCACATGGGCCAACCTCAAGCAAACCCAGTTTTTAGCTCCCCCTTAACTATTGAAGGCCCCCGGGTGTTATGACTACAGATAAGTCCTCGACTTATGATCGCAACTGAGCCCAAAATTTCTGTTGGTAAGTGAGACAGCTGTTAATTTTGCCCCGTTTGACGACTTTTGTTGCCAAAGTGGTTAAGTGATCCCCTGCAGTTGTTAAGTTAGTAACAGGGTTGTTAAGTGAATCTGGCTTCCCCATTGACTTGGCTTCTCAGAAGGTCGCAAAGGTGATCCACGTGATCCCAAGACACTGCGACCGTCGTAAACATGAGCTGGTTGCCAAGCGTCTGGATGTTGATCATGTGACCATGGGGATGCTGCAATGGTCGTAAGTGTGAAAACCGGTCATAATTCACATCGTCGGTGCAGTTGTAACTTTGAAAAGTCACTGAATGAAGTGTTGTTAAGCTGAGCGCTACCTGTAAATTAGGTGAGTGAAACTGACTAGGAAAGATGTGTACAGAAGCCCACGGATGGAAACTAATCAAAGAGAGAAGCAACCTAGAACTAAGGAGAAATTTCCTGACAGTGAGAACAATTAACCAGTGGAACAACCTGCCTCCAGAAGCGGTGAATGCTCCAATACTGGAAGTTTTTAAGAAGAGACTGGACAGCCATTTGTCTGAAATGGTACTATAGGGTTTCCTGCCTGAGCAGGGGGTTGGACTAGATGACCTCCAAGATCCCTTCCAACTTTTATTATTATTATAAACTGACAATCCAGTTTATGTGTGTCTCACTACTCAACAATGCAGAAACATTCAAAGGAGCTGCTCTGCTGTTGCCAGACTGTTACAAAGGCAAATCTGGATTCTCAAAATGGGAAAGAAGAAAGAAAAAAATCAAAGAAGAAGAAGAAGAAAAGAAAGGTAGAAGTAATTCTTTTAGGCAAACCTCACAGGATTACTGACAATGTAAAATGCACTATATTATCTCACGGTACAACTGGTTCCAGAGAAAAGAAATCAACTAATTATATAATGCCTTTCAAAAGACCTTATTTTGGGTCTGTTATTCTTCCCAAGGATAGCACTATTTTTCTATTACTCCCTTCCTGCCAATTAAATTGACTTACGGCATTATCCGCTCTGAAAGATAATAATTGGTGTAGCTTCTCACAATTAAAATGTTTTCTCTTTGGTTTTTTTGCCACTGGCTTTCTGGCTGCACTTAATCTGAAATTGGCAAACTTATGTTCTCTAGGTACAGAAAAAAGAAGAATAAGTTTCTTTGAAGTCCTAATATGCAATGTTTGCCTTCAAGGGTTGGAAAGGAAAATTTTTGTATTAAACAAGCATCAATGACAGATTGAGTGACAGTTATAAAAATATACTAGAAATTAAAATTTCTTCATACAGTAGCGTTAACATTCAGTACGGCAGTATTTATGTCAACCTCCTACTCCAATCCATCCTGGGGATATTCCCAGCCAATATAATTCAACCTGGATATTTAATAATAATAATAATAATAATAATAATAATAATAATAATAATAATAATAATAATGTGCCTTGGGTGCAATCCCAAAACAACTGGAGCACCACTTGAACACCTTTGGCATTGACAAATTCGCCATTAGTCAATTGCAAAAGGCGGCCTTACTAGGAACTGCTTCCATCCTGCGACGATATCTGTAATACCATCAAACATCCACATCTGCCTATCCCAGGTCCTTGGTAAGGACTCGATAGGTAGACAAAAATGCCAAATCCAGTCTGAACATCTGGCTGATTGTGCGATGATCAATAATAATAATAACAACAACAATAATAAAGATGGGAGGGGCCTTGGGAGGTCATCTACTCCAACCCCCTGCTCAGGCAGGAAACCCTATACCATTCCAGACAAATGGCTGTCCAGTCTCTTCTTAAAAACTTCCAGTGTTGGAGCATTCACCGCTTCTGGAGGCAGGTTGTTCCACTGATTAATTGTTCTAACTGTCAGGAAGTTTCTCCTTAGTTCTAGGTTGCTTCTCTCCTTGATTCGTTTCCATCCGTTGCTTCTTGTCCTGCCTTCAGGTGCTTTGGAGAACAGCTTGACTCCCTCTTCTTTGTGGCAGCCCCTGAGATATTGGAACACTGCTATCATATCCCCCCTCGTCCTTCTCTTCATTAAACTAGACATTCTCTCCATTTTACTTCAAAACATTTGAAGAAGCTTCTAGTTGAGGAAAACTGATATATGTATTATAATACCTGAAGCTCTATGAAGTTATGTGATAGCTACTTGCTACCAAATCATTAATCATACTGAGCCACATGATGACTTTCAAAATGTGTTCAGACACTAAGGTAAGTCAACAGCTGAGCTGGACAACATTCACTATACAGATAGTCCTTGACCTATGACCATAATTAAACCCAACATTTCTGTTGCTAACTGAGGCAGTTGTTAAGTGAGTTTTTGCCCCATTTTATGACCTTTCTTGCCATAGCTGTTAAGTAAATCATTCTAACATAGTCACACGGTTGTTAAGTGAATCTGGCTTCCCCATTGACTTTGTTTGTCAGAAGGTCGCAAAAGAGGATCACAGGACCCCAGGACACTGCAACCATCATAAATATGAGTCAGTTGCCAAGGATCCAAATTTTGATCACGTGATCATGGGGATACTGCAATGGTTGTAAGTCTGAAAAAACGGTCACAAGTCACTTTTTTCAGTGCTGTTGTTACTTCGGTTACTAAATGAATGGGTATAAGTTGAGGACTACTTGTAAATAAAAAACAACAACTTTCCACAACAATCCCAAGTTGAATCTTCACCCTTGCACATACTATATATGAATACTATCCATTCTGCTGCCCATTAGTGCTTGTCTGAATTTGTGCAGTTTAGATCTGCTATGGCTAAACATGCAGTTACTGTATTCCAGTCAATTAGGAGTAACCAGAGAGCAAAATCAAATGCCGGAACATTTTATACGATTCGGATCACATAAGCGAGGAAGGAAACTTGTTCAACAAATTTTTGGTTCATGGCCAGCATATATTCCTTTTGGTTGAACAGAGCTTAAAGCACACAACTAAATATTCCATGCTATTAAATACTCCGTGTTGCATCCTTCCAGTCAACTCCTCCCCAATCTGGTCTGCTTGAACCCAGCTGCAGTTCCAACTAATATAGGAAGCACCAGCTTGGAGGAGAAGAGTGTTCTTTTCAACTGGGAATGTCAGAAACTCAACCCTGAATTCCTTCTTGAAAAACATGTTTTAGGTGGTCCCTGGTTCAGTGATCATTCAAGTTAGGATGGTGCTGAAGGAATGGTAGTTATTATAATAGTATGTGGGAATGACCTTGGGAATGGGGCAAACGGATGCTACCTAGGAAACTGTCAGATAAGAGGATAAAAGGCAGCATAGCCCACAGCTACATAATGGGTGGAATAAGTGGACAGCAGGAACAGTGCATCAGTCTGTAAAAGTGACAGCGGGAGAATTGTACTTTCAGACTCGAAAGATTCTGTTAATGTAGCTTTACAATGAAGTAGAATTAGCTTATCTGGTCATGTTTTCTGTCTGGTCTACTACGTAAGGCTGACAGTTATGACCAGTCCTCATAATTATGGCTGTTACAACATCCCTGCAGTCATATCAATGGGGAAGCCAGCAGGAAGTCACAAATTGCAATCACATGAACTCCTTGCTTAATGACCCACACAGTCCTCACTTAATGATGGCAACTGGGACTGTTGGAACTGTCATTGCAAAGCAGCATGATCAAATGGTTTTTCAACTTACAACCCTTTCATTTAACAGTGGAGTTTCTAGTACTATTGTTAAGTGAACACTGTCTCTAGCTCAGGGGTCCCCAACCCCCGGGCCGTGGCCTATTCAGAACTAGGGTGCGTGAGTGGCTGGCCGGAGTGGACAAGCGCAACTCAACTTGTATGATCGGCGGGCCAGCGGGCACTTGCACGCATGCGTGCCGGCCCACCACTCGTGTAAGTCAAGCTGTGCACGTGTGTGCAGGCCTGACACTCTCGCAAGGGCTGCATGCGCGTTCACTCGCACAGCCCAGTTCTCCTCTCCCCCCCACCCCACGCATCCGGGCCAAGCCGCAAAGGTTGGGGACCACTGCTCTAGCTATAATATTGTTGCTGTCCTCTTTACCACAACTTAACTCATCTTTCTTTGGGCAAACAATAATCAAAGACTAGACTGCATTTATCCGCTTTTTTGTTTTCTAAAAGATTTACATGAGGTTCAAAGATTTTCTTGAAATAAGGATGAGTCTCTGTTCTGAATTACAGTAACTTTTAAAAAAAAAATATTTAAAAAACACAGTGCTTTGACTTTTTTATACCTGATTCTGCTCCAAGAAAACCAAGTGGTATCAATGCTGGGGCAGAAGAGACAAATGAGCTATGAAAAATGATTTCCTGAGATCAAATAAATTAGTTTTCTAGCCCAAAAGAAATATACAAGGAGTTGGGAAATAATGAACTTCAGAATGATAGTATCTGAAATCTTTTGCAGGTTATTTGTTTCCTATCGACTGGCTCTTTCTGCTTAAAAAAAATTAAAAACTCTTTTGGGAGAGTCTGACATAAGACTTATGGGTTTATCAAGTAAAAAAATCTCCATGGAAAAGTTCTGAACTCTCCCCATAATTATGGACATCATAGCCACCCCACAGTCACGTCAATGGGGAAGCCTGCAGGAAATCACAAATTGTAAATCCCATAAGGTCCTTGCTTAATGACCCATATAGTGCTTGCTTAATAATGGCAATCGGAACTGTTGGAACTACCATTGCTAAGGCAGGTGTAGATGACCAGGTTGAGCCAAGGGAGGGGTCAAATGGATCATCCGTGTCGAGTTCCTTTGTGCCCACAACAGATCTAAGTCTGGCCCATCTTGAATGCCATTGATTTTTATCTACATGATGGAAGTTCTTTTGAACAAATAAAAACAATTATGCTGGTGTGGATCAGCAAAATTGTACAACACATCTGTAGCACATCCACCAAAAAAGATACCTTGGGCAAGACATGATAGCAGTGTTCCAATATCTCAGGGGCTGCCACAAAGAAGAGGGAGTCAAACTATTTTCCAAAGCGCCTGAAGGCAGGACAAGAAGCAACGGATGGAAACTAATCAAGGAGAGAAGCAACCTAGAACTAAGGAGAAACTTCCTGACAGTTAGAACAATTAACCAGTGGAACAACCTGCCTCCAGAAGCAGTGAATGCTCCAACACTGGAAGTTTTTAAGAGGAGACTGGACAGCCATTTGTCTGAAATGGTATAGGGTTTCCTGCCTGAGCAGGGGGTTGGACTAGATGACCTCCAAGGTCCCTTCCAACTTTATTATTATTATTATTATTAAGATCTATTGAAGTGGGGGACATCTGGCCAACACATAGTCCAATCCCTCAAGAGAACATCCTCAGTACACCGAGTCTCTTGTCAACAGAAGCCACCTTCAAAAGTGTTTGCGCTACAATCACTTCAGTTCCTACAAAGGTACTGGGAAATGCCATCAAGGTGTGCCAGGTAATAGCCAGTCCCAAGGTTGCATTTTGAAAACAAACGCCCATTTGCAGCTGTGTGTCCAAACTGCTGGATTCAGATCAAGAAAGCCTGTGTCGGACCTGCCACCACTTAGACCTCTAAGTAGAAACGATCCGAGGCTCAATTTGCTGAGGAAGGAATAGGTTTATTGAAAGTCAAGTGTGTTGCAGCACTGAGAATCGTGTGCCAAAAACCTTAAGTTAAACAATAGTAGTAACTGTGAGAGGGATCTCGGAGTCCTAGTGAACGATCACTTAAATATGAGCCAGCCCCCCAGGGTCCAAGGCAATCTGTCACCATAATGTAGCAAAGCACAAGCAAGCATAAGGTGGCAGCTGACAGCCTGAGTACAAATCTGTATTTTGCCTCAAACGGAGCAATAAACAAAGCAGAAACTTCCTGACTGATTCCGTTCAGAATGAAGACAAAGCTGCATTATCCTTGAACTCCTCAAGAGGGAAAGAGGCAGAGGGTTACAAATGCGGCAGGGCCAAACAATAAATTGTGCTGCAAGCGGTTCAATATTTCTCCTGCACTTACCCGCGCAGTATCCCACCAGATTGAGGTATTGCTGGCTCCTGCAGGGAGTTCTGCATCTTCCACTGAGGAAAGAGACGTGGGGGTGACAAGCGGTGCATTCATCATCACCAGGCCCACTGCACGTCTTACAAGAGGGATGGCAGGCTGGGAGAAGACAGAGAGGCGAGAAAGTTAGAGGAAGAAAAGTCAGCAGCGGAAACCGATCGCTTTGATAAAAAGCAAAACTGTGATTTCGTAGCAGCCAGAACATGGCTATGTGCATGCTTGGGTATTTGTCACAAATTTATCTAAAATAAATAAATAAATAACTATGGAGATGTTTCCTTTGGTTCTGGGATCTCCAAACCTGGCAACTTTTAAGACATGTGGACTTCAACTCCCAGAATTCCTCAGACAACCATGCTAGATGGGGACTTCTGGGAGTTGAAGTCCACAAGTCTTAGAAGCTGCCAAGTTTGGAGACATCTGCCTTAGTTGGGTCTAGGACAACTCACTGTGACCAATTTGCCATGGCCAACACACCATGGCAAACTTACCATGACCAACTCGCCACGGCCAATTCACCACAGGGCAACTTGCCTCAGGACAATTCAACACTGTAATCATTTTTTTTCATTCAGGTACTTTTATTGTTGGTGACCATGCTTTCGTCGAAATTATTGTAACTCTGGTGTTTCTGGATTGACTTTCTTTCTTTTATTATTGTTGGCCATGGTGCCGTCGAAATTAAGTCAACTTTTGTATTCGTTGAATTGTCCCATGACGAGTTGTCCCACGCAGTGGGGGGATTCAGCCGGTTCGCACTACTTTGGCAGAATGGATTTCCGGAAGCGGCATCCAACACAGAGAACCAGTTGTTCACATATTTGAATCCCACCACTGGTCCCACGGCTAATTGGTCATGACAAGTTGGCCACAGCGAGTTATCCCATTCTGGCCTTAGTTGGATCATTACTGAAAACATGGCTATGTGCATGTTGGGTTATTTGTCACAAATCTATCTAAAAAAAACAAACTATCATTGAAGATGTTATCTCCTTGATTAGTTTCCATCCGTTGCCTTTAGATGCTTTGGAGAATATAGCTTGACTCCCTCTTCTTTGGGGCAGCCCCTGAGATATTGGAACACTGCTATCATGTCCCCCCTCGTCCTTCTCTTCGTTAAACTAGACATATCCAATTCCAGCAACCGTTCCTTGTATGTTTTAGCCTCCAGTCCCCTAATCATCTTTGTTGCTCTTCTCTGCACTCTTTCTAGAGTCTCAACATCTTGTTTACATCGTGGTTACATGTTTTCCTCCGTTGGATCATTGCTGGGCATTTTCTACAACTTAGCTCGGGATACAAACACAATCTATCAATGCTAATTACATGACATGTTTGAAGACGGCAGAGGCACCGTCTGCGAAAAGAGGGACTGTGCACGGCTGGAAAAGCAATTTCAATACAGATTGTATCTGGGTTGTTATTGTTTTGTGCTCCCAGGGGGTCTGCAGCAGGACAAATAACAGCAGGAACAAAGCTGTCCAACGTTCATTCTTCCCGGGAGGAAAAAGAAATCAGATTCATTTTTGAAAATGAATTAGATCGTCTGGGCTAAATAGAGCCAAAATATCTCCATTCTCAGGGAGGTTGCCTTTGGTTTGAATCCTTCCTCAACGGTTGCGTGATCCCACGGTCAGACAAGGAAATGCTGACAGAAAATATTTTCCCTCTGGCTTTCAATATCTGAATGTTTTATTAAAAATCCACACCTGGAAATTTAAGTCTGCAAAACAAGTGGTAAAAAGGAGATTGGATTTACATCTTGCTGGGATTTGGCTAGGCCAGGGGTGGGGAGCCTTGGCTCTTTTATGACCTGTGGACTTCAACTCCCAGAATTCCTGAGCCAGCCATGCTGAGGGAAAAGGGAGAGTTTCCAAGCTGAGCCATGCTGGCTCAGGAATTCTGGGAGTTGAAGTCCACAAGTCATAAAAGAGCCAAGGTTCCCCACCCCTGGGCTAGGCCTAGTAAGCTACAGACCTGGGCCCACATTACAGGTAGTGGTCGACTTACGACCACAACTGAGCCCAAAATTTGTGTTGTTAAGTGAGACAGCTGTTAAGTGAGTTTTGCCCCATTTTACATCCTTTCATGCCGCAACTGTCAAAGTGAATCACTGCAGTTTTTAAGTTAGTAACACGGGGGTTAAGCGAATCTGGCTTTCCCATTGAGTGTGCTTGTCAGAAGGTCGCAAAAGGGGAACACATGACCACGGGTCACTGCGACCGTCGTAAATATGAACCAGTGGCTAAGCGTCTGGATGTTGACCACGTGGCTGCTGCAACGGTCGTTAAGTGTGAAAAACGGTCATAAGTCACTCTTTTCAGTGATGTTGTAACTTCAAACGCTCACTAAATGAATGCTTGTAAGTCGAGGACAGCCTGTATATGAGGGCCACAAAATACGAAAAATAGCTGTTAATTTCATCCTGTTCCTCCTGCTACAAACTGAAATATAACCATCTGCCGAAAACATATGGGCTCAGTTCTTCTCCACCCACAAGAGAGAGTTGTCGTCTAAATTAACTCCTATGCGGCTAGTTAAAACGAGCTTCCATAAAAACCTTTCTCTCCGCTTATTTGCAACACTTCCTCCTCCATAAACTTTTTGGAGTCTATGTCCAACTCTAAATGAAAAAACAGTAACACCGGTATACAGGCACGGAAAAGATTTGTCTCGCCTGTCGACTCGGCAAATAGATTTTTCCTCGCCTTTTCCCCCCCACCTCCTTCCCCCCAAATAACAACAACGGACTCCGGCAAGCATTTTCCATTAACAAAATGGGGGGGGGGAACAAAAAAACAGAACTCGCTTATCTCTCCAGCTACACGCCAGGCATTCCTCCGTACGCACAAACTCAGCTCAAAAATGAAATGGGCAGATTAAGGTCTGCATTAGTCATAGCTTTGAAGTTTTCAAAGTTTGCTGCAAAGCAAAATTTGGGTTCCTGCTATCACCCCTGCGCCTTCCCAGCTAACTTTGCTTTGCTTTTAAAGAGGATAAAACAGGTACTGGATTAACCTATGGCTCGCAGGACTCATTAGCCTCCATGGCAGGGGTCCTCAACCGTAGCAACTTTAAGACTTGTGGACTTCAACTCCCAATTCCTGGCTGAGGAATTCTGGGAGTTGAAGTCCACAAGTCTTAAAGTTGCCAAGGTTGAGGACCCCTGCTCCATGGCATCTATTCTGTTATCGGGCAAAATTGGAGAGGCTGTTTCAGTGCCAGCTGACATGTGTCTACATGCTAGTTCCCTTGATTCAGTTCTTGGAATCACCAATTATTCTCTTGATGGTGATAGTGATCTACCTCTTTTTCTGCACAAATGGCACTCAGTGGCAATCATAGTTATTCACATTCTGATGGACTAACAGTTGGGCATTCTACACTGCCAAACACTGTGTAATGTATTTAATTTAAAAATAGGTCCAATGGACTTTAATAAGAAAAAACCTGGGAACATATGCACAGGCTTCTTAAGGCAATCTACTGTAGGCCCTGCTGGCACATTATGATCTTAAGGATGTACAGGTAGTCCTTGACTTATAACCACAATTGACCCCAAAATTTCTGCACTGAACAACTGCAGTGATTCACTTAACAGCTGCGGCAAGGAAGGTCATAAAATGGGGGGGGGGAAGCTCACTTAACAAACGTCTCACTTAGCCAAAATTCTGTTATTAAGAGAGACATTTGTGAAGAGAGTTCTTCCCCATTTTACAACCTTTCTTGTCACAGCTGTTAAGTGCATCACTGTAGTTGTTAAGCTAGTAACACGGTTGTTAAGTGAATCTGGTTCCCTCACTGACTTTGCTTGTCAGAAGGTCGCAAAAGGAGATCACGTGACTCCCGGACACTGCAGCCATCATGAATATGAGTCAGTCGCCAAGCGTCTGAATTTTGATCAGGTGACCGTGGGGATGCTTCAATAGTCGTGTGAAAATCGTTCATAATTCACTTTTTTTAAGTGCTGTTGTAACTTCGAACGGTCACTAAATGAATTGTTGTAAGTTGAAGACTACCTATAGTTCTGTTCCAAAGGGATAGCTTGGTAGGTCCAAAAGTACAACCTATGCCAGTGGTGGCGAACCTATGGCACTAGTGCCAGAGGCGGCACTCAGAGCCCTCTCTGTGGGTATGCACGCCATCGCCCCAGCACCGCCTCCCCCCTGAGCCCCCTCCTCACCAGCAGCCCCCCGGAGGAGAGTCACCCCTGGGTGCGGCCCTGCACAGCCAAGCACATGGCAGCTGGGCAGCAGATGATGCTGCGAGGTGCGGGCAGAGGGCGTGGCCACCATGGCGCTGCAGGGCCACCTGGGTGATCTGCGGCGTGCCATGGATGGCCCTAAGAGTGGATGGGGTGATGGTGGAACAGGGCGGGAGCGGGCGGGTGGAGCAGGAGCGGGCCGTTTTTGGGCACTCGGTCTCTAAAAGGTTCGCCATCACTGGCCTATGCTATAGAATCGCTGGCTGCGTCCTAAGATCATCTTGCAGAATTTTGGTTGATTCTTCATACGGTAGAAGACAAAGCCAAAAGAGAAATCCAATACTGCAGGGGTCCCCAACTCCCGGTCCGTGGACCAGTACTGGGCTGCGGCATGCTAGCAACCAGTCCGCACAAAGAAGCAAAGCCCCATCCGCGGGATGCAGGCAGCACACAAAACCATGCCCCCTGCAGTCCGTGGAAAAACCTCTCTCCACGTAACCAGTCCCTGGTGCCCAAAAAGTTGGGGACCTCTGCAATACAGTATTTCAGCCTGACTGGTCACTGAAGGAGAAGATGCTAAAATCACAAAATCATGTCGTGTGATGTCTTAGTTTAGCTAAGCAAAACTAGCTTAGAGTCACTTCAAGTTCTCCGTGACAGAAGAAATCACAAAGACCTGAAGTATTACTGTCAAGAAATAAAAGCCCCAGGGCATAGAAGAAAGCAAAATGGGGCTTGAACAAGGGTTACTTCAGAGAAACAGATCTAAAGATAAAATATCTAAGCGAATTTGTAGTTTTATAGGATTTGTCTAGCTGGGCAAAACAGCCAAGCAAATACAGCTAAGTGAGCTACACCTAAAATGTGTCAACACAGTTTCTGTGGAGACTCTAAATCAGGCTGTATCAGCTATATTCAGAGGTGGCCTTGATTTTAAAAGTGCCTCAGATGAGAGAAGTGAGAATGAGTGATCTGTACTATTTATAAGTAAATAGGCAATATGTTGGGAGTATTTTTAATATATCTTAAACTTCTGAATCATCATTAACAGGGTGCTATTCTTATTCCAAGCTGTGAGTCTGATATGGATCAAAAACGCCCCTCCACATTATGTCTTCTCTCTATATAATTCCACATTTAAGTTACAAACCTCAATAAAAGATGCTCAGTAAAATAACCCTTTTTAGGCTGACCGACGGTGGGAAAAAGCATTGCAAATCTGAACTGTTTGGAATTCAAAACACTCATCTTTCGAGTCTGAAATCCTTGCACGATGTTGGGGCAGTGGCCCATCTTTAAATACACAACAAATATTTCATATTTGAAAGTAGAGTTCCTATCCTCAAAACAGATCATTTTGGATTTGAGATTTTCTAAATTCAAATGTTTTGCCCATTCCATATATACCTTATCTAAAGGGAAAGATATCGCTGAAGGGATGGTATGGTTACGCTCAGAGTAAAGACATAAAGTCTGTAATATTCATGAATTTAATTCATGGTGGCTGCAGAGGAACGGTGCCGTTTCTTTCTTGGATTAAAATGTTAACAGTATTTTACATTTCTTTTTTTATATATAATATTTTATTAATTTTCCAATTTACCTTTGAATATTTAAAAAGCAACGTGGTGACTGGGTTAATCAATAGCTCAATAACAATATCTTAGTACAAATCTCAGGCTACAACTTCAAATATTTCTTCTCTTTTTCCCTTAACAATTACTGTCTCATGTTCAGGTTGGTACATTTCTAATTATATCAATTCAATAAGGACATCATTATTACATTTATCAATACATTTTTAGCTTATAC
The DNA here is from genome assembly GCA_023970755.1 of Azemiops feae. NCBI lineage: Eukaryota > Metazoa > Chordata > Lepidosauria > Squamata > Viperidae > Azemiops > Azemiops feae. The sequence continues at coordinate 320,358 of JALGBA010001507.1, read as the reverse complement.
ATATCTTAATTACATTCAATCTTCATAAACAACCCATATCCTGTTATTGATTTTTAGTCAATTTTTAATTTCTTGTCAATATTCCAATTTAACCTTTGATATTTATCATTTTCAGACTTTGGGTAACCAAAATTTCCCTTATTTCACTTACATAACAAACAATAATATCCAAAATACACATTTTATCTATTTAAATATAATCTTGTTCTATTTCCTAAGAGTTATCTATTTCCCACCATATTATTTTACATATCTTGATCATTGTCGATGCAGGTGGTTCTCATCTTACAATAGCTCATTTAGTGACCCTTCAAAGTTACAACGGCACCTGAAAAGAGTGATTCAGTTAACAACTGTGGCAAGATAGTGCTCATAAGTCGAGGAATACCTTTATCTGCCAATGAAGCATGCCTTGGTTACAAAAAGCTAAGAAAAGATTAACCAATTTGCCAATCTACATTCACCCTGGTCAACAAGATGCAATTAGGAAGCTTGGAAGATGACAGTCACCATTCTCTCTTCCAAGCAACCACTGCCTTAATTAGGATTTCCCCCCCCCTTCCATTCAGTCATGTCGGATCTTTGGAGACTGCCTGCTCAAGTCCCTGGAGTTCTCTTGGCAAGATTTTTCAGAAGTGGTTTGCCATTGCTTCCTTCCTGGGGCTAAGAGAAAGTGACTGGCTCAAGGTCACCCAGCAGCCTTTCTACACAAAGTGGGACTGCCACAAAGAAGGGGGGGGGTCAACCTATTCTCCAAAGCACCTGAAGGCAGGACAAGAAGCAACGGATGGAAACTAATCAAGGAGAGAAGCAACCTAGAACTAAGGAGAAATTTCCTGACAGTTGGAACAATTGATCGGTGGAACAACCTGCCTCCAGAAGCTGTGAATGCTCCAACATTGGAAGTTTTTAAGAAGAGTCTGGACAGCCATTTGTCTGAAATGGTATAGGGTTTCCTGCCTGAGCAGGGGGTTCGACTAGATGATCTCCAAGGTGCCTTGCAATTCTATTATACTGGAAAATAGTGACATCTACCACCCATATGCAAATGGTAGACATCTATAGCAAGCATGAAGCATGAACACATTTACATATGGAGACCTTTCTTTCTTTCTTTTCTTTTTTTCCCAGTAGCTACATACACTCCTGCGTTATCTATCATGGACAGAAATGCTTAAGAGGCCATTTAAAAACAAAGGCAGAACATGCTCATTGCTGGCAAGGTAATTCTTTCCTCAATGTCCCATTATTCTAATACAGATCATTGTTGCTAACTCTCTTCTGCCATCTGTTACTTACCAGTTTTCGGGAGACTGTGCATATTTATTTGTCAGCAACACAAATCATTTTTAAGAAGCCAGCAGTAAAAGATGAGTCAGAAAAAAACAAAGCCAAATCCATAGGTGGTTAATACCTTCACTAACAAACTGTCACAAAAGAGCAGGTAAGCATCTGAGTTCTACCAAGGGGAGAGGGGAGAAGTAAGGGAGCCCAAAACCTGTGCCAGATGTTTCAGCTACGAAGTCTCTGGTTCAAAATTAAAGTTGTAAATTGAAGATGGAACGTAGAGTCAATGTTAGATGACGCTGGCATTAGATGGCAGCCCAGAGTTGCTGGATACGAGATGGGCAGCAAATAAATTTCAAAAACGAAATGAAATAAAACAATAAAAAATAATAAAATAAAATAAAATAAAATGGAAGGTAAGGTAAAGTAAGGTAAGGTAAGGTGGGATGGGATGGGATGGGAAGAGAGGAGAGGAGAGGAGAGGAGAGGAGAGGAGAGGAGAGGAGAGGAGAGAAGAGGAGAGAAGAGAAGAGAAGAGAAGAGAAGAGAAGAGAAGAGAAGAGAAGAGAAGAGAAGAGAAGAGAAGAGAAGAGAAGAGAAGAGAAGAGAAGAGAAGAGAAGAGAAGAGAAGAGAAGAGAAAAATGGAATGGAATGGAATGGAATGGAATGGGACGGGACGGGACGGAACGGAACAGAACAGAACAGGACAGAATAGAACAGAATACTACCCCTTTTTCTGGGACAAACCAAATGGAATGTCTTGCTTATTGCCCATCTCTTTCATCACAACCTGCCTGAGGAAAAGTTCTAGAGACCTCTTTTTGTGTCATTTTGACAGATGATCATAGTTATCACCTAGTCTAAAGTCTAGCATGACTATGAATGCTTTTATGGGTTCTAAGTCGAGGACTCTCTGTAGCTATGATGGAGAAAGATCTTTTGTTCTACTCTTCGGTTATACTGCCCAGGGTTTCCACTCTGGACACTCACCATAGCAGTGGCGTTCTCGATGATACCATCCCTCTGGACACTCAGAGACGCACTGGCCTTCGTGGAAGACTTGAGGGGAGGCGCAAGCGGTGCAGTTCTCGGGAGATCCCCCCATGCAAGAAAGGCAGGAAGAGTGGCACGCTGCAGCGGAAGAAAGAGAAAAGTGAGTTGATCAATAAAACTATACAGTTTTTCAAAGAGGGCAGGACTTGTGGGTAGAACAGTGTTTCCCAACCTTGGCCACTTTAAGAGGTGTGGACTTCAACTCCCAGAATTCCCCAGCCAGCCATGGAATTCTGGGAGTTGAATTCCACATCTTTTCAAGCGGCCACGGTTGAGAAACACCAGGGCAAACGTTCTAGGACCACACACTGCAGAAGAAAGTAATACACACTATCATCTAAACCAGGGGTAGGCAACCTCGGCTCTTTTATGACTCGTGGACTTCAACTCCCAGAATTCCTGAGCCAGCCATGCTGAGGGGAAAGGGAGAGGTTTCCAAGCTGAGCCAAGCTGGCTCAGGAATTCTGGAAGTTGAAGTCCACAAGTGATAAAGGGGCCTAGGCCTAGGCCAGAGGTAGGTAACCTCGGCTCTTTTATGACTCGTGGACTTCAACTCCCAGAATTCCTGAGCCAGCCATGCTGAGGGGAAAGGGAGAGGTTTCCAAGCTGAGACAAGCTGGCTCAGGAATTCTGGGAGTTGAAGTCCACGAGTCATAGAAGAGCCGAGGTTGCCTACCCCTGATCTAAACAACTGTCACCTTGACGAGAGCAAAAGTCCAAGGGGGAAGCTCTGTTATACCCAACATTAGACACAGAGTCTAAAGTTAAGGAGAACATCTGTTCTACCAAAGTTCTACTTCTTTAATTTTACTTTCTTGGACTATTTTTTAATCATGAGAATAGCTGCAGGGGATTTTGCCACATATTCCGCACGGTCTGGTAGCAGCTTTTCCTGAACGCCAGTCATCTTTTTTTTTTTTTTTTTAATACTGCAGATTTCCCCCCCCCCTCAAATGCCCGAGGGCGTGAGCTGCAGGAGAGCAACCTTGAACTAAAAAAGCATTAGCTGTGATGGAATGTAGAAGGATGGATCTCCCGGAGGGAAGGGATGCACTCCAGAGGAGTAAGAGGCAACTCGCTCCAGATAGTGTGTGTGAGAGATATCACAGGATATCTCTAATAGTTCCCTAATAGTTCCCAGAGTATAGGATAGATGCGGATAGCAGAGTCTTCAGTCTTGCAATATTTTGTCTGAGGGCATGAAACAATAAAGAACTCAGCTTGGAAGAATCACCACGTGTCATTATTGGTTTTGGGCCTGACACAAGTTGAGCAAACATGAAATCCACATTAGAACACATTATCTTGAATAAAAATGGACAATCTTACTGTAGCCAGGGGTTGGCCCACATCCATCCATCCATCCATCCATCCATCCATCCATCCATCCATCTCTATCTATCTATCTATCTATCTATCTCTCTCTCTCTCTCTCTCTCTCTCTATCTATCTATCTATCTATCTATCTATCTATCTATCTATCTATCTATCTATCTATCTATCTATCTATCTATCTATCTATCTATCTATCTATCTATCTATCTATTTATCTATCTATCTATCCATCCATCCATCCATCCAACCTATCCATCATCTCTCTCCATCCATCATCTAGTTATCCAATCATCTATCTATCTATCTATCTATCTATCTATCTATCTATCTATCTATCTATCTATCTATCTATCTATCTATCTATCTATCTATCTATCTATCTATCTATCTATCTATCTATCTATCTATCTATCTATCCATCTATCCATCTATCCATCCATACATTCCCTATCCATCATCTCTCATTCTTCATCCATCCCATCATCTATCTATCCATTATCTGTCTATTATCTATCTATCCATCCATCATCCACAGGAGTTATTACAGATGTTGATGTGATATTGCTGGAATGTGCAAGGTTCATTTACCTCCTTTTTCTCCCATTTTGAGATGGGGACTTAATCATAACACCTGTGTTAATCCTATCAGAAGTCACTCTTTTACTACTGACAGAAAGAGAGGGAATGGCTTGGTGGCCTAGTGGTGAAGACACTCGCCTCTCACTCGGAAGGTTGAGAGTTCAGTCCTAGGTAGTGGCAGATGTTTCTCTCTCAGGGCACAAAGAAAAAATATCTGCTGCGAACTGGCTAGTAAATGCTCAGCTGCATCCAGTCACTATGATTCTACCCCAAATTAAGGGATTATAGGGTCGTAAAAAGGGAATTTTATTGACAGAAAGAGAACAAATTTGGTGTCATGGTGAACGTGGGATACTCTGAGTTCTAGTCTTACTTTAGGCCAGCTGGGTGATCTTGAGCCAGCCCCTCTTTCTCAGCCCTAGGAAACAGGTAATGGCAAACCACTTCTGAAAACCTTGCCAAGGAAATTGCAGGGGTTTGTCCAGGTAATTGCCAGGAGACACGACTGACTTGTAGGCACTTAATAAATAAATAAATTAGACAGAAGGCTTGGAAGAGTTAGTTTCACTGTCGTAATTTGGCCATTTTTGATCCAATTTCAACTGCCTGTTTTGGGACAAGGGGTGCCTCAGGCTGCCAAAGAGGCTACAGGCTGTCTCTTGGGGATATTTTATTTCTGATTTTCCTGCCTCAAGCAGAGGTGTGAATTATTTGGCCTACGGACTCTCCTGCAGTCTATACAGCTGTGATCTGCTAGTCTCAGCAGCCTTCCTCCTCAGTCCAATTTCCCCCAATCTATATAATAAGCAAATTTGTTGCTGTGGTACATATTCTGGGTACAAATGCTGAACTGGTGCTTTTAAGAGAGAATGCGATGGGGTGTTGTTAACCAAAAACCCTTGAGCACAACAAAAGAGTTCAGAACTACCTTTGAACAGGCTTTGCTTCCAATAAATGTCAGGACAACCTAAATCATTTGAAAAAAACACTTTTTTATTAGCACATCACTTGAAGACAGTTTATTAGCCTGCTCAGAGTGATGTTGCGGACACGGAAGTTATCCGATCTGCAGAATTCCATTTTTCAAAGTGATTTGTATGAAGGCTGCTTCAGATTTGGAGCTCAGGGATGTGTGTGTGTGTGTGTGTGTGTGTGTGTGAGAGAGAGAGAGAGAGAGAGAGAGAGAGAGAGAGAGAGAGAGAGAGAGAGAGAGAGAGAGAGAGAGAGAATATAGCACCAGTCTGAGACACTTTAACACAGCCGTCTTTTCCTGAGATTGTACAGCTGCTGTGTGAAGGACAACCATGTGATTCTAGGAAGAGATGCGGCTGCTTTAAAGAGCGTGAGATAACAGCTTTGGTTGCACTCATATACGCTGTAAAGCAGAGGTCCCCAACCTTTCTCAGTTGGCGGACGGGAGGGAAAGGGAAACATTTTATGTGCACACGTGCGCAAACAGGTCCGCGAGCACATGCGCGACACAAACAGGGCTGTATTAATGCCTGCACGACGCAAATGGGGTGACGCTAGCACCCATGTGACACTCGCTAGCCCTGCCCTATTTTTGCCACGCGGTGCCCCATTTTCATCTCGGCCATGGCGCTAGCACAAGTGGGGGCGAGTGCGCGCAGTGGCAGGCCTGATCCGCGGCCTGGTGCCCAGCAGGCCACAGCCCGGTAGTGGGCCACGGCCCAGCAGGTTGGGGACCCCTGCTGTAAAGCAACTTCTTGGAACTAAATCCTCAGTACAATGATACCTCAGTAGTCGACGTGGATCGATTCCGGGAAGCATGAGTACTAAAAACTACAAATGCCAAACAAACCAGGTTACTTACCACATGACCCTTTGTTTTGGCCAGGAAGACCTTTCTGTCTGTCCTTTTTCCTATGTCAGCCACCTTTTCAGCATGGCTGATTTCCTGTCTGCCCTCTGCGGCCGTCCCCCTTTTTTTGCAGCCACCTTCCCAACATGGCCACCTTCCTGTCTGCCCTCTGCAGCCGTCCCCCTCTTCCTTTTGCAGCATGCTGAACACCAAAGAAGCAACCAGTAACGGAACAACATTTTTGCGTCAAATTGCGTCGAGTGCCAAATTCGACGAGTTTTGAAGCAGTCAAATACCCGAGGTACCATTGTATTATTCAGCCAGTCTACAGTGAAAATCCTACAGAATATTTCCGCCTCACGGCAATGTATCAAATAATAATTCTCCGCACCCACCTACTCTTACATTCTCTATATCAGAAGAGCAACCCACAAGCCACCTCTAGCTGTCATCAGCCGTCAGATTACCTCAGTTCTAAAAAGCCCAAGAACACATTTATATTTTTGGCAGCCGTCCTTTCGGCATAAAAAAAAAAAAAGTCTCAAATTTGCTCTAAATCAACTACAAAACCATCTTTTTTTCTTTGCGGTAGGTGGCCCTAAAACCGAAAGAGGTGTTGGGGTGCTTGAGAGAGTCAATCTTAGCTAGTTCTCCGTGTTAAACGACTGAAACATCACCCTTCACACAGTTTGAATTTCTCTTTTTTCCACTATCAGCTGGGGACAGAACAGATCGTCGCTCACCTTTGCAAATCCTGCCTTCGTTACTGTAGAACTGGGCTCTGCACTGAGGTAAGCAGATGCCAACAGGCCTCTCCTTAAGGCTGGTGCCTGGTTGAAGGTTCTCCTCGGGGTTCACGCATTGCGTACAGTGTGAATGTTCTGGGCCAACACAGGCCCTGCAGGATGAATGGCAACCTGCAGAAGAAGGGTCGGAAACCAAACAGGACAGGTACAGACTCCAACAGAGAGTTAAGACTGCAGAGAGAACAATTGCAACCAGCTTGCCTTCCACAGAAGACCTAGACGTTTTATTGCATAATGCATGGGTCAGAAGGAGGGCTGAGAAGGTATCTACAGACCCCTAACATCCTGGACATAAAATGTCTCAATTCCTCCCCTCAGGAAGGTGAGATAGACAGACGGACAGACGATAGATAGATTAGATAGATAGATAGATAGATAGATAGATAGATAGATAGATAGATAGATAGATAGATAGATAGATAGATAGATAGATAGATAGATAGATAGATAGATAGATAGATAGATAGATAGAAGATAGATTAGATGATAGATAATTAGTAGATAGAGATTAGATAGATAAAATAGATTAGATAGATAGATAGATAGATGATATAGATAGTAGATAGAAGATAGATAGTAGAGATTAGATGATAGATAGATAGATAGATAGATAGATAGATAGATAGATAGATAGATAGATAGATAGATAGATAGATAGATAGATAGATAGATAGATAGATAGATAGATAGATAGATAGAGGGGGGAAAAACAGACAGAACAGACAGCAGACAGAGAGATAGGACAGAGCGATAGATAGACAGAGAGATAGAGACAGACGACAGACAGAAAGAGATAGAGAGATAGAGACAGACAGACAGACAGAGAGATAGATAGACAGCGGAGATAGAGGGGACCAGCAGGACAGACAGAGAGATAGCTAGACAGAGAGATAGAGACAGACAGACAGACAGACGGACAACAGGATATAGAGATAGAGATAGACAGACAGAGAGGATAGACGGACAGGGAGAGATAGAGACAGACAAGACAGACCAGGACAGAAGACAGAGATAGAGAGATAGAGAGTAGGACAGACAGAGAGCATAGACGACAGAGAGATAGAGGGACAAGACAGACAGACAGGACAGACAGAGGATAGAAGAGATAGAGACAGACAGGACAAACAGAGCGGCTCGAGATAGACAGACAGAGAGATAGAACAGAAGACAGACAGACAGAGATAGAGAGATAGAGACAGACAGACAGACAGACAGAGAGATAGATAGAGAGATAGAGAGACAGACAGACAGACAGACAGAGATAGAGAGATAGAGACAGACAGACAGACAGATAGATAACCTTTATTGTCATTATTTACTGTGGGCACACTGGCACACATTAAAAATGAAATTCTGTTGCTTGCTCTCAGAAAGTGTACACATACATAACACACATATAAATATGCTATATACAACATATGTATATACCTACACCCTTACAAATAAATACATATAAATATTAATCACTGTCCATCTTGAATACGTAGCAGAAGGGCGTTACATGTCAAAACAACTAGACACAGGGACAATTTCTTTCCCCTCGGGCCATCACTCTGCTAAATGTCTAATTCTCACAGTGCTATCTAATGTCTATGTGTATTTATCATATAGCATGGCTGTATTATTATTATTATTATTTATCTTTCTTATTATCTTTCTTACTCTTCTCCCCTTATTGGTATTATTATTATCATTACTCTGTTGCTTTCCATTTACTGAGAGTTTCTGCACCAGAGACGAATTCCTTGTGTGTCTAATCACCCTTGGCCAAATAAAATATTCGATTCAATCTCAAAGGTGCTTTTTCAAAAGGCAACTGGACTGTATTTTTTCCTTGTGGAAGACGTTTCGCTTCTCATCCAAGAAGCTTTTTCAGTTCTGAAGGAAAAGAATAGGAAAAAATACAACAGTCCAAGTTGCCTTTTGAAAAAGCACCTTTGAGACAACCATGATCTGGATGACTGAGAATCTCCACAGACATATTCGATGCAATGTGAAATTCATCTTAAATGAAGCTCTCTCTGTGAGAGAAAAGAGGTGGCTTCTCTTTTGGGAGACACCCTAGATCAGGGGTGTCAAACTGCCGGCCCATGGGCCGGACGTGTCACGACAAAACCCCGCCCACCCCATTGCCGGCAATGGGGAAAAAGCTCCGATACGTCGCGAGTTTGACATGTCTGCCCTAGATCCATATTCAACGCTCAATCTCAATTGCCTTCCATATATACTGAGTTCAACTTCCACAATTCCCTTGTCAGCTTGGCCATTCCTAGGAATTCTGGGAGATGAAGTTTACCCATCTGGAAGGTACTTAAGACTGTATCTAAGCTAGCTTCTCCCCCCAGTGAAATGATGTCGGCTATAGGAGACGACCATGCTGAGCCCAAGGGAGAGGTCAAATGCATCATCAGTCTTCAATCCCTTCATGCCCATAAGAGATCTAAGTCCAGCCAACCTTGAATTCCATTGACTCTTATCTACCTCCTATTTGCTCCTGGGGAGGAAAGCTATGGCAAATCTAGACAGCAGACTAAAAAGCAGAGACATCACCCTGCCAACAAAAGTGCGTCTAGTCAAGGCCATGGTTTTCCCAGTTGCAATGTATGGCTGTGAAAGTTGGAGCATAAGAAAGGCTGAGCGCAAAAGAATTGAGGCCTTTGAACTATGGTGCTGGAGAAGACTCCTGCGAGTCCCTTGGACTGCAAGGCGATCAAACCGGTCAGTCTAGAAGAGATCAACCCCGACTGCTCTTTGGAAGGCCAGATCCTGAAGTTGAAACTCAAATACTTTGGCCACCTAATGAGAAGGAAGGACTCACTGGAGAAGAGTCTAATGCTGGGAAAGATTGAGGGCAATAGAAGAAGGGGACGACAGAGAATGAGGTGGCTGGATGGAGTCACTGAAGCAGTAGGCGTGAGCTTAAATGGACTCCAGAAGATGGTAGAGGACAGGAAGGCCTGGAGGAACATTGTCTATGGGGTCGCGATGACACAACGGAAACATATGTAAATACAGTAGTTTTTTTTACAGAACTTATATGTACAGCTTGTTATATTCTGTCCTGTTATAGAAGGTACTTTAAGTTTCTATTTTTCTTTCTGTAATAGCAGTGTTATAGCCAGGGAGGTTGAATTATGTCCACTTTTGTTTTTAAATGTATATTTAATAAAATCATTTAAAAAAAACAAAAAAAACATTCTGCACATCACACAACAATTTCTTTTTTAGGGGGTGTCACTGAACCCCGGGAGAGACGCTTTCGAAGACGTTGTTTCAATTCAACTCCAAAAGCAGCTTATCTGAAAAAAGTCTCTAAAAGGTTTCAGGAGGGATGAAAAACTTTCCGAACATTGGAACCGCAGGAAAGGATGAATGGGAGAGGTTTTATTCATTGACTACAAAGGTAGGGAAACCTGGGTTACCTTTACAGAGGTTGTGGTGCTGATACAAGCCCTCTCCGCAAGCGAGGAGACACTGGCCCTGGTAGAAGGCCTGGGGAAAGGAGCAGGAGGTACACTGAGTGGACAAAGGCCCCGTGCAGCTGGTGCACGCACTGTGGCAAACTGGGAACGAAGAAAGAAAGAAAGAAAATGTCAATCAAACTTTTCACGATTGGAATCTTAGAATAACAGAATAGCAGAGGAACAGAATTGGGAGGGACCTGGGAGGTCTTCTAGTCCAGGGATCCCCAACCTGTGGGCCCCGGCCCAGTAGTGGGCTATGGCCTACTGGCCACCGGGCTGCAAGACAGGCTGGCCAGTGCGCACATGTGTGCATGCACCCCCCCCCCACTCGCGGTGTGTGAAAACAAGCCACCACTACACCTCGGGGGGAAAATGGGACGGCGATGCCGCGCTGCAGGCGCAAAAACAGACGGTGCTGTGCCGCACAAGAACGGGGCAGGGCTAGCGATTATCACGCAAGTGCTAGCCCCGCCCTGTTGGCATCACGTGCGTGCTCGTGGCCTCGTGTGTGCGCATGCACGTGCGCACGTAAAATGCTTCCCCCTCCCTTTCCCTCCGGTCCGCCAATCGAGAAAGGTTGGTGACCTCTGTTCTAGTCCAACCAGCCAGTCAAGATCGAACTGCTTGTAGTGGGGCAGAGTTGGCCCGCAATACCGCATTCTAACCACTGCATTACTATGGCTCTTGTGTATGTATTGGCTCCCCCAGAAACCTCCCTCCCACCTCGATTCCTTGCACCCAGTGCTATTGAACCAGATAACATGCCAGAAGACTCCTATTTAGAAGCGGCTCCTTGTTCAGTTCATCAGTATTCCAGAAAGACTTCAGCAGCTGATTTAAGCAAAAGATCTATTTGTTATGCAAAACAACAACACTAAACGGCAAGCCAGCTTGTTTTTAAATAAGATTTCCTACTCCCTGACCATTTAATACTAGCGCTGATTTCAATGAAACTAAAAGCAAGATTCATGTAAAGTCTTCACAAAACGAAACATGAAGCTATTATCTGTATAGAATACACTCTCACACACACACACATATATAGCTATACTAGTCTCCCACTAACTCTGTCAGCCACAAAAAAATATTTTTTGAATGTGTGTGTGTTGTGTGTGTGTGTATATATATATGATGCATACATACACACAAACATATATATACTCGCCTCATGACCACAACTGAGCTCAAAACGTCTATTGCTAACGGACTACCTGTATGTGTGAGTGGGTAACTATATGCAAATGTGTGATCCTCAACCAGAAGGTATAGTATAGGGGGTACCTTGCTCAATAGTAGTAACTGTGAGAGGGATCTCGGAGTCCTAGTGGACAATCACTTAAATATGAGCCAGCCGTGTGCTGCAGCTGCCAAAAAAGCCAACACAGTGCTGGGCTGCATTAACAGAGGGATAGAATCAAGATCAGGTGAAGTATTAATACCACTTTACAAGGCCTTGGTAAGGCCACACTTGGAATACTGCATCCACGATGTAAAAAAGATGTTGAGACTCTAGAAAGAGTACAGAGAAGAGCAACAAAGATGATTAGAGGACTGGAGGCTAAAACATATAAGGAACGGTTGCTGGAATTGGGAATGTCTAGTCTAATGAAGAGAAGGAAGAGGGGGGACATGATAGCAGTCTTCCAGTATCTCAGGGGTTGCCCCAAAGAAGAGGGAGTCAAGCTATTCTCCAAAGCATCTGAAGGCAGGACGAGTAGCAACGGATGGAAACTAACCAAAGAGAGAAACCACCTAGAACTAAGGAGAAATTTTCTGACAGTGAGAACAATTAATCAGTGGAACAATCTGCCTCCAGAAGCTGTGAATGCTCCAACACTGGTAGTTTTTAAGAAGAGACTGGACAGCCATTTTTCTGAAATGGTATAGGGTTTCCTGCCTGAGCAGAGGGCTGTACTAGATGACCTCCAAGGTCCCTTCCAACTTTATTGTTGTTGTTGTTGTTGTTGTTGTTGTTGTTGTTATTATTATTATTATTATTATATTATTATTATTATTATTATCTTTTATTCATTAGACATGAACCTCAGTCAACTGAACATTCAAATTGGCTGGCGCTGATGGTTGACACGGGTTGCTACCAGCATCCTAGGTGTCAACCAGGTACCTCCTTAAAATATAAGATGTTCCGAGTAGCGCAGTTTTTTGTAACATTGCTGGAGTTATTGTAGGAAGCTACAGTTTCTTGATGTATTTTGCAAAGTTTTTGGACATAGTTCCCAGTGCCCCGATGACAATGGGTACCACTGTTACACGTTTCATCCATAATCGCACAGTTTCGATGGCCAGGTCACGATATTTCGTAATTTTTTTCAGTTCTTTTTCTTCGACTCTGGCATCTCCTGGTACAGCAATATCAATCAGCTGTACGCTTCGGTTCTCTACAACTGCAATATCCAGCGTATTGTGTTCCAAATGGCGATCTGTCTGTATTATTATTATTATTATTATTATTATTATTATTATTATTATTATTATTATTATTATTATTATTATTATTATTATTATTATTATTATTATTATGAACTACTAGGACCTGAAATTGAGCAATAACTGGAGGACAAAAAGTTCAGTGCTCCAACCTACTTACAACGAAATCCCAAGACTCTTACCTCTGCATTTGTGAGAACCATCCGCGTAGTAGCCAGGGGGACATTCTGACATGCAGTTGCCATCAAGCAGAACACGGTCTGAAGCACAGGACAAACATCTCAGCCGGTCCGGATAACATATTTCACAACCTTCATGGCAAGCTGGTAAACAGGGAGACTCCAATTAGGTTACCAATAAGTAAAAGTCAAGTACAAAAGGACTTTGGATAAAGTCTACATTTTCCATTACAGATAGTCCTCGAATTACAGCCATTTGTTTAGTGGCCACCTGAAGTTACAACGGCACTGAAAAAAGTGACTTAGGACCGTTTTTCACAGTTAAGACTGTTCCAGCATCCCTTGGCAACTGACTTCATATTTATGACGGTTGCTGTGTCCCATGGTCATGTGATCACCTACCGCAACTTTCTGATCAGCAAAATCAGTGGGGAAGCCAGATTCACTTAACAACCGTGTAACTGACTTAGCCACTGCCGTGATTCACTTAACAACCGTGCCAAGAAAACTCACTTAATAACTGTCTTGCTTAGCAACGGAAATTTGGGGTGTCAACTGTGGTCATAAGTTTGAGGACTACCTGTACTGGGCGCTGCTAGAATACCTGGGGGGGGGTTCATTTATCCTTTCATTGATGCTGTATGAGGGTGACTCCCCAATGGTTCTGCCTCTATTAAAATTCCCCAAAAGGGCTTGAAAAGGAGTGGCGTTTAACACCAAATATTTATGCTAGCAGGTGTGGCCCTCTTCTGCTAATAAATCCACCCTTAACTCCAGATATTATTATGTTTGCTGTCTGGTTTCCCCCAGAAGAGTGACTATGAAGTTAAAGGAATGCCTCACCCTGAGGCAATGGAGAAATGGGCGAGTCTGCTGTGAAGAGATCGGAGGCACTATGAAAAACTCTTCAAAAAAGGGTGGTTTCGTACATTTTGTGTGTTTGTTGCTTTCTCCCTTCCACAGACGCTCACATACACACATACAGGTAGTCCTCGACTTACAGCAGTTCCTTTAGGGACCGTTCAAAGTTACAACGGCACTGAGAAAAGCAACTTAGGACCATTTTTTATGACCTTTGCAGCATCCCCGTGGTCCTGTGATCAAAATTCAGACGCTTAACAACTGACTCATATTTATGACCGTTGCAGTGTCCTGGGGTCACGTGATCCCTTTTTGCGACCTTCTGACAAGCAAAGTCAATGGGGAAGCCAGGCTCACTTCACAACCGGGTTGCTAACTTATCAACTGCCGTGATTCACTTAACCACTGAGGCACAAAAGGTCGTAAAATGGAGCACCAAACTCACTTAGCAAATGTCTCACTTAGCAACAGAAATTTGGGGCTCAGTTGTGGTCATAAGTCGAGGACTACCTGTACTCTCAACAGCAATGGAGGGAGGGGGAAAGCTTACACACACACACACACACACAGAGAGAGAGAGAGAGCCAAGATTATCACCCTCCCGCCCTGATATGGGGTAAACAGCTGCATGGATCTCAACAGCTGTCCTTGCTTATGAGTGAAATAAAGGCTTTGCACACAACGGGGGTGGCTCTTACCTCTGCAAACTCCATCCATAACGTAGAACCGCTGTCCGCAATTAGCCATGCACGTGCCTTCCAGTAACACAAGAGACGGGTCCCGGCAGGTGGAACAGTTGTTTGCCGTGGGACCCCGGCACGTAGCACAGGATCCGTGGCAAGCTGGAGGCAAAGGAAAACATTTCCAAGTCAATTAGAGCGTCTCCTTTACTGTACTCAGCAGGCATCAATTACTCTTAAAGCTCAAAGAAGACCACCTAGCTAGATTAAGAGGGAGAGGAGAAGAAAACAAGGAGGAGAGAGATTCAGATCTGGAAAAGGGGTCGTAAGTGAATCGGAACGTTACAAAGAGCGTCTCCAGAACAACTCTAGAAAGAAATCTGTGCAGCCATTCTCCTGACGGCCAATTGATATTCACGACCCCTGGTAGATAGCCATTCCTCCAAGATTATTCGTGCCCGCATCACTTCCTGTCTTGATTATTGCGCTCTCCATGGGGCTGCCTTTGAAAAGTATCGGGAAGCTTCTATTGGTTCAAAATGCAGCGACCTACATGATTGTATACAAGCTTGGATTTGCGGATATATCAACTCTCTTATAGATGCTATATTGGCTGCCGATTTGCTTCTGGGTCCAATTCAAAGTCCTGGGGGGGGGGGTCCCCTTGAAAGACCTACATCAGGGATCCCCAACCTGTGGGCCGCGGCCTGGTAGTAGGCCGTGGGCTGCTGGCCACCAGGGCGCGGGACAGGCTGGGCAGTGCGCGCACACAACCCCACTCGCGCTAGCACCGCGGGGCTCAAAAACAGGACGCCACACCGCGCAGTGCAAAAACAGGCCGCCACCACACCTCGGGACATAAAAACAGGCCGCCACTGTGCCTCAGGGTGCGAAAACGGGATGCCGCTGCACCTTGGTGTATGAAAACGGGATGCCGTGCCACGGCGCTGCACGAAAACGGGCCAATGCCGCACCTCAGGGCACAAAAATGGGATGCCGCCGCGCCTCGGGGTGCAGAAACAGGGCACTGTGTACAAGAACGGGGCAGGGCTAGCAAGTATCACGCAAGCACTAGCCCCGCCCCGTTTACGTCACGCACATGCATGCGTAAAATGCTTCCCCCTCCTTTTCCCTCCGATCCACCAACCAAGAAAGGTTGGTGACCTCTGCCCTACATGGCCTGGAGCCCGGTTATTTGAAGGCCCCCTCTTTTCCCAGTTATATTTACCTGACCCACCAGAGTGGGGAGGCAAGGGATGTTAAGGTCCCCTCCCTTAAGCAGCTCCATCTAGTGCAGGGGTGTCAAACTCGCAACGTCACGTGATGTGTCGCGACGTATTGCGACTTTTTTCCCCCGTTGCCGGCTATGGGTTGGGTGCGGTTTCAGCATGACGCATCCGGCCTGCAGGCCGGCAGTGTGACACCCCTGATCTAGTGAGACCAAAAAGAAAGGCCTCCTCTGTGATGGCTCCTTCTCTGTGGAACATCATCCCTGCAGAAGTAAGACTGGCCCCCCACTTTGACACGCTTTCAAAATACCCTGAAGACATGGTTTTGGGACTGAAATATACGTATCCCAGGATAATGTTGCAGGATCCAATCAGAATCGGTCACCGGGACCAAAGGTTTTGTCTTCCGAGCTTTTGGAAGCTCATGCTGGAGCCCATCCTGAGGGAGCTTCTCTCTGGCAGTGTGTGCTGTTCTCTGTGGGGTATTTCTAGTGTCTGTTGTAAGTGGCTTTTTAGATGTTGATTGGGGTGTGTTGATGCCTGGCTATTAAGTCATTGGTTGTTATTTCCATGTGCTGCCAAGGCCTCACCTCCTAAGTACTTGACAGGCTGGTGGTTGACTGACGAGGGGCCTGTTTCCCAGGCTTCATTATCAACTTCTCTGGCTTTTTTGTGCCTGCTCGTCCAACAATCTTAGTAGCTGCAAAATTGAATGGGTGTCCTTGTTCATTGCAATGTGAGGCTACTAATGAGTTTGGGTCTCCTTGTTTGACCGGTTGCTTGTGTTCCTGCAATCTGGTGGTTAGATGGTTAGTTACATGGTTTTGGCAACAGGCCTGGGGACCTCAGAGTGATATGGAGCCCATCAACAGGGTGGCCTGATTGTTGTTGCTGGAGAGGGAGGGTGATTGGTTTTTGTATTGGGGTTTTATTTCTGTAAGCTGCCTGGAGTCACCATGAGGGAGGGAGGGAGGGAGGAAGAGAGGGAAGGAGAGGAGAGGAGAGGGGAGGGGAAGGAGGAGAGGGGAGGGGAGGGGAGGGGAAGGAGAGGGCGGAGAAGAAGGAAAGAAGGAGAAGGAAGGAAGACGAAAGGAAGGAAGGAAGAAGGAAGGAAGGAAGGAAGGAAGGAAGGAGGAAGGAAGGAAGGAAGAAGGAAGAAAATGGGTTGATGGTGGATGCGAGAAAGGAGAGTAGGGGAGGGGAGGGGAGAGGAGGAGGAAGGAAGGAAGGAAGGAAGGAAGGATGAAGGATAGGAAGGAAGGAAGGAAGGAAGGAGGAAGGAAGGAAGGAAGGAGGAAGGAATGAAGGAAGAAGGAAGGAAGGACGGAAAATGGGTTGATGATGGATGGAGAAAGGAAGAAAGGGGTGGGGAGCGGTGAGAGGAAGGAGAAGGAAGGAGGAAGGAAGGAAGGAAAGGAAGGGAAGGAAGGAAGGAGGAAGGAAGGAAGGAAGGAAGGAAAATGGGTTGATGGAGGATGGGAGAAAGAAGAAAGGGTGGGGAGGGGAGAGGAAGGAAGGAAGGAAGGAGGAAGAAGGAAGGAAAGGGAAGGAAAGGAAGGAAGGAGAAGGAAGGAAAGGAAGGCAAGGAAGGAAGGAAGGAAGGAAAAGGGTTGAGGATGGATGGGAGAAAGGAAGAGAGGGAGGGGAGGAGGGAGGGGAGTGGAGGGGGAAGGAAGGAATGAAGGAAGGAAGGAAGGAGGAAGGAGGAAGGAAGGAAGAAGGAATTAATGTGTCCATGAAGGAAGGAAGTAAGGAAGGAAGGAAGGAAGGAAAATGGTGTTGTGGATGGATGAGAGAAAAGGAGGGGAGGGGAGGGCGAGGGGAGGGAGGAAGGAAAGGAAGGAAGGAAGGAAGGAAGGAAGGAATGAAGGAAGGAAGGAAG
This sequence comes from Azemiops feae, assembly GCA_023970755.1. Classification (NCBI taxonomy): domain Eukaryota; kingdom Metazoa; phylum Chordata; class Lepidosauria; order Squamata; family Viperidae; genus Azemiops; species Azemiops feae. The sequence goes on along the minus strand of JALGBA010001507.1, from coordinate 302,732 downwards.
GGAAGGAAGAAGGAAGGAAAGGGAGTTGATGGATGGATGTGATGGAAAGGAAGAGAGGGGAGGGGAGTGGGAGGGGAGGGGAGGAGAAGGAAGGAAAGGAAGGAGGAGGAGGAAGAAGGAAGGAAGGAAGGAAGAAGGAAGGAAGGAAGGAAGGAAGGAAAATGGGTTGATGGATGGATGGGAGAAAGGAGGGAAGGGGAGGGGAGGGGAGGGGAGGGGAGGGAGGAAGGAAGGAAGGAAGGAAGGAAGGAAGGAAGGAAGGAAGGAAGGAAGGAAGGAAGGAATTTTTAATTTTCTGTCCCTAGGCATTGTGCATTTTAAACCAATGCCCTCTTGATTAACATGCTAAATACTACTGGTTTTTAAAAATAGGTTTGAGGGCCACAAAAGGCCAGCTGGCCAAAATCAATCCTTCAGCACTCAGGCCCAGGAGGATTGAAGAGTGACTCTGAATATACCAAAGGGCCAAGGGATAGTTTTTGTGTTTCCTGGAAAGGTTAATGCAGTATCTCCTGCTGAATGTCATTCCATGAAATAAAGGGAGATCGCAGACTGCAGGCCATATTTAGAAAGCCGTGGGGTAGAACAAGGAAATTTTATTTATGGCACTTGTAATGACTGTGGCATGTTAAGTCCTGTGCTGCCAGAATTTACATCAGAGCTTTTTTTAGCTATTGGTTTTTTTTTTTTTAATTAATTATACCCGTGCTCATCCAAATGTTCTAAACTTTATTTTTAATTCCCCAGCCAGGCACGTATCTGCTCACGAGAGAGGCAAAATATCATCCTGACTTGGGTGTGAGGGTGAGGGATATTCCCACCGATATAAATTCATAGATGGGAGGAAAATTCTAAATGCGTAATTTACAACCAGGATCAGTAATTTAGTAGTTTACCTTCTGGCTCTATAACAATAAATTGTGAAGGTGGGGTCAAAGTGGAACATCACTCCATTGCAATCATGCTAAACTTATCATTTTATAGTCTTGGGGGGGGGGGCTCAAATCTGGCTGTTTTATTAAAGCTAAGCAGATTTCAGCCTAGGCAGTGTCTGAACCAAAGGCCTCCAAGGGTGATTTTTACACAAGTTGCCCAAAAGAGAAAAAGATAATACGATCAGCCGCAGAAGACACAGCAAATGTCTCCGATGAAATACTACAACACTTTAAAAGCAGAATTATTAGCAGAAATGGCGATTAGCCAGGGTTGCAACCAGGAAAGCTATTAAGCTATTCTGTACCATCTAGGTTTGGCTATATTTCTAAGTGTGTTTATTTATTTGCTTTACAGAAAGAAATACAAAACAGGGAGAGAGAGAAAAAAAGCAAAATATATGAAAAGAAAACCAAGAAAACCCAATAACGAACTTAACAAAACCCAACAGAGAAATAAAACCAGAAAGAAGGCAGAAACTATTGATTTAGGGCAGGGGTCTTCAAACTTGGCCCTTTTATGACTTGTGGACTATGCTTGCTGAGGAATTCTGGGAGTTGAAGTCCACAAGTCATAAAAGGGCCAAGTTTGAAGACCCCTGATCCAACCCCTCAAAAGGTGCAAGATGAGTTTGCTTGTAGGAATATTTGTGACATATCAAAAATCTGTTGGAGTCTCCGTCCACAGAGATAAGTAGTCTCAACTTATGACCAGCCACTTAGCAATGGGTTCACTTAACAAACGCAGCATTTACGACCGTCACAACATACGACGGTAATGGGCAAGCTCCACTACAGTTGAACGTTGAGGATTACCTGCATGGCAGTGTTTTAAAGGCAGGTATCTGGGAACCAAATCAAAGGCAGTTTCCGGCCTTGTCGCCGTCACAAAGTGAGGCAGGACCACAAAGGGAATGGCACAGGATAAAGAGGTGGGGGGATGTAGAAGATGTGCTTTGTGAAATATGCTTGCTTTGAAAGTGTTCTTGCAAGTTGCAGGTCCTAAATTGTGGAGCACCTGTATTCTGTAAAGAACGAAAGGGCGATGAAGATTTATGTGCCTGCTCAAATGCCAACCTTGATTGATTGACCAAATTGCAGAGTTCACAGTGTGCTCAATCTACAAGATTCTGGATGATGCATCTAAACAAACAAACACAATAGCTTGCAACAGTGGAGAATATCTGTAGCTCGGAGCTGCTGAGTGAAACATTTGTTAAATGAGTTTTGCCCCGTTTTATGACCCTTCTTGCCACATTTGTTAAGTGAATCACAGCAACTGTTAAGTCAGCCACACGCTCGCTAACTGAATCTGGCTTCCGCATTGACTTTGCTTGTTGCAAAAGGGGATCTTGGGACACAGCGATGGTCATAAGATAGGAATCAGTGGCCAAGCATCTGAATTAGGATCACACGATCCTGGGGATGCCACAAAGGCCGCGAATGTGGAAAACGATCATAAGTCCCATTTTTCAACGCCGTTGTAACTTTGAACGGTCACTGAACGAACTGTTGTAAGTTGGGGACTACCTGAACATGCAACTCGTGGTTTGAGAAAGGGTCTGCAGCCTTGATTAGGAGACTCACAGCCCTAGCCTGTTGCAGCCCTGCCGAAGATGTGAGCCTCACTCTGTTGCTCAATTCTAAGATGTGAAGTTTTCTCTGTATCTGAACCCCAATTCTAAAGGCAACCATGGACTTCATGAATAATAATTGAGCGGTTAATGTTCCCTACAAATCTCCAGTTTTGCCTTTTTTTAATTAATTCACAGTTCTCTGAAAGAAATATCTGTCAGGGAAGAAAGAACCATAGCAAATTGTTTTGCGCAATCATCTTCCTTTTAGAAGAAAGCCTGTGGGGACAGAGGGAGAGGTGGAGGGAAGGAGAGAAAAACAGGTTAAGGAACGCCACAAAGTGGCTTCAGGTCATGGAAAAAGAATCTCCTTTACAAGAGGAAACCTAATTGTAACTCAGGCTTTTCCTTTTCCGCTTCACTCTGTCAATCTACTGGTTCAGTCCAAGCCTCAGTGGTCGGTCGGTCGGTCGGTCGGTCGGTCTGTCTGTCTGTCTGTCTGTCTGTCTGTGTCTGTCTGTCTGTCTGTCTGTCTGTCCGTCCATCTGTCTATCTACCTATCCATCTATCCATCCATCATCTATCATCTACCTATCTATCCATCCATCCATCATCTATCTACCTATCTATCTATCTATCCATCTATCCATCATGTAATCTATCTACCTATCTATCCATCCACCCACCCACCCACCCACCTATCTATCCATCATCTAACATACATATCTGTCTGTCTGTCTGTCTGTCTATCCATCCATCCATCCATCCATCATCTAATCTATCTATCTATCTACCTATCCATCCATCCATCATCTATCATCTAATCTATCTACCGATATATCCATCCCTCATCTAGTATCTATCTATCTATCCATCCATCCATTCATCCATCTATCTAGCTATCCATCCATCATCTATCATCTAATCTGTCCATCCATCCATCCATCCATCCATCCATCCATCCATCCATCCATCCATCCATCCATCCATCCATCCATCCATCCATCCATCCATCCATCCATCCATCCATCCATCTATCTATCTATCTATCTATCTATCTATCTATCTATCTATCTATCTATCTATCTATCTATCTATCTCAGTCTGAACAGCAGGAACCCTGGAGTCTGTATTCCTCCCATCCCACAAAGATCTTTAAGATGTAACTCCTGGACCAGACATGCATCCATTGAAAGGGATTCTGCTAGTTGTCCTCTGGAGCTGCCCAGATACACTTAGCAGTAAAAAAAAAAAAGAAGCAGCAGCCTTCAAACTGCCTCTCCAAAAACAATTAAGAGAAAGAAATTAAAACATTGCATCTAACTGTTTGGTCACATAACATAGACCTTCAATGCCCTCAGCTACCTATAAATACCTTATTATTATCTTTTTAAAAGATACATTTCAAAACGTATTGTATTATATGGTTGGTTGGAGGGCTGGTTGATTGGTTTAAGTGATGACAGACAGACAGACAGACGGACAGACGGACAGACAGACAGACATGCAACTATTCTCTGTACTAGCAATTGAGACCGGAGGCCATGCATAAAATGTTAAGTGCACGCCCTGGCCCTCGAAAAGATGCCAATAAAACAACTTGGGAGGGGGAAAATGTTTCTTTGAAAAGTATTCTAAATCAAGAGAGGGAAGAATACGGGTGAAAAGCTGTGAGAGAGTATCAGCATTTTGGAATAAGCTGACTTGAGTTTTTGATTCTCAACAGGTTAACTGTAGCCATAATGGAATTATTCTCTCACTCATCTAAATTAAACTGCCGAATTGTAAAATGTTAGAGCTCACCAGGAGCAGACTTTTGCTGAAAGAATGGGAAGTGAGTTTGGTTCCTGAAAATATATGACTTAGGTTTAAGCTATGCCTGAGGGAGGGAGGGAGGGAGGGAGGGAGGGGAGGGATGGAGGGAAGGGAGGGAGGAAAGGAAGGAAGGAAGGAAGGAAGGAAGGAAGGAAGGAAGGAAGGAAGGAAGGAAGGAAGGAAGGAAGGAAGGAAGGAAGGAAGGAAGGAAGGAAGGAAGGAAGGAAGGAAGAAGTTTGACTGCAAATTTGGTGCTTGAGTTTGATTGGGTGATTTTTGCATCGTTATTATTTTAAGCAATTTATTTGAATATCTTTTCTAGCGCAGGTATATTTTAACAGAAACCAAAGGTAATGGCAAAGTGGTAAATCACCACCAGGCCTTGTACATATTCATGTGGAAAGCAGGTTGCCTGTAATATTCTTCCTGTTTCCATGCCGGGAGTCTCTTAGAGTTTTGATTACGTACTGAAATGTGGTAGAGGTCTCTTTGTTGGATAATAATTAATAATTATTTCCCAGAATTGCAGAGTTCTTAAAAAGTACGTGGGCGCTGGGTCAATTATCTTTTGTTTTCGCGCAACATCAAAAGGACTGGGCGGTACGTAAGGTTAGTTTGATCTGCTTCTTTGCTGTTTGGGCCTGAAGTCATAGAGCAGAACTTGGAAGAGAGAAAGGGGAACGTATGAGTTATGAGCCCTTTCTGAAACTCAGTGCTTTGTTGTTGCTTTTTGTTGCTGTGATGGAAAGGGCAACCAAGCAGAATTCAGCAAGCTGCCGGAACTCCCCAGAGAAAAGATGAGAGGAAAAATTCCCACGCATACAAATAGGGATGCAGGGAGCTATAAAATCGGTAATAAAATGAAAGCCGTAGCTGTTTTGCAGATGACTGGAGGGAATCACCGGTTACATTTCAAAGAGGAATAATAAGAAGAAAACGTAACAGACCACAACGGAACCCAAGACATACAGGTAGTCCTCAACTTATGACTGCAATGGAGCCCGCCCATCATGTAGGGCGCGACAGTCGTAAACTGGGTCACCCATGTGACCGACCTGATTTAACGACCGTTTTTTGTGGCGGGTGTTAAGCGAACCAATGGCTCTCCATGGACCGCTTCTGCCAAAATCCAGATGTAACTTCCTGATTTTGGTGAAACTGTTGTAAAATAGGAGGAGGATGCTGCAAACGGTCGTAAATGGAGGTTGTTTGCCAGGTGGCCAACAGGCCGTCATGTGACTACAGGAGAGGGGTGTTGGCCATTAGAACTTTGAGATCAGTAACCATAAGTAACCCCGGGGAGGTCCGTCGTAACTTTGAGCAGTTGCTAAGCAACCGATTGTAAGTGGAGGACTACCTGCTGCCTCATCAAAGAGCCCTTCTTTTTAATATATGCAAACTGAACTATGCATATGTGAACTATAGACCCCTCGCAACTTGGACATACAACCTTTTCAATTCCTCCCCTCGGTTCTCTTGTGACAGGGCACTGCATGACAAAACAACTAGACACAGAGACAGCTTATTCTCTTGTGTCATCACTCTGCTAGGCACATAAATCCCCCAGGCATTGTCTTATGTCTAAGGATATTTACCCATGTAGTAGGGCCGTATTACTATTATCCTGCTTATCTGTTCCATTGTCTTCTCTTATTGATATAATTATTGTGATTATTTTGATATTAGGATTATGATTATTTTACTGTTTTGCATGAACACCCAAGAGCTTATGAACAGAGACAAATTCCTTCTGAGCCTATCACACTTGGCCAATAAAGTATTCTCTTCTCTTCTCTTCTCCTCCTCTCTCTTCTATTCCTAATAATTCTTATTCTTTTCCTAATAATTCTTATTCTATTCTATTCTATTCTATTCCTAATTATTCTCATTCTATTCTATTCCTAATAATTTTTACTCTATTCTATTCCTAACAATTCTTTATTCTATTCTATTCTATCCTATTCTATTCTATTCCTAATTATTCTCATTCCTATTCCTAATAATTCTTTATTCTATTCTATTCTATTCTATTCTATTCTATTCTATTTCTATTCTATTCCCAATTATTCTCATTCTATTCTATTCCTAATAATTCTTTATTCTATTCTATTCTATTCTATTCTATTCTATTCTATTCTATTCTATTCTATTCTATTCTATATTCTATATTCTATATTCTATATTCTATATTCTATATTCTATATTCTATATTCCATTCCATTCCATTCCATTCCATCCCATCTATTCTATTCTATTCTATTCTATTCTATTCTATTCTATTCTATTCTATTCTATTCTATTCTATTCTATTCTATTCTATTCCTGTTCTTCATTTCCCTTCAGGTTACTTTAGTTTGGTGCACAAGTGCCAAACTGGCATCTGGTCTCTGGCTTTGCATCCTGAAGGTTAATTCGTGCATCATGCAAATTGCCACAGAAGCGGCAGATGGAATCCTTGTTCTCATTTTCTAAGTGCTGCGGATACTTCACATTACGGCTTCAAAGGCAGTGAAATGTTTCCTAAAAGGGAAGCTTCCCAAACGAAAGGAGATTCCTGGAAAAGCCTGGCCAGTTTTGCTAGACAGCTGTCCTAAAGATGCTCGCTTCTCTGTGAATCGTAACTTCTCAATCAGCCAGCCTTAACGGCCTCTACGCCTGATTATAGTCTTTAAGGAGACACTAAGGGAAAATGATTTGGCAGATGGACAGCCCACTTTTCATTCTTCCTGCAGTGAACATTTGGTAATGGACCTGAAAATGTTTAGGTAGAAGTGTAGAACTTGTAAATCCAGAAGAGGGAAGCAAGAAAAGTATTCAGCACAGAATTGCAGAAGTCCCAACTACATGCAGGTCACCTGCTTTATTCTTACAGGTAATTCTTGACAATATAGAATAGAATAGAATAGAATAGAATAGAATAGAATAGAATAGAATAGAATAGAATAGAATAGAATAGAATAGAATAGAATAGAATAGAATAGAATAGAATAGAATAGAATAGAATAGAATAGAATAGAATAGAATAGAATAGAATAGAATAGAATAGAATATGGAATGGAGAATAGAATAGAAAGAATAGAATAGGATATAGGAATAGAATAGGAATAGAATTGGAAGGGATCTTAGAGGTCTTCTAGTCCAACCCCTTGCTCAGGCAGGAATCCCTACACCATTTCAGACAAATGGCTGTCCAGTCTCTTCTTAAAAACCTCCAGTGTTGGAGCATTCACAACTTCTGGAGGCAAGTCGTTCCACTGATTAATTGTTCTAACTGTCAGGAAGTTTCTCCTCAGTTCTAGGTTGTTTCTCTCCTTGATGAGTTTCCATCTATTTTGCTTCTTGTTCTGCCTTCAGGTGCTTTGGAGAATAGCTTGACTCCCTCTTCTTTGGGGCAGCCCCTGAGATATTGGAAGACTGCTATCATGTCCCCCCTCGTCCTTCTCTTCATTAAACTAGACATTCCCAATTCCAGCAACCGTTCCTTATATGTTTTAGCCTCCAGTCCCCTAATCATCTTTGCTGCTCTTACAACCTTTCATTTAGCAACCATTCGAAGCTACAATAGCATTGAAAAAAGTGACTTATGACCGTTTTTCACATGACCATTGCAGCATCCCCACGGCCACGTGATTAAAATTCAGACGCTTGGCAACTGACTCATCTTTATCACGGTTGCAGTGTCCCGGGATCATGTGATCCCATTTTGCGACCTTCCGACAAGCAAAGTCAACAGGGAAGCCAGATTCCCTTAACAACCATGTTACTAACTTACCAACTGCATTGATTCACTTAACAACGGGGCCAAGAAAGGTCGTAAAGTGGGGCAAAATTCACTTGACAACTGTCTTGCTTAGCAATGGAAATTTTAGGCTCAATTGTGGTCGTACGTCGAGGACTACCTGTACTTGGAATTTCATATTATTAAAAGCAGAATGGGAGAGCCAGTTTGGTATAATGCTTTAAAGCACCAGGCTAGAAAACAAGAGACGCTGAGTTCCAGTCCTGCTTTAGATGCAAAGCCAGCTGGGTGATCTTGGGCCAGTCACTCTCACTCAAGCCTAGGAAAGATGCAACAACAAGCCACTTCCAAAATCTTGGAAGAGTGCTACAGGGACTGGTCCTGGTTGCCACCAAGAATCAACAGTGACTCAAAAGCAAAGAAAAAAAGAAAAGAAAAGAAAAGCTGGAACCCTTAACAAACACCAACAACCTCCCTCTGGCAAACTTGGGCCAATCCAGAAAAATCAGGCAGGAATCTATCTTTTCCTCCTGCAGACTATCACAATATTGCAAAATTTAGCATTAAAACGAAATGCTTGTTGTTATTCCAGAGGTGTATGGCTCTCCTTTCCGTAATGCCATTTCCACTGGTGAGTTTTCACGGTAAGGGCAGCCATTTTAACACACTTGCAGTTGAAGCTGTTGAGTTTTTAGTTTTTGTACTGCAAGATGATCAAGGACTCGAGAATTATGGCCGCCTTCCGAATGCCCTTCACGGGTGGAAAAACCCTCTGAACACAAGGGAACTGAATTTAGGGTAGTTAAGAACCACTCACTGGAAGTGACACGTATGGGGATTTCTGGGGAAGAAATGGTGAACTGAAGATGGCTCCATTACGCCACATGAGAATAAAGAGTACCCGGTGAGTAGTCCAGCTCTTTGTAATTCATCTTTGGACAAGGAGAGGACTTGAGATCACTCACAAGTGCTCCAGACAGTTGCTCCTCATGAGGAGATCACAAGACAGTGGTGTCCACCTCCAGCTCCAGTATCCAAATAAAAGTCCAGGGTTATTTTCATTTCTGAAAAGCTTACTGTTTATTGAATACGTAGCATGGTTATGGCGAGGTAAAACTAACTCTAAAATCCCAACCCATCAGTCCATAGTATATAACAATGACTTTCCCAGCTAAAACCCCCCAGATGTCCACGTAACTCATGTAAACAAATTCTCTTTGTTATGGGAACCGTCTGCTATCTCCTTCACACCTACTAGAAAATCCTTGAAAGTTTTCCAGACTGCCAACTCTCAGCAAGCTTCCGTATAGAACTGGAGAGGTTTCGTTTCTCTTAACTAATCCATTTGAAAGCAACACTTCCCTCCCCCCTTACTCTAATGGCAAGATGAAAACAAAGGAGGGGGGGGGTAGTTGCCAGATTTTCACTCTTGATTTTCACTCTGGTGGGTTTAGAGCTCTGAGAGGCAATAGCCATCTTGCTCAAACCATGATCAGCTTTTTCTTTTCTAACCACATTGTGGCAATTGCTTGCTAACCGTTTTCCAGCTACTTGGGAATCTGGATTAACAAGTTTTGGACAGCACCAGGTGAGTTTCCTTCAATCCTTAATAGAAGAAGTTTAAACTTAAGGATTCTTTTTTTTTTATAAACAGGAAAGGGAAGACCTGAAGATTGATTTTGGAAAGTTACAAATGGACTAAGGATCCAGATGGATTTGAAATAACAGTTGAAATTAATTATAAGAATCTTCCATGTGGGAAAATGCTTTTGTTTTGAATTTAAAAAAAAAAAACATGATAGAATGGGACTCTGAAGGTTGGACATCAGAGGGAATCAGAAGGAATGGAAGATTACAATTAAAGGACGCATGAATTTGACTTACTTATGCAGAATGGAGCAAAATATTTTAACACTGGGGATATTTGAAGCATAGTTGTAAACAATGGACCCAGAGGCTAATCTATAATTGCCATTATAGATAGACTATTTTTAAAATATGTTATGGAAGAGGAACAGGTTTTATCAGACAACTGATGCTGATCTGAAAGTGATTTTAAAAATGACAGGCTTAAGAAAAAGTTTCTTCACTGGATATATATATGAAACCGGCTGATGTCTTAGTAATTTAAAGGGATATAGAAATAACAAACTAAGAGATTGATCTGGATAACTTTCCTTTATTGGATTTACAAAGGACACTTGTTAAAAGTTCTGACGATTTTTTTTTTGAGAAGGGACAAAGGAAACATTTTAAAAAATCAACTTCTGGGATATTTGAAGGATTAAAGATCAAGATTGTTAAAAGTGAAAGGAATATAAAGTTGTTTTATTTGATCAAGATTAAAACAGATACATTGTTATCTCTTAACAAGTTCTTAATGGATTTTTGGTATCAGGACTGAACATTAATCAGGCCTTAAGGATTTATTTATAGGTGGGATATAGGAAAAAGAGATTCTTTGTTGTATTTTAGAATAAGGTGTTAAATTGCTAAAATTATTTATACTTGTGATGAAGGAGGAAATCATTTCTTAATATTTCTTTTTTTAATATATTCATATTTTTTCTTTCTTTTCTATTTTTCTTGCTTTTTTCTTGTTCTTTTTTGCCTTTTCTATTTTTTTTTTATTCATCTGATTAGTTTGTATTACTTTTTATCCCTGTAACTGCAGTGTTTAATAAAATTATTATTAAAAAAAGGAATTGACAAACATGGGACAGGGTCGTGCACAACATTAAAATGAGCAAATCTAAACTTGATTTGACATGAGCTTTCACTGTTTTCTGTCTCCACTCCTGTTGTGTCAAGGTATAAACCACGGCTTCTTTATCTCCCCCCCCTCTCCCCTCAGCCCTTGCCAAAACCCATTTGAAATTCCTAGGATGCCAGAAGCGTCCAATGAAAATGAGTTATGTCTGCTCAAGCTTTTGCAAGCTTTTGCAAACTCAAGCCAAAAGAATTTGGGTCAGCCCAGTGAAAGGCCACGGTGAGTCCACTGTTCAAATGCAAGAAGACCAAATCTAATCTTTTAGCAAGGCTGATAAAATGGCTGGCGCTAAACGAAATGATGAACGGTGGGGGTCTCTGACACCTACCCGCCCACACTCTCTTTTTTTCTCACCGGCTGGTTTTTAGTAGCACTGGATAGCTTTGGAATAATTTTAAAGAGGCTAGCGCTGACTTGATCTGGGCTTTCAAAAGGTTCTTTCCTTTAATGGAAATCAGTTTGGTACTAATTAACTTTTTTCCCCCATCTAAATTAACTAATTAATTTTCTTTTCATCCCTTCAGGATGAAAAGAATGCTACAGGGCATTGCATGCCAAAACAACAAGACCCAGAGAAAGTCCCCCCACCCCCTCTGGGTCTCGTTGTTTTGGCATGCTGTATTACTTTGGTCCTTCTCACTTGTTCCACTACCTTCTCTTATTGGTATCATTACTATGACTATTATTGTTTTGATATTATGATTATTATTACTTTGTTGTTTTCCATGTGCACTGAGAGCTTATGCACCAGAGATAAATTCCTTGTGTGCCTTTAACACTTGGCTGATAAAGTATTGTATTAATTCTATATTCTATAATATAGAATATAGAATATAGAATCTATATTCTATATTCTACTCTACACTCTACTCTACTCTACTCTACTCTACCCTACCCTACCCTACCCTACCCTACCCTACCCTACTCTATTCTATTCTATCTAAAGAGAATTTAGGGAAAGGTACAGGTGAGATAGGCTGGTTTTATTAACCACTTTACGCCAAGCCAGATATAGAAGCTCCAACATTGAGTATTGTGCTAAGAATTTAATAAGGAAGCATGTGGACTTTTGCATTATCTTTTCTTGCAATTTCATTCATTTGTTATTCAACCTCTCTTTTACCTCATGTTTCTTTTCAGAGATGGGTAGCGTTCAGATTACCTAACACAGGTATTTCTTACCTGTGCACTGGAGAGGTCCCGGGAAAAACCCTTTCCCACATGACATCACGCACTGGGCATCCTTCAAATGCAGCAAAGCTTGGCATGAAGTACATCCAAATTTATTAGTACAAGTCGAGCACATCTCTTTACAAGCTGCCCGAGGCAGGGAAGGAAATAAAAAAACAAAACAAAAAGAAGATTGTAAAGAACTGAGTCGGATTTCATTTCCTCTGAGTCAGATCTTTGGGATCCATGACGCAACTTTGCAGTTGCTGATCAGGGATTTCAAACAACCCCCAGGTATTAGCAACAGTAAAAAAAAAAAAAAAAGATAATTTATTGCTGACAACCCAAGTGTATATTGAAGATTGGTACAGTACACTGGTCTATGACTGCAATAAACATTGATTTGATTTAACTGAAGTTAGACAATCGGTTACTGTTGCCATTCTATCAGGCTTTTGTGAGGATTCGTGTTCCCGATTATGCTGTTTGTTTTAAATATTTTATTCTGGGCTTTAATATTCTCTATGTATTGCTATGTTTATTGTTAGGAACGGTCTTGGGGAACTCAAGGAGAGGAGAAAGAGAGCAATAAAACGGCATTTTAGAAAGGCACAAATCTTCAGAATAATCTTATCGACTTTTAACACTCGGAAGCCATGGGCATCTTTTGCAATGTCTGGGCATCGTCTACAAAGCAAAAAAGCTTCAATATCACACAGCAAGCTGGAGGCTAATCTTACCTACGCAAAGGCCAGCATCTGGATAGAAGCCAGCCCCACAGCTGTCAACGCAACGCCCGTTCAGTAGAAACTTGGTGGAATCTCGGCAGGCATCGCAGTGATCAAATGCCTGGTTGCAGGTCAAGCAATCAGGATGGCAGTGACCTGTCATGAAAACGAGACAACTTTATTTGGGGTGAGGAAGTGCAGGGTGGGCTCACCTGCTCAGGTAGAAGGATGCTTTTGCTGCATGGCCCAAAAAAAAAAAAAAAAAGACAAGCAGGTCTTTACCAGGTCAGAGCCTGGTTGAAATTTATGAGGATTGTATTACGATTATGATCATGGTTTATCACTTGTTGCTTGTTTGTACACTGAGAGCTTCTGCACCGGAGACAAATTCCTTCTGTGCCCAATCACACTTGGTCAATAATGAATTCTATTCTATTCTGTTCTGTTCTGTTCCACTCTGTTGTTAAACGAGGACTAGTTGTACTTACACAATCCACAGCTATATAGTTAGAGGTTCTTGAGCAGGGGTCTTCAATTCGGCCCTTTTATGACTCATGGACTTCAACTCCCAGAATTCCTCAGCCAGCGTGCCTGACTGAGGAATTCTGGGAGTTGAAGTCCATGAGTCATAAAAGGGCCGAGTTTGAAGACCCCTGTTCTTGAGCATACTGTCACTTAGAAGGGGCTGAGTACAAGCAGTCCATGTCTTAAGCAGTAGAGTACCTGTAGAGTACCATGAAAAGTAAGATTGGACTGGAGAGTTCTCAAATTAAGGTTACCTCTGCTCAGAACATACCTGTAGCAGGTAAGCTGATTTGATCTTCAGCTTCCAGCTGCAATCAACTGACTTATCACCTGCCAGAATTATTGTAAGGCTTCTTTACAGAAGCAATAAAGGAGAATATTTGTAGCTCAGGGTTGAAATGAGGGGTCCTTGGTGCTCTCTGAACTTGCTTGTTTTCTTGCAGATGACTCATTACCCAAACTAGGTAACATCATCAGCCCTGGTCCTAGCAGTACACTGATGATGCTACTTAGTTTGGGTAACACAACGTCTGCAAGAAAACAAGCAAGCTCAGAGAGCACCAAGGACCCGTTACTTATAGAAACAATATAGTAAACGAAGTGTCAGGCCCAAGCCCCAGTGATAACACAGAGAGATCCACTCAAGTCCAGTTCTGTATTTGCTTACGCTTAATAGACAGAATCTTGCCAGGCTAAAGTTATAACCTTCCAAAGTAACAGGCGTACCCTATTTCAGGGTGTGGTTACTCTGAACCTTTTTCTCACCTCACCATCCAATTCAGGACTGCGCAGCCCCTTGTCTTGGACCCCTCTCTGGAACTAAGGAGAAACTTACTGACAGTGAGGACAATCAACCAGTGGAACAGCTTACCCCCAGAAATCGTGGGCGTTCCATCACCAGAGATTTTTAAGAAGAGACTAGACCAGTGGTGGCGAACCTATGGCACGGGTGCCAGAGGCGGCACTCAGAGCCCTTTCTGTGGGCACACATGCCGTTGCCCTAGCCTTGCCTCCGCCCGCGACCCCCTCACCAGCAACCCCCCTGGAGGAGAGTCGCCCCCGAGCGTGGCCCACGTGGAGCAGCTGCCATGGCGCTGCTGGGCTATCTGCGGCGGGCCCTGGAGGCGGTGAGTGGCCCTGCAGGCAGGCAGGGTGGGGTGGAGTGGGGGCGGGGCAGGGGGTGGGGCCAGTTTTTGGGCACTCAGTCTCTAAAAGGTTCGCCATCACTGGACTAGACATTCACCTGTCTGAGATGGTGTAGGTTCTCCTGCTTGAGCAGGGGGCTGGACTAGAAGACCTCCAAGGTCACTTCCAGCTCTATTCTATTCTATAGGCTACCTTCTCCCTGGAAAGCTACGGTGCCTCTGTCAATATTTCCCCCCCCCTCCTTCTCCTTCATCTTTCCATTCCATCCCAAGAAGTGGATTATATCTCCTTGAAGTCAAGCTTGAGCTCTGGGATCCTCATGGATACTTAACTCTTTAATTTTCTTGGCGGGGGAATTCTGGGAGTTGAAGTCCACAGGTCTTAAAAGTCGTAAGGTGGGACACCCGTGCTTTAAACCAAATGCTTTTAAACGTAAAGACCCTCTTCTGAGTTAGGATAGATAGATAGATAGATAGATAGATAGATAGATAGATAGATAGATAAGATAGATAGATAGATAGATAGATAGATAGATAGATAGATAGATAGATAGATAGATAGATAGATAGATAGATAGATAGATAGATAGATAGATAGATAGATAGATAGATAGATAGATAGATAGATAGATAGATAGATAGATAGATAGATAGATAGATAGATAGATAGATAGATAGATAGATAGATAGATAGATAGATAGATAGATAGATAGATAGATAGATAGATAGATAGATAGATAGATAGATAGATAGATAACCTTTATTGTCATTTTTATATTGTGGGCACAATGGCACATACATGACACACACCTAAACATACTATGTACAACATATATATAGACCCACATCCCTACATATACATAGCAAATAAATATTAAATACTAAATAAAGAGAATAAACAAGTTAAGACTAGACATCCGAAGAGCAAACCGTTGTTTCGCAAATACCTGGCTTGCACTGAGGGCAACACTCTCCTTGTACGGCAACAGGCACACTTCCTGGGGGACAAGTTGGACAAGACCGAGAATAGCAGATTACTTTAGAGTCCAAACACTCGCATTCATGGCACAGGCCTTCTTTCCATTGTTCACCACTCTGCATGAGAAAACAACAAAGGCTGGGATATATATATCACAGTTTTCCAATCCAATGAACTATTATTCATCCTTCTGAGCAGCAAGAAGCAGTGTAGATCTTCACTTTTTCATCTTTTTTTTTTTTTAAAAGATCCTCACAACCACCCTGCAAAGTAGATCATGCTGAGCGATGACAGCTGGCCCAACATCCTGGATCTGAAATTACACATTTCACCAATCTGTATCAGAAATTTGTATGCTGTTGCTTTTACGGATGGGTGCGTCTGCACTTGCACACACACGCACAGGCACGCATGCCTAAGCATGCTTTGTTCTTTATTACGAAGTCTGACGGATAAACTATTTAAACAACGTTGTTGTTTTTTTAAAAACAAAAAAGCCCCATTCGTTGAAGCCATCGCGCCACATTTGCTCTCTGTTTCGAGCTCTCTTTCAACAGTTGAACTGCAACGAGTAAACAAATTTACAGCATCCACTTGCAAGAAGGCCAGGAGTACTTCTGAAAGCCGTTGAAACAGTAATTATGGGGCTCTGGGTTGGAGAGACAGTTGTGCAACCGATTACATACCTTAATGGGAGTAAGTTTCACTGAACTAAGCGGGGCTTAAGCAGAGATAAATAACTGCAAACTCCGGCTGGCAGATGCCTCACAAAACACAAAACTCCCAACTTTCTCTTTCGGGAAGGACAGTAAATCATACGAACACAAAAGTTTGGCCATCCAACGTCCCAAAGGTGCTTTTTCAGGAGGCAACTGGACTTCCTTGTTTTTTCTCTGAAGATGTTTCGCTTCTCATCCAAGAAGCTTTTTCAGCTCTGACTGGATGGTGGGGAATGGAAGGATTTATACTCCTTGCAGACAGTTGGTCATTTGCCTTCTTTTAGAGAGTCGTTGAGGCCACCTGGAGGTTTATCTGTGTCCTCAGGGTCACCTGAGTGGTGCAAATGGGTGTGGGGCCTTCTTGGAACTGCTGAAAGGACTGTGTTGTAGACTGGAGATAGATGGTGTCGTATCTCTCCCCCTCTGTTGAGAGAGGGCTGTTTAATTTTGACATATATGGCTTCTTTGACCCCTCTTTCAAACCAGCGGTCCTCTCTCTCCAAAATGTGGACTTTGCTGTCTTTAAAAAAGTGGCCTTTGTCTTTTAAATGCAGATGGACTGCTGAATCTAGTCCTGATGGGTTTGTTCTCCTACGTTTCTCGTCTTCAAAGAAAAACAAGAAAGTCCAGTTGCCTCCTGAAAAAGCATCTTTGGGACAACTAAGACCTGGATGACTGAGAATCTCCATAGACATTTTGCCCTCCAACCAGCCAGGATGTAACCCAGCATTAGTACATCAAGGCTAGGAAATAGCACTCTTAGCTTCTGTTCCAAAGGGAGGAAATGAGAGGCAGTCCTCGACTTACAGCCATTCGTTTAGTGACTATTTGAAGTCACACCAGCACTGACAAGAATTATGAACAGTCCTAGTAGTTATGACCATCATATTATCTCCACGGTCATGGGATTAAAATTTGGGCACTCGGCAACCCAAGTAGGTATTTACAATGGCTGCAGCCTCCCAGGGTCCTGGGATCACTTTTTTTGACCTTCCCAGGCAGCTTCTGACAAGCACAGTCAATGGGGGAAACTGGATTTGCTTAACGACCATGTGATTCACTTAACAACTACAGTGGTTGGCTTAACAACTGGGGCCAAAAAAGTCATAAAACTGAGCACAACTCATTTAACAACCGCCTTGTTTAGCAATGGAAAGGCAAGTAACCTTATTTAACCAAAGCATTTCTACCACAATAGCTCCACATTTACACCCAAAAACAATCTCTCCCAACTATTGAGCGGTCTTTTGCTGAATGCAGAAGAGCGAGCCAAACAGGCCCGAAGAGGCAGCCCTATCTGTGTTTTTTCAAGTTAATGGATATGGGCCTCCTTCCTTGAAATAGATAAATTTCACGGTTTCTTCCAGTAGAACAGTGGTGGCGAACCTATGGCACGCGTGCCAGAGGTGGCACTCAGAGCCCTCTTTGTGGGCATGCACGCCGTCGTCCCAGCCCCACCTCCCCCCCAGCCCCCTCCTCGCCAGCAGCCCCCCCCCGGAAGAGAGTCGCCCCCGAGCGCGGCCTGCGCAGAGCAGCGCAGCCAAAGACATGGCAGCTGGGCGGCGGGGACAAGACTCCACCCTCGCGCCCTGTCACATGCAGATAATGCTGTGGGACATGGGCAGAGGGTGTGGCCGCCATGGCACTGCTGGGCTGCCTGGACGATCTGCGGCGGACCGTGGAGGCAGTGGGTGGCCCTGTGGGTGGGTGCAGTGGGGGTGGAGCGGGCAGGGGTGGGGAGGTGGGGGCAGGGCCAGGTTTTGGGCACTCGATCTCTAAAAGGTTCGCCATCACTGCACTAGAAGTTACTGCCTGATCCGATCCGAAGGAATGAAGATGGATGGGAAGCCATCTACATTCAGTGGACACCTGACTGAAGGAGGACAAAGTAGGAGCAGAGATGAGACAAGCAGCCTCTTTCACGAGGCCTGAAAGAATTCCTCTCAGAACAGGTAAAAGGTAAAGGCAGAGGTTTCCCCCTGTCCATCATGTCCGACTCCAGGGGGGCAGGGCTCATCTCCGTTTCTGAGCTGAGGGAACCAGTGTGGTCCAAAGATGTTTCTGTGGCCACGTGGTCAGCATAGCTACAGTATATGCTGAGGTGGATGGAACGTTGTTACCTTCCCACTGGAGTGGTACCTATTTATCTGCTCGCATTTGCATGCTTTCGAACGGCAGGAGCTGAGGCAAGAACGGGAGCTCAACCGATTGCACGGTGCTCGGGACTCCAACCCGGGCTTTCAGCTTCCCAGCTGACAAGCTCAGGGTCTTTCACCGCTGAGCCATCACACACCCATTCAAGAACACCACACAATTATTCTCAGCACTGACAAGCTAACTTCCTTCTGCCTAATGTGAGGTTTGAACCACCGCAAGGAAAATTGCTGTATTTCCAGAGTGTCTCCATCCATTAAGCTTCTCCTGTTCCCAAGCTCAACCCAAAGACCGCAAGAGAGGCCTTTTATAGCTGTGGGACCTCTTCGAAAGGCAAGGTCACGGCTACCTACAAAGAATGGCAGCATGCACAACACAACGTGTCAGGACTTGGACAGATTACGATGGCAAGCACTGGCTACTAGAAACTCAAAAAAAAACAAAAAAAAAACCCTGTTGTCTCAGCAAACACTCAGAAACTTTTGTAAGAGCTTCTAGAGCAGAGGTCCCCAACCTTTTGGGCACCAGGAACCGGTTCCGTGGAGTTTTTCCACGGACCAAAGAGTGTGTGGTTTTGTGTGTTGCCTACATCCCATAGATGGGGCTTTGCTTGTTTGTACGGATCGGTTGCTGGCATGCCACTGCACGGTACTGGTCCACGGACCGGGGGTCGGGGACCCCGTTCTAGAGAACTCATTCTATCTCCTAAAAAGGACAATCAGCCAATGATTTGACAGCTACTGATGTGGGGGCTAACTACATGGGAAGAAACAACGGAACAGAATATTTGTAGCTCAGGGTTGAACTATGGGGTCCTTGATGCTGTCTGAGCTTGGTTGTTTCCTTGCAGACATTTCATTACCAAACTAGGTAACATCATCAGCGCTAGGATGAAGTTGTTGTCAAATCTATGCAACTTAAAGAGCCACATACTTTGACAAGGGCAGTCTTGGAGCGATGAGCATCAACATGCCATCCAGCTTTCTTTGGCTGTACTCACCCAATATGCTTAGCTTAAATTGATCTATTTTTCAAATTGATCTATTTTCTAGGCTGCACCAACAGAGGGACACTATCAAGGTCACGTGAAGTTTTAGTACCACTTTATACTGCAATGCTAAGACCACACTTGGAATACTACATACAGCTCTGGTCACCCCAATACAAAAAAGATGTTGAGACTCTAGAAAGAGTGCAGAGAAGAGCAACAATGATGATTAAGGGACGGGAGGCTAAAACACACAACGAATAGTTGTAAGAAGTGGGTATGTCTAGTCTAACTAAGAGAAGAACTAGGGGAGACATGACAGCAGTCTTTCAATATTTGAGGGGCTGTCACAGGGAAGACTGGGAAAAATGGCTTGCTTTTAGAAGTTGGGGGTGCTCCACCACTGGAGGTTTTCAAGAAGAGATTGGACAGCCATTTGTCCCGAATGATATCGGGTTTACTGCTTTGAGCAGGGGGTTGGACTAGAAGACCTCCAAGGTCCCTTCCGACTGTGTTATTCTGCATTCTATTCTTCACAGCACTTGAACCACAAACTAATTAAATAGGTTGAATTTCCACAACACACTAAACCACAGAAAATGTAAGCATGGTTAATCTGAAACAAGCTGAACCTCTTATGTGAAGGCAACTGCCAAATCCTTCACAGACCTGGTTACCTACAGGCAGTCCTCTATTTATGACCGTGACTGAGTCCAAATTTTCTATTGCAAAGTGAGACATTTGTTAAGTGAGCGTTACCCCATTTTACAACTTTTCTTGCCACAGTTCTTAGGTTAGTAACACGGTTGTTAAGTGAATCTGGCTTCCCCCACTGACTTTGCTCGTCAGAAGGTCGCAAAATGAGATCACATGACCCCGGGACACTGCAACCGTCATAGGTACGAGTCAGTTGCCAAGCATCTGAATTTTGACCATGTGACCGTGGGCATGCGGCAAAGGTCCTCAGTGTGAAAAATGGTCATAAGTCACTTTTTTCAGTGCCATTGTAACTTTCAACGGTCCCTAAACCAACTGTTGTAAGTTGAGGACTATCTGTGTGCTGTGTGCACGCAGCTTGGGAGTTTTTCTTTGCATCACCGTGTGAACCAAGAACACAGAAGAAGGCCCAATCAAGTTAGGAAATTCAATATGTTCAGCCCACTCAATCTGCATCATTTACACTTCAAGGATGTTTTCTTGTTCTGGGCTCTGCGTAAAAAGCAGTGAAAGCGAAACTCAGCAGAACACAGGGTTGCGGAGAGCAGATTTCACAGAATGAAACTAATCACCTTTGTAGATTTGTGGGTTTGCCCCTCCCAGGCCAGTAAGTCCCTGCAGTTAAAATTATTTACTTGCTCTCCTGGAGAAGCAGAAGCTGCCTGCTTCATGCGGCTAGCACAGGATTGTAAAATAGCACCGCACCACAAAACGGTAACGTCTGGGCTCTCCAAACGGAGAGTTCGTACTTAGGGATGAAACTGGCTTAGCCCTACGATTACATCGGTCTGCGGATCTCCAGATTCTAAAAACATACATCCAAGTGACAGATAGCTATGTTGCCCTCATTTGTAAGGTTGAAAAGGAAACGCAGGCGGGAATGTTATAATTTAGACCAGACATGTCAAACACAAGGCCCGGGGGCCAGATGTGGCCCGCGAAGCCATCCTGGAAACAGTGAGGGAACGGCCCCCGCTGCCTTGGCCCTGGCCCAGGCCAGCCGGGAGCCAATGTGCAATTTTGTGGTGGCCATCTATGCTGAAACGCATTCAGTCTTAGCTCCACAAGGCCGTCTGGAAACAGCAAGGAACCAGCCCCTGCCGCGTCGGCCCCGCCCCTGGGTGCATGCTGGGGAGGCTCCTCCAGTGGACCATGCCTTGGCACTTGCCCTGGTCCCACCCTCTTCTGCCAGAGACCCTCAGATCTGTCCCACTCCTGCCCAGGCCCCCACAGGCCCCCTTGACACGAACGATGTAGAGCGGGCCATGCCCACCCAGTAGGCCACACCCATTCCATCCACGCCCACCCAGTAGGCCGCACCCACCCTGGCCGCACCCACCCGGCCCCCCCAAGGGCAACCGCAATGCTGATGCGGCCCTCAATGAAATTGAGTTTGACACCCCTGATTTAGACAAAATTGATTCCCCGTGTGTGCTTGTATTGATTGCACTGTTCGTAGGCATTCAGTGGTACAAATACAGCTGCTACCCTCATGATTCAATGGTTCCAAATTATTATAAGATAGCAAATTAATTGAGATAGAGAAGTCCTGTAAAAGATTATTGAGCAGTATAAGCCCACTCCATCAAACCAGCAATTGAGAGAAAACTTTTCAAATATCTCTTAAGACCTCTGCCTGTGCCTTGGAGAAGATTAAATACAGCTAATCCTTGAATTACAGCCATTTGTTTAACGTCTGTTCAAAATTACGATGACACTGGGAAAAAAGCGACTGTTTTTCACACTTATGACCGTTGCAGCATCCCCATGGTCCCACATGATCAAAATTTGGAGACAAAAATTTTGGAATTTATTAAAGAACTGGCTGGAGGAAATTTTGCTAACAGATATAGAGGTCAAAGCGGAATTTTTCTTATTGGGAATTATAGAAAGAAAATATAAGAAAGATACAAATTATTTATTACTGCATATAGTCACAGCGGCACGAATAGCCTTCGCTCAAAAATGGAAAGAGGAAGATATTCCAACTGAAGAGGAAATATTACTGAAAATTTTCAACTGCGCAGAAATGGACAGACTCACTTTGGAACTCAAGGATAAAAGTACTACAAAATCTGGGAACAATTTTATGATTGGATAGATAACAAGAGGGTAGCCAAGACAAATGTATAGTGTTAGAACAAAAAAATAGATGTTTTTATAGACAAATGTATGTTTAAGAGATAAATAAATATGCAGAAATGAGGGGAAAAGTATTAATATTATATTATATTTTGCTTAAATAATGAATAAAGCTTAAGAACTATATGTTTATATAAATAGCAATATTATTGTAAAGTGATGGAAGATGTATGGAACCAGTGATGTCATATCTATGTCCAATGTCTTTTTTTAATTTTGTATTATTAATAAAAAACTTTTTAATAAAATAAAATAAAATTTGGACACTTGGCAACCGGTTCATATTTACGACAGTTGCAGTGTCCAGGGGGGGGTCATGTGATCCCCTTTTGCGACCTTCTGACAAGCAAAGTCAATGGGGAAAGCCAGATTCACTTAACAACCGTGTTATTCATTTAGCAGCTGCAGTGATTCACTTAACAACTGTGGCAAGAAAGGTCGTAAAATGGGGCAAAATTAACTTAGCAGCTGATTTGCTTAGCAAAGGAAATTTTGGGCTCAATTGTGATCGTACGTCGAGGACTACCTATAGTCAATCAGGTGGGATAGTCCAGATTTGGACAGAAGGATGCAATGAATGACCATGGGATATATTTTAGACATGTATTAATATTCCTTAATCCAATGCTTCAAGATATATTAAAATTTCCATAATACTCAGCCTGAATTTTTCTTTGGACTTGCTGACTGGAGCTAATAGAAGTCAAAAATCTTTGAAGGTGGAGAGGTTGAGGAGTTGCCTACTTCTGCACAAACTACAACCTTGTAGTAGAAATGTCTACATTTGCAAGATGTCCACTGATCAACATGTACTTCATGCTTCCATGTTACTGAATATTTTTCTAGCCAACGTCTACCTTGGCAACTCTTTACATGTGTTAAATCCGCAAGCTACTTACATCTTTGGTATATTCTCTGTAAACACAGGAACCCCCTCTTGAGATGCATTCAGGGCAGCACTTGCCTTGTAAATGAAATAATTCTTCACCCTGCAGAGAAATTGAGCATTACAACGAGATATCTAGAATCAGCTTTTTTTCTTTCTTTTTTTTTAATGATACCGAGAGAAGAGATGGGGAAGCTGGTCCATTTTTTTTTCCTGGAACACAGCCTTTAAAAGCCTGTTTTATCAGCCTCATTCCATCACTAAGTTCCCTTCCAAAAAGATAAGTATTATCCTGGCTGTATAAAGACTGCACACAAATTTCTCCTTGAAATGCCACTAGGTCATGGGAGAAAATGGAGAATCCAGTTTCATAAACTGAATTTTATCTGCTGGAGGTTGCGGTTTGCTTCTCTGCCTCTTTTGCACAGGACAATATCTTTCCATGAAATACTGTAGGGCAGAGGTCCCCAACCTTTTGGGCACCAGGGACCAGTTCCGTGGAGAGAGTTTTTCCGTGGACTGGAGGGGCCGTGGTTTTGTGTGCTACCTGCATCCCATGGATGGGGGGCTTTGCTTGTTTGTGCGGACCGGTTGCTGGCATGCCGCGGCCTGGTACTGGCCCATGGACCGGGGGGTTGGGGACCCCTGCTGTAGGGTGCTAAACTTACAGCACCTATATCTTTGATTCGCACAACCTCACCATGAACCTTCCATAAAGGTTCGAGATCTGCTTCCAGCACGTACATCTGGCATGGATCTGATAAGAATCCGGGTCTAATTAGAAGTAACAGTAACCCCCACAGCAATTTCTGTGCTATGCAGTTTGGAAGTTATACTACAGAATCTGAGTTAGGGACTCAAGTCTTAGCCTTACATGATCTCATTTTGCCATACAAGTCTTCATAGATTAACTAGTTTCTAAGATTTCCCCAATTCCTCATCTCGCACAATCCAGACTTCCACAAAGGGTTAGGACAGGAGAACAGAACAGAAGAGAATAATAGAGTTGGAAGGGACTTTGGAGGTCATCCAGTCCAACCCCTGCTCAAGCAGGAGACCCTGTATCATTTCTGACAAGTCATTGTTCAGTCTCTTCTTAAAAGCCTCCAGTGATGGAGCACCCAAAACTTCTGTAGGCAAGTCATTCCGTTTGCTGATTGCTTTCACTGTCAGGAAATTTCTACTTACCTCTAGGTTGCTTCTCTCCTTGATGAGTTTCCATCCATTGCTTCTTGTCCTGCCTTTGAGTGCTTTGGAAAATAGATTGACTCCCTCTTCTTTATGGCAGCCCCTGAGATATTGGAACGCTGCTATCATGTCACCTCAGTCCTTCTTTTCACTAGACTAGCATTGCCCAATTCCTGCAACCGTTCCTTATATGTTTTAGCCTCCGGTCCCCTAATCATCTTTGTTGCTCTTCTCAGCACACTTTCCAAAGTCTCAACATCTTTTTTTTTAATAATGGAGTGTTCAAAACTGGATGCATTGGTTCATCTCAATGGAAAGGCCTAGAAAGAAATGCTACAGGAGCCGATTCCTTTACCTGGACAGTCCCTGGATCTCCCGGTTCCCTTAAATTCATTGCAGGTCTCCAATTTGACCTTCCTGTACTGACTTCATTGCTCAAGTCAAAAAGAGGTCCTGATCTCTCTCGCCTCATGAAAGGGTCACAATCTCTCTTGAACAAGCTACTCTTTTATGTGAAAGAGAACAGTGTCGAAACCCTGAGAGGGCTGCATGAGTTCAAGCAAACGGACAGAAAATTGCTTTTTTCTACGAGGCCCGAACAAGGAATTAGTTAATAATTGAAGGTTTTACAAAGCAGTGCCTTGATGTAACAACAGCATTGGAAGGGGAAGGTTTGGGGTACTTTAATGTTTTCAGGGAGTTGGGGACATCTTCTTCTAGATTGTATCAGAGACTTAAAACATTCCTTCTGAACAAGGGATTTCGGTGTCCTAGTCACCTAGTGGACAATCATTTAAATATGAGCCAGCCGTGTGCTGCAGCTGCCAAAAAAGCCAACACAGTGCTAGGCTGCATTAACAGAGGGATAGAATCAAGATCACATGAAGTATTAATGCCACTTTACAATGCCTTGGTAAGGCCACACTTGGAATACTGCATCCAGTTTTGGTCACCACGATGTAAAAAAGATGTTTAGACTCTAGAAAGAGTATAGAGAAGAGCAACAAAGACAATTGAGGGGCTGGAGGCTAAAACAGTCTCTGTTAGGCTCTGGAGCAGCTGTAAATCTTTCCAAGCAGAATTCTCACACATCCTTCTGTAGCTAGATTTCCTGAGATGAACAGGGTAAAGTTACAAGAATTCTAGCCATGAAACTTTTCCCCATTTGAAGCCATTTATTTTGTGTGCATTAGGGCAGGGATGTTTTTGATTTTCTTTCTAACAGCTTCTTTGCTCCCGAATCCAGACAGTGCAATCCTAGGTTGCCTTAATCTAGAATCAAGATCACGTAAAGTACTAGTACCACTTTACAATGCCTTGGTAAGACCACGATGTAAAAAAGCTGTTGAGACTCTAGAAAGAGTACAGAGAAGAGCAACAAAGACGATTGAGGGGCTGGAGGCTAAAACATATGAAGAACGGTTACAGGAACTGGGTATGTCTAGTTTAATGAAAAGAAGGACTAGAGGTGACATGCTAGGAGTCTTCCAATATCTATGGGGCTGCAACAAAGAAGAGGGAGTCAACCTATTCTCCAAAGCACCTGAAGGCAAGACAAGAAGCAATGGATAGAAACTAATCAAGGAGAGAAGCAACTTAGAACTAAGGAGAAAGTTCCTAACAGTGAGAACAATTAACCAGTGGAATGGCTTGCCTTCAGAAATTTGGGTGCTCCATCACTGGAGGCTTTTAAGAAGAGACTTGTCTGGAAAGGTATAGAGTCTCTTGCTTGAGCAGAGATTGGACTAGAACAGAGGTCCCCAACCTTTTGGGCACCAGGGACTGGTTCCGTGGAGAAAGTTTTTTCCACGGACCGGAGAGTGTGTGGTTTTGTGTGCTGCCTGCATCCCCCAGATGGGGCTTTGCTTGTTTGTGCAAACCAGTTCCTGGCATGCCGTGGCCCGGGAACCGATCCATGGACCAGGGGTTGGGGACCCCTGGACTAGAAGACCTCCAAGGTCCCTTCCAACTCTGTTATTCAGTCTGAGAACCAACTACTGTATTTCAGTATCTGGCCCTGATGTTTCCAGCAGCTTGAATTTTAAAAAAAAAAGGCCACTTAAAAAACCTTCTGAATAAGCAAACCATAGAGATAACTTGGAATTGGGAGTCCTTTCCTTACCTTTGCACAGTCCACTTTGGCACACTTTGCCTTCCGACAAGCCACCTGACCTCCATCACAGCTACAGAAGTTGCAGTCCATATCATTCCACATGTCATTGTGGTATTTGAGGGTGCCGTTGTGCACACAGCTGCCCTTGGAAAGGACACACTCTTCACAACATTTCCCAGGGCGACGCACTTTGTTCTCCTCCTGAGAAGACAAAGAAGAGGGGGGGTCAACTTATTTTCCAAAGCATGAGAAGGCAAGACAAGAAACGATGGTTGGAAACTGATCAAGGAGAGAAGCAACCTGGAATTAAGGAGAAACTTCCTAACAGTGAGGACAATTAACCAGTGGAACAGCTTGCCTTCAGAAATCATGGGCGCTCCATCACTGGAGATTTTTAAGAAGAGACTAGACAGTCACTTATCTAAAATGTTATAGGTTCTCCTACTTGAGCAGGGGGCTGGACTAGAAGACCTCCAAGGTCCCTTCAAGCTCTATCTTATCCTATCCTATCCTATCCTATCCTATCCTATCCTATCCTATCCTATCCTATCCTATCCTATCCAGTTTTGGTCATTAGACTACAAAAACGATACTGAGACTCTGGAAAAAGTGCAGAGCAACTAAGTTGATTAAAGGCCTGGAGACTAAAACATAGGGAGAACAGTTGCAGGATTTGGCTATGGCCAGTCTAGAGAAAAGAAGGACTAGGGGGGACATGATAGCAGTCTTCCAGTATTTGAAGGGCTGCCACAAAGAAGAGGGGTCAACTTATTTTCCAAAGCACCAGAAGACAAGAAACAATGGATAGAAACCAATCAAGGAGAGAAGCAACCTAGAATTCAGGAGAAACTTCCTAACAGTGAGGACAATTAATCAGTAGAACAGCCTGCCACCAGAAGTTGTAGGTGTTTCATCACTGGAGGTTTTAAAGAAGAGACTGGACAGCCACTTGTCTCAAATGGTATAGGGCAGGGGTCCCCAACCCCCGGTCCGTGGACCAGTACCAGGCTGCGGCATGCCAGCAACTGGTCTGCACAAACAAGCAAAGCCCCATCCGTGGGATGCAGGCAGCACACAAAACCACGCCCCTTCCGGTCCGCGGAAAAACCTCTCTCCACGTAACCGGTCCCTGGTGTCCAAAAGGTTGGGGACCTCTGGTATAGAGTCTCCTTTTTGAGCAGGGGGTTGGATGAAAGGACCTCCAAGGTCCCTTCCAGCTCTATTCTGATTAGAAGATTTAGGAAATGCGGTAGAGCATTCCCAGAAAATCTCCATGTTTTCAGCTTAGGAATTACCTTCTGACAATTCAGCGTGGGGCAGGTCTTTGTAAAACATCTGGATTCTCCTCGGTCACATACACAAGTGGTGCAGGCATCTTTCTTCCACTCTTCACCATGCTACGTAACAAAGAAAATTATTTCAACTACGGGCAGTCCTTGACTTACAACCATTCTTTTAGTGACCATTCAAAGTTACAACGGCTGTAAAAAAAAAGTGACTTATGATTGTTTTTCACACTTATGTTCTGTTGCGGCATCCCCATAGTCACTTGATCAAAATTTGGGGGTCTGACAACTAGTTCATACTTATGACAGCTGCAGTGTGCCGGGGTCACCTTTTGTGACCTTTTGACAGGCAAAGTCAATGGGGAAGCCGGATTCACTTAACAACCGTCTTGCTAAGTTAACAGCTGCAGGGAATCACTTAACGACTGTGTCAAGCAAGGTCGTAAAACGGGGCAAAACTCGCTTAACCACTGTCTTGCTTAGTGTCTATGGAGATTCTCAGTCATCCAGGTCAGGGTTTTCCCAAGGTTGCTTTTTGAAAAGACAACTGGGCTTTGTTTTTCGAAGAAGAAGAGAAAAGAAGAAGGAGACGAGAAGAAGAAGAATGAAGAAGAAGGAGAAGAAGATAAAGAAAAAGAATAAAGAAGAAGAAGAGAAGAAGAGAAGAAGAGAAGAAGAAAGAAGAAGAAGAATAAGAAGAAGAAGAGAAAGAAGAAGAAGAAGAAGAAGAAGAAGAAGAAGAAGAAGCAAGAAGAAGAAGAAAGAGAGAAGAAGAAGAAGAAGAAGAAGAAGAAGAAAGAAGAAGAAAAAGAAGAAGAAGAAGAAGAAGAAGAAGAAGAGAAGAAGAGAAGAAAAGGAAGAAGAAGAAGAGAAGAAGAGAAGAAGAAAAGAAAAGAAGAAGAAGAAGAAGAAAGAAGAAGAAGAAGAAGAAGAAGAAGAAGAAAGAAGAAGAGAGAAGAAGAAGAAGAGAAGAAGAAGAAGAGAAGAAAGAAGAGAAAAGAAGAATAAGAAGAAGAAGAAGGAAGAAGAAGGAAGGAAGAGAAGGAGAGAAAAGAGAGGAAAGGAAAAGAAGAAGAGGAGGAGAGGAGAGGAGGAGCGGAGGAGGAGAAGAAGGAGAAGGAGAAGGAGAAGGAGAAGGAGAAGAAGAAGAAGAAGAAGAAGAAGAAGAAGAAGAAGAAGAAGAAGAAGAAGAAGAAGAAGAAGAAGAAGAAGAAGAAGAAGGTGTCGCTTCTCACCCAAGAAGCTTCTTCAGCTTTGACTGCCTTGCTTAGCAACGGAAATTCTGGCCTCAACTGTGGTCGTAAGTCAAGGACTACTTGTATTCTGTTTGTTTTGACCGCTAATGCCCACCAGAAGTCACGGTTAGAGCGCAAGTCAAATGCACATTCAGCCAAGAAGCAAATCTGAGGTCACGGCTCTTTTCTCCACTTCCATGAAGAACAGTCTTATCTACATTAGTTGACGGGCCCCGTTCAGTCTTGCCAGCACATTCCTTTCTTCTTCGGATCCCTTTCAACTTATTGGGCTTCCCAAGAAGAAGAAGAAAAAAGTAAATACTTTTTGTTGTAAAGTAAAATGTCAAGTAGAAGGTGAGGGACACAGAAAAATGAACATGTCTTTTTATCCGAAGGTTACCTGGTACGATGTCCCAAATGCAAAGCAGGATTTTTGAGCGCATTCTGGACAACATTTTCCAGCTGGTAGGACTAGACTTTCATCCTAATCATTGGCAGAGGGAAGAAAAAAAAAAGAAAAGAAAACAGAAGTAAGATGCCCAAAGGCCAAACGTTTTGCATGGAGGCTCAAAATCATCCGATATCTCTCTCCCACTGAAGAAAAAGTTCTGTTCTTATTTATTAATAACTCTATATCCCACCACTCTCCGAATGATTCTCAAAACTGCAGAGGATTTGCAAAAAAGAACGATTAATCGAAACTTCCATGGTATGATTGAAACAAAAATAACTAAATCGTAAAATTAACAAGCACTTACAACGTTAACAATACAAAGTAAAAAAAGGGTCCTTAGAATCCTCTAGCGGCCCAAGCGTCTTCAAATTTGTGGACTTGTGGACTTCAACTCCCAGAATTCCTCAGCCAGGCGTGCCTGACTGAGGAATTCTGGGAGTTGAAGTCCACAAGTCATAAAAGGGCCAAGTTTGAAGACCCCTGCTCTAATGAGTTCAGCATTCTATGCAGTAGATAGTCCTTGATTTACAACTTTTCATTTAGTAACCATTCCAAGTTACAACGGCACTGAAAAAAAGGGACTTATAGCTGTTTTTCCAAGTTTATGACCGCTGCAGCATCCTTGTGGTCACATGATCAAAATCCAGATGCTTGGCAACTGGTTCATAGTTATGACGGTTGCGGTGTCCCGGGATCATGTGATCCCCTTTTGCGACCTTCTGACAAGCAAAGTCAATGGGGAAGCCAGACTCATTTAACAACCGCTTAACTTAACAAACGCTTATGATTCACTTAATAACTGTGACAAGAGAGGTCGTAAAATGGGGCAAAACTCACTTAACAACTGTCTCATTTAGGAGCAGAAATCTGGGGCTCAATTATGGTGATAAGTCGAGGACTATCTGTATGCATTCTTAGTGAGGAAGAAGAATGGAAACGCATTCAAAGAAATCTGCAAAAATTCACCCTCTACAACAGTGGTGGCGAACCTATGGCACGGGTGCCAGAGGCGGCACTCAGAGCCCTCTTTGTGGGCACGCATGACATGCCCCAGAGATGGCAACCGTGCCTCTTCAACCAGCCGCCCGAGGTCCCACGTGGCCAGATGCATCCCGGCACGGCTGGTTTCCCTCCCCCCTGTCCCGTCCCTCCTGGCCTCACATGCTCTCCTTTTCCTGGGCACGACCCACTGCATCGCCGCCTCAGCTGTCGGCCAGCTGTCCAGCTCAGAGGTGGCTTCTCTGAACTGCTGGTGGTGGGCTGTGGAGCCCCAGAATACGCCGGTGGAGAAGCTGTCAGGCTGTGGCTGCTGACGGACACCGGCGGCCCCCATGCACTCGCTGGCCTCTGTGTGCGGGGGCCGATGGTGTCAGGCAGCAGCTGCCCTGGTCCCTGCCT
Source organism: Azemiops feae (assembly GCA_023970755.1). Taxonomy (NCBI): domain Eukaryota; kingdom Metazoa; phylum Chordata; class Lepidosauria; order Squamata; family Viperidae; genus Azemiops; species Azemiops feae. The sequence continues at coordinate 272,074 of JALGBA010001507.1, read as the reverse complement.
CACCTTGCCCCATGGCAACGGTATCCCCGCCCTGCCTCGACTCAACCCGCAGGATGAGCCTCCTGCCCACTGCCCCACCTGCCGGAGACCCCCTGGATATCCCCCAACCCTGCCCACAGGCGTCCCTCCCCACGAGCAACATCGAGGTGACCACGCCCACTTTGGCCACACCCACCCAGCCTGCCATGACCACCACAGCCACGCCCACCCAGTGGGCCACGTCCCACCTGGCACCCGGTGATAAATAAGTGGGTTTTGGGTTGCAGTTTGGGCACTCGGTCTCTAAAAGGTTCGCCATCACTGCTCTACAACTTCCAGCCTTTGCAGATAATCTGTGGCTGCAAAAAAGGGAGACGGAGAAGCATGTTGGACATGCCGGCAAAGCTCATACTTAAAAAAAGGAAAATCTCAAACTAAGCAACTTGCTTATTTGATATCCTTTGCGCCTTAAGGTTTAACCCGGCTAGAGATTCTATCAAAGAACACAGGAAGAGAAATTTCTGAAAGATTGCTAGGAGGTTTTTGTCCTCTCCCCAAGACTCATCTTATATCAGAGGCAGCGAATCAGAAAAGAAGAGGGATGCCATATTTTGCGGAACCTAACAAGTACACTCTCTTTTTTGACACAGTAGGAGGAACGTTTTGTTTGACACAGTGCGTAGCGTACGATGGCCTCAAATCAAAAAGATTCTGGAAGTCCCTTCTCCCACTAAGAAATTGTATTGAAAGGTATATATAATCTTTTAGAAGCTGCAGCAAGCACAGATGCACAGACTGATGCTGGATGTAAACTTATGGCTAGACTGGTCTAGGTTTAGGCCTGTGGTGGAATGTAGTCTGGATTCCCAAGAGGGAGGGGCTGCATTCCAGAGGAATAAGAGACAGCAAAGTTCAGATAGTTTGGCTGGGAGGAAGAGTCAGAACACGTTTCTTCCTAGATGTTCTGTCTATACACGAGGAATAATAAACTGCTTAGAAGTAGCTCTACAAACTGCTTAGAAGTAACTCATGTCTGTCTTGGTTTTTTTTTGGGGGGGGGGCTGATAACGCCTTTGAATAAAATGTATTAGCAGTGTTCCAATATCTCAGGGGCTGCCACAAAGAAGAGGGAGTGAAGCTATTTTCCAAGGCGCCTGAGGGCAGGACAAGAAGCAACGGATGGAAACTAATCAAGGAGGAAGCAACCTAGAACTAAGGAGAAACTTCCTTGGACAGTTTAGAACAATTAACCAGTGGAACAACCTGCCTCCAGAAGCGGTGAATGCTCCAACACTGGAAGTTTTTAAGAAGAGACTGGACAGCCATTTGTCTGAAATGGTATAGGGTTTCCTGCCTGAGCAGGGGGTTGGACTAGATGACCTCCAAGGTCCCTTCCAACTTTATTATTATTATTATTATTATTATTATTATTATTATTATTATAATAGCTACTGTACTTCTCGCTGTCTTGTTCGCTCTGTCTTAGGACAAAGCTTACGGTAGAGCAGGGGTGGAAAACCCAGAGCCAATGAGCTGCATATAACACCCCCCCCCCTAATCCCACAAAGGTTTCATAACTTCTGGATGTCCCATTATTGCATTGCTCAAATATAGCAGTATGGTATATTAAGTTTCCCGTAGGGTTATGACGCCTTTTAAAGTAAAAAAAAAAAAAAAGCACAACCACATTCCAATTCATCTCATTTTGCAAAGGTGTCACGATGTCATCGTGACGTTGTGTTGGTGAGGGTGCTGCTGCAGGTACAAAACTAAGAAAATAAGAGAAGGAATTTAGAAGAGAAGCTCCATTTTAAGGTGAATTCGTCTTCCTTTGGAACTTCGTGTTGGAAATCCAAAGCAGATGTAGGAGATCACCAGGCTGAGCCCGAGCCCGAGGGAGGAGTCAAATGGGTCATAAATCACGAGTCTCTGCGTGCCCGCGACAGATCTAAGTCCAGCCCACCTTGAATGCCTTCTTAATTACCGCTCATTTCCCTTGACGGTTAGTAGCTCAGATTTTTGTAGAGAGCTAAGCTTGCTATAAATCTTTATACTCATTTGAACTGCCTGGATCTCCTGATTCCTCCGGCTTTTGACAGCAATCGAATCCACAGAAAGGAGATGGGGGGGCTAAGACGATGGTTGTGAAAGCAATACCCCCCCCCTTTAAAATTTATTTATTTATTTATTTAATTATTTTCATCTTTCTAAGCCTCCCATCTTGCTCAAAGAGGGACTTTTACTTGCAATGCATAGATGACCCAAGTCAAAAAAGGGTGTCATTGGATTAGGGAACTATGCTGAGTCACAATGTTGATTTTTTTTTTTTTTAACATTCCCTGTAGATACTCCTGCTCCAAAATTAGCCAGGAGAGAACTGTGTTTCTGGAATTGTTGCAGTAATACAGGACTTTAGACATTATGTAGAAAAGGAATCATTGCGTTGCTGGAAATACAATCAGAGTAATGCTTCATTAAAATATTTTTTTTGTTAATGACCTAAAGGTGTTACATTCTGGAAAGAAATAATTAAATACATTAATTAAATTTTGCGACCAGGTTCAATATTTCCAGACATCCATATTCTCTTCAATAATGTACCTAATACGTGAAAAGTGATGGTTGCACAACAGAAATGGATCATCAATCTCCCACTTATTGCTAAAAAGAAACCCTAGTCATTCAACATTGGGAAGATAAATGTCATGGTTCCGAAAGAAGAAGCTCTTCAAAGAACTTTGAGGCATTGTTTTCCTTAAAGAATCTTTAATAGCAACATAGCTTCGGCACTCACATAGAAGAAGCCAAAATCTGAATTCTCCTCCCCCAAACACACAGTATCTAAGCATAATTCACTCCTTCATTTAACAGTCATTAATCACATTCTCCAATTAGTTTGAAGTGCAAACTTTCCCTCCCGTTCCATAAACCCGCCATTACGTATCTCCTCTTATTACAACCAACCTTGAAGAATACTCTACTGAGATATTGTTATGGCTAACTAGTCCCCATGCACATTCTTCCCCCTCCCCTCCAGCACCATCTAATTCTAACTCTAAAAGTAATGCACAGGTTAAATAGAAAATGTCTTGCATCTTCATATATTGTCAAGCAAGAACATCCGATGTTAGCAGCATTGACAATAAATTTACAACTTCAAACACTCAGTGGACTGAGGTCCTAAAGTTATCGCAACTCATGAACAAGTTGCTTGCAAAGATTAGGTGTGGACAATTACCATGAAAAGTAGTCAACCTTTACTCAAACTCTGCGTGTCTGTGTGGGTGTGTCCCTTTTTTTCTTTTAGGGAATGCAGCGGCTCGGTGGCTTAATGACACTGGAACTGCCAGCCAGAAATGGTTTGCACTACGCTGGTTCGAGACCAGCTGCACAAGACAGGGTGAGCTCCTGCCAGCTGCTGCCCACCCAGCAATTCGAAAGCATATTGTAAGTAGATAAATGGGTACTACCTTGATGGGGGAAAAAAAACTAGCTGTGTTTGTGTGTGCGGAGAGCAGAAATCGGTGCTGGACCTGGCCGGATGTGAGGCATCGCGACACGAGGCGAGATGAGACGGGCAGAGGAATCCAGAAGAGCCAGCAACCTGAGCACTGCTAGTCAGCTGGTGCAAGCTAGGTTGCCTCCTGCGTTGCACTAAGGATAGGCATACAAGCGCCGAACAGAATGAACTAGCAATTTAAGCCTGCAAGACAGCTGTCAACCTTCAGCTCAAGTATCCAAATAAAGTTTCTTTCATTAATGAAGATCTTACTGGTTTATTGAATACATGACATGCTATAGGCCAATGGTGGCGAACCTATGGCACGCGTGCCAGAGGTGGCACTCAGAGCCCTCTCTGTGGGCATGCATGCCGTCGGCCCAGCCCCGCCTCCCCCCATGGCCCCCTCAGCCGGGCAGCGGGGACAAGACTCCACCCTCGCGCCCCATCGCGCACAGATGATGCTGCAGGCATGGACAGAGGGCGTGGCCGCCATGGCGCTGCTGGGCCGCCTGGGGCGATCTGCTGCGGCAAGCCGTGGAGGTGGTGGGTGGCCCTGTGAGCGGGTGTGGCGGGGCAGGGGCTATTTTGGGGCACTCGGTCTCTAAAAGGTTCGCTATCACTGGTATAGGTGAAAGAAAACTAACTCTAAAATCCCAAGACATCTCATCAAAGCATATAACAACGACATTCCCAGCCCAACCACCCAGATGTCCACTTAGTTAATAATAATAATAATAATAATAAAGTTGGAAGGGACCTTGGAAGTCATCGAGTCCAACCCCCTGCTCAGGTAGGAAACCCTACACCATTTCGGACAAATGGCTGTCCAGTCTCTTCTTAAAAACTTCCAGTGTTGGAGCATTCACCGCTTCTGGAGGCAGGTTGTTCCACTGGTTAATTGTTCTAACTGTCAGGAAGTTTCTCCTTAGTTCTAGGTTGCTTCTCTCCTTGATTAGTTTCCACCCGTTGCTTCTTGTCCTGCCCTCAGGCGCCTTGGAGAATAGCTTGACTCCCTCTTCTTTGTGGCAACCCCTGAGATATTGGAACACTGCTATCATGTCCCCCCTTGTCCTTCTCTTCATTAACTAGACATACCCAATTCCAGTAACCGTTCCTTATATGTTTTAGCCTCCAGTCCCCTAATCATCTTTGTTGCTCTTCTCTGCACTCTTTCTAGAGTCTCAACATCTTTTTTACATCGTGGTGGCCAAAACTGGATGCAGTATTCCAAGTGTGGCCTTACCAAGGCATTGTAAAGTGGTATTAATACTTCACGTGATCTTGATTCTATCCCTCTGTTAATGCAGCCCAGCACTGTGTTGGCTTTTTTGGCAGCTGCAGCACACGGCTGGCTCATATTTAAGTGATTCTCCACTAGGACTCCGAGATCCCTCTCACAGTTACTGCTATTGAGCAAGGTACCCCCTGTACCAGGGGTAGGCAACCTCGGCTCTTTTATGATTCATGGACTTCAATTCCCAGAATTCTGGGAGTTGAAGTCCATGAGTCATAAAAGAGCCGAGGTTGCCTACCCCTGCCCTATACTATACCTGTACATTTGGGTTTTCTTGCCTAAATGTAGAACCTTACTTTTTTCACCATTGAATTTCATTTTGTTAGATAACGCCCAGTGTTCAAGTCTATCCAGGTCCTCCTGTATCTTAAGCCAGTTCATTGTAAACACCTTCTTGTCGTTTTGAGAACCTTCTGTTATCTTCTTCCCCACGGTTAGAATGTCCTCCAAAATGTCTCCATACATCTGTGTTTCAACAAATATCTGCAGAACTGGAGAGGTTTCGCTTCTCTAACTAGCCCAGGGGTAGGCAACCTTGGCTCTTTTATGACTCGTGGACTTCAACTCCCAGAATTCCTGAGCCAGCATGGCTCAGCTTGGAAACCTCTCCCTTTCCCCTCAGCATAGCTAGCTCAGGAATTCTGGAGGTTGAAGTCCACGAGTCATAAAAGAGCCAAGGTTGCCTCCCCTGAACTAGGCCATTCGAAGCCTCATCTCCCCCCCCCTTTACTCTAAGGACAAGATGAAAACGATAAGGCATGTACAGTAGCTGCCACGTTTTCACTCGTGAACACTGCATTGTGTCTAGAATTTGTAGATTTCTCCAACACTGTATGCCATACACCAGGGGCCCCCCACCCCCGGTCCGTGGACCGGTACCAGGCCACAGTATGCCAGCAACCAGTCCACACAAACAAGCAAAGCCCCATCCACGGTATGCAGGCAGCAAACAAAACCACACCCCCTCCGGTCCGCGGAAAAACCTCTCTCCATGTAAGCGGTCCCTGGCGCCCAAAAGGTTGGGGACCTCTGCCGTACACTGAATAAATAAAATACAGTATTATTTTTCCTTTCTTCTGCTTAATTAAATCAATAAAGTGGAAAAAATTTAAATAACAACCGCTGTGTTGAAGAATGGGAATGAAATCAAATGAAACTCTTCCCAGCTTGGTTCCTCAAGTTCTTTTTCTCTTCGTTCTTCGTGTTCATGACAAAGCTGAACAAAGGGAAGAAACATCTGAACATGCTCCCTTCCAAAAATATATACCCTCATCAAAAAGGGCTTAGTATTTGTAATATGTGACACCTGATAGCTCTTTAAACTCAGGATGGAAGAGCGAAGGGAGACCACAGGGAGAGGGAAATTGTTTACTGCCTGAACTTGATGGTCCATGTTGTTTGGCCTCCTGCTTCTCTGCTCCAAGTTCCACCTAGTAACCCGAATGACTGGTCACCCGTGTTGGAAGAGATGGTCCCCTTAATGTGGGAAAAAAGGAATGCCCCCAAGAGAAGAAACCTTTTTTTAGTAGTACAGCTAGTCCTTGACTTACAACAGTTCATTTAATGACCATTCAACATTACCACGACACTGAAAAAAAAGTGACTTAAGGATCATTTTTCACACTTGTGACCACTGCAGCATCCCCAGGGTCACACGATCAAAATTCAGACGCTTGGCAACTGGTTCATATTTACGACGGTTGCAGTATCCCGGACAGTGGTGGGATTCAGCCGGTTCGCACCGCTTCGGCAGAACTGGTAGTTTAATTTTTTGTTGCCCAGGCCCAGAATGGACTTCCGGAAGTGGCATCCACACAAGAGAACCGGTTGTTCACCTATTTGAATCCCACCACTGGTCCCGGGGTCACGTGATCCCGTTTTTGTGACCTTCTGACAGGCAAAGTCAATGGGGAAGCCAGATTCACTTCACCACTTAACAAACTGCTGTGATTCACTTAACAATTCTGGCAAAAAAAAGGTCGTAAAATGGGGCAAAACTCACTTAACAAATGTTTCGCTTACGCAATGGAAATTTTGGGCTCAATTGTGGTCGTAAGTCAAGGACTACCTGCAAAGGAATTGTGTTGCTTCACAGAGGGTTGATCGTAGGAGAGGGAATGGCAGAGACAAGAGAGTTAGATAAGAGCTCATGAAATTCAAGAGGGCTTGGACTAGACCGCTTGTGGGAGTTTGTGAGTACGTAGGGACACTAGACTGATTCCTCTCTTGACTCCACCCCCCAGGCTTTGTCTCTCTTTCTCCTACAGTGGTAGATTTTCTAGTGATTTCCCAGCTCTACTCCACAATGAATGATGGAACAACTCCTGTCCACGATAAGAGTTAGAACAAAAGAGCTTCGCTCTCTTTCTCTGTGAGGACATAATATTCCTAAATACGTCGTAATGTCAAATAAGAAATATGTTCCCTTATCTGGTTCATAGCTACTTGTCCTAAATATTTAAAGCCTACTAAGCACACGTACACTGCACGTGATAAAGCTTTAGCTCTCTTACTTAATTAAGAGGTAAAGCAAAAAAGGACATCAATATTTAACTTAACTGGGAAGGGAGTAAAGGGAAACGCAGCATCAATATTTTATTGAAATAACAGAATCTAGTAATTTGGTCACTGATTACAAGCAGAGTGACTTATAAACACTCAGCAATTCATTAAAATGCAATTATGTGTTAAGAGCAAATTAAGACTGCAGTAAAGCCTTGATTTAATGGACCATTAGCAGGAGGATGTCTTGTTTTCCCAAAGGTCCGTTAAATCCAAATTTATGTCATTTGGGTTAATTTACCTTATTTTTACCTCATTTGCATCATGATATCAGGACCCGGTGGCCATAAATAGCATAAATAGTGCCATGTACATTTCATGAATTCAATGCACGTAACATGAATATGCAAAATGAAATACGGTACATTAAGAGAATCGTCTGAACTACTTTGCAAACAACAGACTGAAACTGGGGACATGATTATGAGTTACATCTGAGATCCATTAATTGAGGGCTCTTCCAGTCAAGGTTCTAGGGTAATTTACAGGTAGTCCTCGACTTACAACAGTTCATTTAGTGATGGTTCGAAGTTACAACGGCACTAAAAAGTGACTTATGCCCATTTTTCACACTTACAACCATTGTAGCATCCCCACGGACACCTGATCAAAATTCAGAAGCTTGGCAACTGGCATGTACTTAGAACGGTTGCAATGTCCCGGGGAGTCACGCGATCCCCTTTTGCGACCTTCTGACAAGCACAGTCAATGGGGAAACCAGATTCGCTTAACAGCCGTGTTACTAACTAAATAACTGCAGTGGTTCACTTAACAACTGTGAAAATGGGTCAAAACTCACTTAATAAATGTTTCACTTAGCAACAGAAATTTCGGGCTCAATTGTGGTCGTAAGTCGAGGACTGCCTGCATTTAGGAAAGGCAAGGAGAGGCAAACCAACAGCTAGGACCATTGCTTCTAGTGACAATGCATGCACATTGGGAAGAAATGGAAATGAAATGAAATGAAAAACCAGGTCAGGGACAAATTGTCTGTAGAGCAAATTTATCTAGTTATGTGGGAGTTAAGAGCTGACCTCAACTTGATGGCACATAATCAGTCAAGATGCAACAGGGGTAGACACAGATGGTCTTCCTAGATGGTGTGAATGAAGATAGGATTGCTTTCTGTATTTGGGGAAAGCAGGGATAGCCAGGTAAAAATACCTCCCACCCCCACTTCTCGAAAACTCAGCTCAGCTCATACTTTTTCTCAAACTACTTTAAAAGTTTATAGCTCCAGAAACTTGGGAGGAAATGGCAAGGAGAAGGAGGAGGAGGAGGGGACGGGGAGGAGAAGAGAAGAGGAAGAGGAAGAGGAGGAGGAGGAAGGGAAGGGGGGAGAGAGGGAGGAGGAGGAGGAGGAGGGGGAGGAGGGGGAGGGGGGGAGCTGGAAGTGATGTCTGAATTGTATGGCCATTACAGGCAAGCAAGAAGGCTATTAGCCAATTGCCGGGATCACAGGCCACAAAACAATGTCCGGCGACAATGCAACTGTGCAGATGCACTTCCTGGTGACATCATCAAGCCAAATCGGAGCGAGGGCAGTACTTCCTACTCTCCTAGGAAACGCAGCTGTTGAAACAGGAGGGAATTCTTTGGCCCAGCGGAAGAGTTTTTACGGGCAGCCCACTCCCTCGTTTTATCGCATCTCTCCATAACTGTAACGCAGAGGAAAGGTAAAAGAGGGCCAGGTCTGCAATCCCATTTTAATTTATGTTTTCGGTAAGGCCAATCTTTTGTCAGGCAGCAATTTCTCACGAGAGGACACATCACCTAATTACAGTTTTTTTTTTAAAAAAGTGATAAAACGCAAAGAGGTTGACAGCACGCATAATCTTACCGCATTACAGAATGCAGGTGGGCAAAAAACTGTGAAACACTGCAGAGAGCCATCCCGACAGAGGCATTTGGCACACGGGCTCAGCCGCCATTCCTTCTCGTTTGGGATTATTTCACCATCCAAAGAACAAGAGTCTAAAAGACATGAAAGACAGCCAACTTGGTCTCTGTTGGAGGTCTATTGCAAGACAAATAACAGATAACAGAATAACAGAGTTGGAAGGGATCCTGGAGGTCTTCTAGTCCAACCCCCTGCTCAAGCAGGAGACCCTGTCCCATTTCACACAAATGGTTGTCCAATCTCTTCTTAAAAGCCTCCAGTGATGGAGCACCCACAACTCCTGGAGGCAGCTGGTTAATTGTTTCTCCTTAGTTCTAGGTTGCTTCTCTCTTTGGTTAGTTTCCATTTGTTGCTTCTTGTCCTGCCTTCAGGTGCTTTGGAGAATAGCTTGACTCCCTCTTCTTTGGGGCCACCTCTGAGATACTGGAACACGGCTATCAGGTCACCCCTACTCCTTCGTTTCACTAGACTAGACATACCCAATTCCAGCAACCGTTCCTCATATGTTTTAGCCTCCAGCCCCCTAATCATCTTTGTTGCCCTTCTCTGTACTCTTTCTAGAGTCTCAACATCTTTTTTACATTGTGGTGACCAAAACTGGATGCAGTATTCCAAGTGTGGCCTTACCAAGGCTTTATAAAGCAGTACTAATACTTAACATGCAATACCCAGCCAAGCATTTCAAATAATAATAATAATAATAATAATAATAATAATAATAATAATAATAATAATAATAATAATAATAATAATAATAATAATAATAATAATAATAATAATAATAATAATAATAATAATAATAATAATAATAATAATAATAATAATAGTAATAATAGTAACAGTAACAATAATAATAGTTGGAAGGGACCTTGGAGATCTTCTAGTCCAACCCCCTGCTCAGGCAGGAAACCCTATACCATTTCAGACAAATGGTTGTCCAGTCTCTTCTTAAAAACCTCCATTGTTGGAGCCCCTGTGTGCAACATTGTCAGGCAAGAATCAAAGGCTGGAGTTTGCATCATCAAAGAATGATGCATATTTCAAAGTTTTGGAAGAACCAGATTTAAGAACAGATGTCCATGCTTTCCTGCCAAAACCACAGTAGTAAATATAATGCAATGGAGTATTGGCTTAGCCCACAATTTTGAGGAATGTTGGTCTCCATCACATTCAGACACTTGGCAACTGACTCATATTTATGATGGTTGCAGTGTCCCGGGGTCATATGATCACCTTTGCAACCTTCTGACAAGCAAAGTCATCAATGGGGAAGCCAGATTCACTTCACAACTGTGTTCTTAATTTAATACCTGCAGTAATTTATTTAATAACAAGAAAGGTCGTAAAATGGGGCAAAATTCAATCAACAAATGTCTCACTTAACAACAGAAAGTTTGGGCTCCATTGTGATTGTTAAGCCGAGGACTGCCTATAGTCCTTGACTTACGATCACAACTGAGTTCAACATTTATGTTGCTAAGTGAGACAGTTGAATTTTGCCCCATTTTATGACCTTTCTTGCCACAGTTAAGCGAATTTAACTTCCCATTGATTTTGCTTGTCAGAAGGGCACGTGATCCCAGGACACTGCAACCATCATAAATATGAGCCAGTTGTCAAGCTTCTGAATTTTGATTACATATCCATGGCAAAGCTGCAATGGTTGTAACTTTGAATGGTCACTAAATGAACTGTTCTAGGTTGAGGACTACCTGTATTTGCGTACAGTAGTGGCCAAAATTGTGGAAACCTTTTGGGAAAAGTGCATTTTTGAGGTTTGATGGCTAATAACACCATTTATTTTTGGAGTGGTACCATAAAATTATATATCAATGGAAAGATAATTTAATCAAGAATGTAATGCAACAAAGTTTGTTTAATTATCTGTACTGTATTCTATGAAAAGTTATAGCCAAATAACCAGAAAAAGGAAGCACAACTTGTTTAGGTTGATATCAGGTAGCTTTCCTTCATCAGATTGTAGCCAATGAGCATGAGTGTTTAGAGAGCCAATCGGGTGTCATCTTGTTTTGGCAATGAGCCAATCAGATCACAGTAGGGTTCAGTTATTGATGTCATGTATTGAAGCTGAGAGGAGGACATTTGTCAGTGTGTTATGTGATCGCTATCAAGTTGGTTGGGTTTTTTTGTGTTCATTTAGTGAGCTTGTAAAACGTAATAAAATTAAAGTCATGGTGCAAAGAGTTGACTGGTCGCCCAAAAAGCGATGTAAAATAGTATTATTAAGTGAACAAGGCTACAGTTAGAAAGAAATTAGAAGAAAAATTGGTGGAAACTTAACCAAAGGTGGCATTTCTACTGTACACTTTTCCCAAAAGGTTTCCACAATTTTGGCCACTACTGTATATCAAACATCTAACAGGTTAGAATTTGCAATGCTGAGCTAGCAACAATGCTCATCTTTCCAGGTGATAATGTACAAGAAGGAGTGGCAGATACTGAGGGCGGAGTTAAAAGAGGGATCAGCCTAGAATCCCTACATAGCCACAAGCAGACCAAGTGGAACCTTCCTTGATTTCAGTTGACCCTTATCTAACTCCAAACAGGTGCTAACAACTAGTTCAGGGGTAGGCAACCTTGGCTCTTTTATGACTGGCTGGCTCAGGAATTCTGGGAGTTGAAGTCTACGAGTCAAAAAAGAGCCAAGGTTGCCTACCCCTGAACTAGTTGAAAAAAAATCCCTGTGCCTAGGCTTTTTAGCAATGAATCAGTTTAACTGGACCTTCAGGTGTGGATCTGGTCTTTCAAAAATGACAGATAAAACAATTTCTCACCTTTTCTGCTTACACACGTGGGACAGCATTCTCCTGAACCAATATGTTCCATTTCATTGTCCTTGCAAGAAAGAGCAGAGCAGGGTTTGGGAACACAAGTAACCCCTCCACTGGCACAAGAGCAAGTCCTGCATCCTGAGCTGGCCCACTCGGTGTCATGCTTCAAGGGAGAGACCAGAAGAAAAAGAAATGAGCAGGAAAAGTACAGGAAAAAAAAGGCACATATGTTTTATTTTATGACTGCCTGCAACAAACAGTAACCACCAAGAAAACCACATCCCACGTTTGTGATGCAACCCCTGTTCCTGAATGTGTTGCACCTGTGTTGCTTAAACAGGGCAGGAGCCTATGGAAAAAGAAACAGTGAAAGGGTGGAATCCTTTTACTGATAATTCATTTGTTTTGTTTTCATCTGACATTCATTCACACCAAATTTGGGGCAGAGCTTTCTTCGGGAATTTATGTGTAACTTATCTTATTTAGCCTCTCTTCTCTTCATTTGTAATAAATAATATATGCATTTTATATAGTATATTCAGTATATCTATACCTACATCTACATCTACATCTATATCTACATAGATAGACAGACAGACGATGATAGATAGATAGATAGATAGATAGATAGATAGATAGATAGATAGATAGATAGATAGATAGATAGATAGATAGATAGATAGATAGATAGATAGATGGATGGATGGATGGATGGATGGATGGATGGATGGATGGATGGATGGATGGATGGATGGATGGATGGATGGATGGATGGATGGATGGATGGATAGATGGATATAGATAGAGAGATAGAGATAGAGATAGAGATAGAGATAGAGATAGAGATAGAGATAGAGATATGCCCTTTTTTGGAAAAGTAACTTTCTTGAGTTTTTGTTTCATTTTTTTTTAACATGATGTTTTGAGTGAGTCAAATGGGGGAAAAATGCACTAATATTCAAGTAGTTGAAAGACCAAAACTCACCTCTGAGGCCTAATTGGCTCTTCCCTCCCCCCCCGAATTTGAGAGAGTCTCAACTTAAAACCATTTGTTTAGTGACGGTTTGAAATTACAACGGCAATTTAAAAAGTTACTTTCCACTGGTCCTCACATTTATGACCACTGCAGCATCCCCACGGTGATCTGATCAAAAGTTAGACACTTGGCAACCAACATGTGTTTATGATGGTTGGATCATACCCGGGCTGGATCATACCCACATGACTGCCATTTCCAACCTTCCCAGCTGGCTTCCAACAAGCTAAGTCAATGGGGAAAGCTGGATTTGCTTAAAGACGAGGTGATCCAGGGATTCGCTTAACAATCACGGGAAAAACTCATTTAACAATCACCTTGTTTAGCAGCCCAATTGTAGTCTTAAAATTTGAGGACTACCTGCATCACAGTTTCTCAGACTTGCAACTTTAAGAGGCTGGCTGTAGAATTCTGGGAGTTGAAGTCCACACATCTTAATGTTTTCCAGGCTGAGAAACACTTACAGGTAGTCTGTGACTTACAACAATTCGAAGTTACAACAGCACTGAAAAAAGGGACTTATGACCATTTTCATGCCATCGCAGCAGCCCCCACGGTCATAGAATCAAAATTTGGACACTTGGCATTTATGACGGTCGCAGTGTCCCGAGGTCACATGATCCCCTTTTGCGACCTTCTGACAAACGAAGTCAATGGGGAAGCCAGATTCACTTAACAACGGTGTTACTAACTGAACAACTTCAGTGATTCACTTAACAACTGTGGCAAGAAATGTCAAAACTCACTTAACAACTGTCTTGCTTAGCAATGGAAATGTTGGGCTCAATTGTGGTCATAAATCAAGGACTACCAGTATTGGATTCTTGCTGTTCTGCTGTTCTCAGGTCGTTTTCCTGGAAGATGTTTTGTTAACAGGCTAGTCCCAAAGATGCTTTTTCACGAGGCAACTGGACTTCCTTGTTTTTCCTTGAAAACGCTTTGCTTCTCATTCAAGAAGCTTCTTCAGTTCTCAGCTGAAGAAGCTTCTTGGATGAGAAGCGAAACGTCTTCAGAGAAAAACAAGAAAGTTCAGTTGCATCTTTGGGGCAACCATGACCTGGATGACTGAGAATCTCCATAGACATTTATCAGGCTAGTAGCATTCAGAGTTCCAGTGCATTACATCGACACAAAATATCATGAAGCCAACAATCATAGAAAAAACACTTTATGGGAAACATCTAATACGTGGGTAGGCAACCTTGGCTCTTTTATGACTCGTGGACTTCAGCTCCCAGAATTCCTGAGCCAGCATGGGGAACTATGGCCCCTTTATGACTTGTGGACTTCAACTCCTAGAATTCCTGAGCCAGCCATGCTGAGGGGAAAGGGAGAGGTTTCCAAGCTGAGCCATGCTGGCTCAGGAATTCTGGGAGTTGAAGTCCACGAGTCATAAAGCGGCCTAGGCCTAGGCCAGAAGTAGGCAACCTTGGCTCTTTTATGACTCGTGGACTTCAGCTCCCAGAATTCCTGAGCCAGCCATGCTGAGGGAAAAGGGAGGTTTCCAAGCTGAGCCATGCTGGCTCAGGAATTCTGGGAGTTGAAGTCCACGAGTCATAAAGCGGCCTAGGCCTAGGCCAGAAGTAGGCAACCTTGGCTCTTTTATGACTCGTGGACTTCAACTCCCAGAATTCCTGAGCCAGCCATGCTGAGGGGAAAGGGAGAGGTTTCCAAGCTGAGCCACGCTGGCTCAGGAATTCTGGGAGTTGAAGTCCACGAGTCACAAAAGAACCAAGGTTGCCTACCCCTGATCTAATGGCTATGAAAGAGGCCGGCAACCTACTTCATCTTACATAGAACGTGGTCCCAGCATGGCCCCCTCAAGACTCTGTCTGCGGAATCCACATAAATTCTCATCTGGGGAAATATCGTACTTACTTCCCTGAGTTGTCCTTCGTACTCACAAAACCCTTCAGTTCGTTTAGCACACTCAGGGCAGCAAGTGTTGGGTGATATTTGAAGTATTTCCTCCTGAAGAGAGAAAACGTTGTGCAAATAACCATTTCACACTCTTTCAACAAGCGTTTCTTTGCATTTGTATGGCTATTAATTTCTTTTTTTTAAAACTGATATTACTGCCCTTCAAAATGGACTCTCATACGGTGCCTTGCCAACCGCTGAAACTTCAATATGTTCCGTTTTTTTGAAAATAAGAGCAATTAAAAATGCAGCATGCAAAACCAGAAATGCCTAACAGGAGGTAATGAAAAAAAATGTTTCTCTGGAGCCTAAAATGTTCAAGTTATAAGTTAGTAAAAGGCCTGAAAACTGTGATTTGCCTGGTAACGTAAAAACAATGAAGAAAGCACCTTGTTTTACTGGAGGCTATTATCATAGGAATATATAACGAAAGAGAGATTCTTCCTTCAGCTCTTAGTTTACCCAGATCCTCTACAAAACTGGAATGTGGGAAAGAAACCTAGCTACATGTCATATCCAGTCAGTGCACCTAACATGCTGGTTAATTAATAATAATAATAATAAAGAAGTTGGAAGGGACCTTGGAGGTCACCTAGTCCAACCCCCTGCTCAGGCAGGAAACCCTATACCATTTCAGACAAATGGCTGTCCAGTCTCTTTTTAAAAACTTCCAGTGTCGGAGCATTCACCGCTTCTGGAGGCAGGTTGTTCCACTGGTTAATTGTTCTAATTGTCAGGAAGTTTCTCCTTAGTTCTAGGTTGCTTCTTCTCCTTGATTAGTTTCCATCCGTTGCTCCAACACTGGAAATTTTTAAGAAGAGACTGGACAGCCATTTGTCCGAAATGGTATAGGGTTTCTTGCCTGAGCAGGGGGTTGGATTAGATAACCACTAAGGTCCCTTCCAACTTTGTTGTTGTTGTTGTTGTTGTTGTTGTTATTATTCTTGTCCTGCCTTCCGGCGCTTTGGAGAATAGCTTGACTCCCTCTTCTTTGTGGCAGCCCCTGAGATATTGGAAGGCTGCTATCATGTCATGCTGTTCAATTCTTGCTGAACAGCTCTACCTGGTGCCTTTCAGGTGTGCTAGGAGGACATCTGCCAGCATTGCCAAGCAGCATGACGGATAATTTCTAAAAACTCTTGGAGATTAGTGCTAATCCATGGAGTGGAACCATTGCTACCTAACAGAATTTTCTATATGGCCTATCCATCACAACTCTCTCACTCTTAACCCATTAATTCCTGAGCCTACATCACAGGAACGTGACTTCATGTAGCTTTCATATATATGATAACATGCCCTGGATTACATTTCCTCTAAGGCTCAAAGTGTGTTGACTGAAGATCTGGAGAGTTAGGATCCCTGACCTCTGGAAAAAAAAGGACCCCGGTTTATCAGGCAAGTTGGCTGACGTCTACAATGATAACCACCAAGATGTGAGAGACCCCAGCTTGTTGACTAGTTCAGCGACCCCCAACCTTTTGGGCACCAGGGACCGGTTCCATGGAGAGAGGTTTTTCCATGGACCAGAGATGTGTGGTTTTGTGTGCTGCATACATCCTGCAGATGGGGCTTTGCTTGTTTGTGCGGACCGGTTTTGGGCATGCGGCGGCCCAGTGCCAGTCCATAGTTGGGAACCCCTGGACTAGCTGATCAAGAAGACCTCTCTAGAACAGGGGTCTCCAAACTTGGCATGTGGAATTGTGGGAGTTGAAGTCCACAAGTCTTCAAATCACCAAGTTTGGAGACCCCCGCTCTAGATTTTCAGTCTGTCTTAAACTGCAACCTTCTGCATCTAAAGCAGAAGTTTAGGAAGAGTGACTCAGCCTCGGAGCCTCCCACTCACTCAGTTCCCGCCAGGATGTCCCTGTCTTCTCTCTTACCTTCTGAAAGTTGCAGCCAGGGTTTCTGCACCCAACCGCTTCACACAGGACAACGTCGCCATGGCAACCACACTCTTGGCACGAGTCCGGCTTCCAAACAGTGTTGTTCTGCAAACGAAACCATAATCCCTGAATTAAAATTCTATTTAAAAAAAATAAAAAATAGAGTTCACACAGGACAACAGAAAAGGGTTCAGATGATTTAAAAGGGTTTTTGTTTTTTTTGCGTTACCGAGGCGAATTTGGCAACTGGGATTTGTCTGCTCCACGCTGATTAATACACATGGCTGTAGTAATAAGTCCAAAGCTATTCATGTCATACTTTGAAAACATGTAATCAAAAGACTCAGGTCTGCAATGAAAAGCAATCAATTTGAGCTGCAAAGTAATTGATCCACCTAAGCCCGGTAGGTACAATCTGATTAGAGCTTCTCTTCCATATAATTCAGGTTTCTATAAACAGATTCAGGCTGGGAATTTAATGACTTCCAAAGGAGCATTTGATGCTCCATTCATATTAAAATTAATGTCCTGGAAAAATTACCTGGGGTGTCAAACAGCTTCTGTGTTATGTTCTGTTTTATGCAAAGGGACTAAAAGGATTAAGAGTTTGCTGGCTGTAAAAGAGGAGTGGTGGAGAGGAAGAAAAGATCCTGCCTGCAGTGGCCAAGGGAAACGATACCTCGAAGTTTTGGTAGAAAAGAATATACCCAACTAAATAGAACATCTAGCTAACCCAAGTAGGATCATCCGGTATTTGGGGTGGTTGAAAACCAGAATAATTGAGAATAGGAAGGAAGGAAGGAAGGAAGGAAGGAAGGAAGGAAGGAAGGAAGGAAGGAAGGAAGGAAGGGAAAGGAAGGAAGAAGGAAGGAAGGAGGAAGGAAGGAAGGAAGGAAGGAAGGAAGGAAGGGAGGGAGGGAGGAGGAGGGAGGGAGGGAGGGAGGGAGGGAGGGAGGAGCACAGGGAAGGGAAGGAAGGAGGGAGGGAGGAGGGGAGGGAGGGAGGAGACAGGGAAGGAAGGAAGGAAGGAAGGAAGAAGACAGGGAAGGTGAAGGAAGGAAAGGAAGAAGGAAGGAAGGAAGGAAGGAAGGAGGGAGGAAGGGAGGGAGGAAGGAAGGAAGGAAAGAGACAGGGAAGGTGAGAAGGAAGGAAGGAAGGAAGGAAGGAGGGAGGGAGGGAAGGAGGGAAGGAAGGAGAGAGAGAAAGAATTGGGAAGGGAGGGAGGGAGGAAGGAAGGAAGGAAGGAGAGAGAGAGGAAGAATTGGGAAGGAAGGAGGGGAGGGAGGGAGGGAAGGGAGAAAGAGAAGGAAGGAAGGGAGAGACAGAGAAGGTGAAGAAGGAAGGAATGGGAAGGAAGGAAGGGAGGGAGGGAGGAAGGAAGGAAGGAAGGAGAGAGAGGAAGAATTGGGAAGGGAGGGAGGGAGGGAGGGAGGAAGGAAGGAAGGAGAGAGAGAGGAAGAATTGGGAAGGAAGGGAGGGAGGGAGAGAGGGAGGGAAGGAAGGAAGGAAAGAGGAAGGAAGGAGAGAGACAGAGAAGGTGAGAAGGAAGGAAGGAAGGAAGGAAGGGAGGGAGGGAGGGAGGGAGGGAGGGAGGGTTCTCAACACTAAACATGATGGGCAAAACCTTTCAAAATGGTTTGTACAGCATTCCTCAGCCCATGTAAACCATGAAAAAGGACTTATAACACTAGTTCATGAATGGAGGTTAGAAGCCCATGGACATAATCATTCTTATTCCAAACTTATGCCACAATAACCACCCAAGACTACAAGGCCTTGGAGAAGACCCTTTCCTTTCTCCAAGTCTACTTCCCTCTCCAGCAAGAACAGCACTGGCAAATGCTCCACGTGGAGCATCTCCCAGCTCAACTCAGTCCTTGCCACTTGCCCGTTCTCCAAAGAAAGGAAGATGACAGGTGTCGCTTCAGCTTCCCATCCCTGCAGCCCTCTCAGCAAGTCCCTGCTAATGCTGGGACCACAGTACAAGTCCTCGATCTGGAACTGCAAGTCGTCAGGCCCAAACGTCCACCCCAGGGCCTCTGTTGCAGATCCTTTTCCGTACCCAATTATCTCTCCATCATTCTCTCCATTGTACACAACACAGCATTTGTATTAGCAAAGCTTAACATTTTACCCCTGATTACATTGGAGGGGAAAGGAACGTGATGGCTCAGCGGTTAAAAGACACCGAGCTTGTCAGTTGGAAAGCTGACAGCCATGTTTGAGACCCGAGCGTCTTGTGAGAGGGTGAGCTCCCGTTCCTTGCCTCAGCTCCCGCCCAACTAGCAGTTCGAAAGCATGCAAATGTC
Source organism: Azemiops feae (assembly GCA_023970755.1). Lineage (NCBI taxonomy): Eukaryota > Metazoa > Chordata > Lepidosauria > Squamata > Viperidae > Azemiops > Azemiops feae. The sequence goes on along the minus strand of JALGBA010001507.1, from coordinate 252,894 downwards.
AGTAGATAAATAGGTACCACTTTTAAGGAACGGCATTCCGTGTGCCTTGGAATATAGTCATGCTGGCCACATGACCACAAAAGTGTATTTGTACAATGCTGGCTTCTTCAGTTAGGAAACAGAGATGAGCATCGCCCCCCCCCCCCAGAGTTGGACATGACTGGACAGGGGAAACCTTTACCTTTACCCTTGCATTGGAGGGGAGGTTTGAAAACATCCCAAATTTGGAAGGCCTTCATCCATGTTCAGCTGAGGACATGAACATGATCTAGTATGTCTTACTCTGGTTTTCCATGTAAGCAACAGGCTGAGTATCAACCGTCCAAATAGCGAACTCAAAATCAAGGAATCTTCAAGGCTTTGAAGTGCCTTAAAACAGGGCTCCCCAACCTATAGGCTGCAGCCCACTAGCGGGCCGTGGCCTACTGGCCACCGGACTGTGGGACAGGCTGGCCACTGCATGCACCGACTCGCGCTAGTGCCTGTGGACCCGTCTGCGCATGTGAGCAGGGCTAGCGGTGGCGGCTAGCACCTGCGCAAATGGGGACGCTTGCATGTGCGGGGGTTGCATGGCCCATTTGCGCATGTGTGCGGGTGCTACCAGCGGTGGCTAGCGCCTATGCATCTGCGCAAACAGGGCCGCTAGTGCCGTGTGGGTTGCGTGGCCCATTTGCACATGCGTGCAGGTGCTAGCGGCAGCGGCCTGTTGGTGGATGCGCGTGGGTGCTAGCAGCGGTGGGTAGCACCTGCGTGCATGCGCAAACGGGGTCGATAGCACAGTGCGGGGGCGCACAGCCCTGTTCACACGCGCGCACACAAACACACACAAATTTCCCAGCTGAAAAGGTTGGTGACCTCTGCCATAAAAGATAAACTTTATTGAATACACATCTTGGAACTGAAGAAGCAAAACCAGCTCTGGTTTTCCCACACGAAAATCTGCCTAGTTAATAATAGCTTCCCTTAACCCCCACCCACCAGTTGTTCACGTTGCCAATCATATAGCTTTGGTTTGTTATGAGAAGGATCCACCTCTCCGTCAGACACCTGTGTTAATGACCTTGGCATTCTTGTAGGCTCTCACGCTTTCTACTCCTCCCATGGGGGGCAAGTTGAGTAGCGATAGAAGTTAACAGGCATCTTAGCAATTCAACCTTGACACTTAGTTCCCCTCTAAGCTAATATTCCCCCTTATCATCAAATCTTTGGCCTGAAATTAAGACAATGAGCTTTTTACTACCAGATTGACTGGTCAACATTTCTGTTGAAGTTGCTATATCCTTCTAAACTAAAATTGCTGGTAGAATTTGGCTAAATCTTGAATGATCCGGGTAAATTATACCTTGTATAGAAAATGACTAATATTTAAGGTGGTCATAACACCTACCTTTCTAACCTGCAACCACTAATATAGTACATATGAGAAGTATGGAGGAGTGACTACAGGTAGTCCTCAACTTACAACAGTTCATTTAGTGACCGTTTGAAGTTACAATGGCACTGAAAAAAGTGAGTTATGACCATTTTCACACTTGCAGCATCCTCAGGGTCACATGAGCAGGGAAAGCCAGATTGACTTAACAACTGTCTTGCTAACTCAACAATTGCAGTGATTCACTTAACAACTGTGGCAAGAAAGGTCGTAAAATGGGGCAAAACTCACCTGTCTCAGTTAGCAACAGAAATGTTGAGCTCCATTGTGGTCATAAGTCAAGGACTACCTATATATCAATTGCTCCTCACATGCCTACACTTTCTGAATCTCTAAGCGCACGAATATCTGTGCAAAACCACTTGGTATTCAACCAGGGAGTGGTGGACGAATGCTAATCTGTAACAGAGAAACGGCAGATGGACAGGATTTCTCTGCTCTAAACAACCCTTCCTCAAAGCATATTCCTTTTATTTTTTTTTAAAAAAAATAACAAATGGCAGTCTTGGCTTACCCGTTCCTGAGAAGCACAATTTTTTGTCATGTTTACGTAGTGTATATTGGAGGTGGTTACCCTCTGAGAGCTGAATGCAACGAAATTTCATTTTAATGTATGCTGATTAGTGTATATTTTAAGTGACAATAAAGTTATTCTATTCTATTCTATTCTATTCTATTCTATTCTATTCTATTCTATTCTATTCTATTCTCTATTCATTATTTTTATTCTATTCTATTCTATTCTATTCTATTCTATTCTATTCTATTCTATTCTATTCTATTCTATGCCATCCTGTAATTCAATTCAATTCAATTCCATTCCATATTATTCTCTATTCTGTTCTATTCTATTCTATTCTATTCTATTCTATTCTATTCTATTCTATTCTATTCTATCCTATTCTATTCCATTCCACTCCATTCCATCTATTCCATTTCATTCCATATTTTCTATTCTATTCCATTCTATATTTTCTATTCTGGTAGAGGACAGGAAGGCCTGGAGGAACGTTGTCCATGGGGTTGCAATGGGTCGGACACGACTTCGCAACTAACAACAACAACAATATTCTATTCTATTCTATTCTATTCTATTCTATTCTATTCTATTCTATTCTATTCTATTCTATTCTATTCTATTCTATTTCTATTTCTATTTCTATTTCTATTTCTATTCTTAATAATTCCTATCCAATCCTATCCTATCCTATCCCACGCTACCCTACCCTACCCTACTCTACTCTACCCTACCCTACTCTATTCTTATTCTTTCCTGTTCTTATTTCTATTCTGCTCTTTTCTGTTCTGTTCTTATTCTTTCCTATTCTTATTTCTCTTCAACCTCTCTCCAGAGGTTGCACGAAAGCACAGCCCTCTTGTGGAACGTCCGGAGGGTTTAGGGGCTGCGCAGGAGCGCACCCTATTCTTGTGCAACCTCCATACATGGGGCGTCCTTATGAGAATAGCTGTCGCTTTCTATTGACGAACATAAGTGTGTCACCCAAAACATTGTGGCGTGTCACCATTGACCCTAGTGTCATAGGTCCGCCATCCCTGTGCTATAGGGTGGCACTCTGCTCGGCAATATGCCAATAACCCCTCTCATGTGGGGGGGCCTATTAGATGTCAAAAAAAGGGGGTTTACAAGCTACACCCCTGATGGCATTATATGGTCTAGCCCAGCTCCATGCCCAGCGTACCTTTGGGGTATATCAATACGCAGCTTTTAAAACGGGTCACCGCTTCCTAGCAGAGAACATCTCGTCCTCCTGGACAAACCTGCGGGGAATCTTAAACTTAAATACAGCCAGAGAACCACATAAATTTGCAGCCCTGGAGTTCAAAGACATAAATGTTCCCAGGGAGAGGTTTCATATATTTTTTTTTTAACCTCCAATAGCATAACTAGCCTTCTGTATGGATGGAGAGGCTGCACTAACGGAGGATAAGCTGAGGGAAACTGTCTCGCCGGGTCTGATTTACTACCCAGTTGCAAAATCAATTCGGGCCAAGTTATATGTGTGTCAGGCTAACTCCCGTGCTGCGTTTAATCTGATTTCTGAGCTTTAAACAAAAGAAGGGGAGAGAAAGACGAAGTAAACAGTAAAGCTGTGGGACACTATGCAAGACCTTGGCATATCTGCCCCCCCCCCCCCATTAGAAGACTGGTGTTTATTTTCAGTCCTGGGATTAAAAGCCTGACTTGGCTGTTGATGTCACTCCTGTTCTTGCTTATCCCGGCAATGAAGAAAACCTAGGCCAGGGGTAGGCAACCTTGGCTCTTTTATGACTCGTGGACTTCAACTCCCAGAATTCCTGAGCCAGCCTGGATCAGCTTGGAAACTCTCCCTTTCCCCTCAGCATGGCTGGCTCAGGAATTCTGGGAGTTGAAGTCCACGAGTCATAAAAGAGCCGAGGTTGCCTACCCCTGACCTAGAACAAGGAACGAAAGGTGGTCCTCGCTTAACAACCATTCAAAGTTACGACCGACCTCCCCAAAGAGACTTATCAACTGAATTTTAAGTTCTGACACTTCCTCCTCCCCCTCCCTGCAGTCATGTGACCACATTTTGGGACCTCAGCAATCGGCCCGCATCCCACGGTCATGTGATCATGATTTATGACATTTTTTGCCGGAAACTGGTTTTAATTCTGGCTTCCGGCAAAAAAATGCCCCACAGCAAACAATGGGTTCGCTTAACGACCTCCATGTTCACTTTACGATCGCCGCAAAAAAAAGTCATAAAATCAGTGACGTAATGACTTGCTTTATGACTGTCACCATTTGCAGTCAGAATTGTTGGCTCAGTGACAGTCGTAAATTGAGGATGACCTGAAAAGAAAAAGCGGAATGTCCACTCAGAATGTGTGACTTTGTCTCTCACAGCTACTTCAGGTTGATTGTGTTACGGGAAAGGAAAATCTGCTTCAAGTAGAGCAGAGGTGGGGAACTATAGCCCCTTTTATGACTTGTGGACTTCAACTCCCAGAATTCCTGAGCCAGGAATTCTGGGAGTTGAAGTCCACAAGTCAGAAAGAGGCCATAGTTCCCCACCCCTGAAGTAGAGCATGACAGTCTTGGATCAGCACTGGAGGCTGATTTCTGGTGGGCCACGCAACAACTATTAGTACTTTAGTGAAGAGGCGGGAGACTCAAAAGACTTCAATAGGCTTAAGCAGTGGGATGAAAACTACTGTATAAGGTGGAATTTAACCAGAGGAATGCCAAGCTTAACATCTGGATGGGAAAAATGAAAGGCAAAAGTACAGGAAATGGGAGAACTAGCTTGGTAGCTAAACAAGGGGAAAGGTATTTTAACAGACCACGAATCAAACCGGAGCCAATTGTCAGACTTATGAGACAGACCAGGGGTCTCCAAACTTGACAACTTTAAGACTTGTGGACTTCACCTCAGAGTCAAACTATCAAATGAGAGCCAACTAAGAGCCTTATGAGGTAGACCAGGGCTCTCCAAACTTGACAACTTTAAATCCTGTAGACCAGAGGTCCCCAACCTTTTGGGCACCAGGGACCGGTTCCGTGGAGAGAGGTTTTTCCACGGTCCGGAGGGGGCGTGGTTTTGTGTGCTGCCTGCATCCTGAGGATGGGGCTTTGCTTGTTTGTGTGGCCCGGTTGCTGGCATGCCATGGCCCAGTAATGGTCCATGGACCAGGGGTTGGGGACCCCTGCTGTAGACCTCAACTCCCAGAATAAAACCGGAGCCAATTGTCAAACTTATGAGGTAGACCAGAGGACTTCAAACTTGACAACTTTAAGACTTGTGGATTTCACCGTCAAACAAGAGCCTTATGAGGTAGACTAAGGGTCTCCAAACTTGATAACTTTTAGACTGCTGGACTTCAACTCCTAGAATTCACGTGACCTCGTGCTAATCTTCTCTGTATCGTTCCAATTTTAGTATATGTGCTGCTGAAGCGAGCACAGAATTCGCATGACCTCAAGACACTGCAACCGTCATATAAATATGAGTCAGCTGCCAAACATCTGAATTTTGATTGCATGATTACGAGGATGCTGCAACAGTTGTAAGTGTGAAAAACGGTCACTTTTTTCCGTGTCGTTGTAACTTCGGTCACTAAATGAACTGTTGTAAATCGAGGACTACCCGTATATGAGCTCTCAGCCAAGAGAAGAGGCTGTCATACATGATGTGATGACTTCTCCTTTGCTGGACGTCATCTGAATGGTTGGCTGTCAGAGATGCCTTAACAGATCTCGCAATGGGCAGAAGGGTGGACTAGATAACTTCTAAGATCCATTCCAACTCTATGATTCTATGATTCTACTAATTATTGGATTCTTGCAAAAGATGTCTGATCTTGCCAAATGCTTACATCCCTAAGCGAGGCTGCATGCTCTGTTACTTGAATGCAGATTGCTGAACGCTCAAGAACCCTTCCCACGTTGGAGATCTACTTCCCACAAGACATAATTTTGAGGGTTCAAAGAGAGAAAAAGGAAAAGGGGACGTGCAAGATTGAAGTCAGCTCAGGAAAGCAAAAATATTAGATTCTGGATCGCAATGAGTTTAAACCAAAATCAAATGCAATAAGGAATCGGGAAAAATAAATGATTTAGAAACGTGCTTGGCCTGGGACGACAAGATCAAAATGCAGAAATGCTTTTGCAAGCTGCAGGCTGCTCTTCAATCTCATTTTAGCACTCTCCAGAGTCTCCCAAAATTGTGCTGGAAAAACACTGAATATTGGCCATGCGATTTGAGGTTTAAAAAAAATAGCACACCTATTTTGGATTATTCCTCCCAAATGGTCCAATAATCATCTAAAAGAGCAAAAAGCTTTAGCTTTCCTGCCTCCCCGGTGACCTCTTTCTATCAATAAGCTCAAACACATTGTCCAACTTTCTTTCCAAGTAAAAAAGGTAGGCCGATGAGATTTGGACATTAATATGCAGAAAGGGACAACTCGTCACGGCTAACTCGCTGTGGGACAAGTCGCCATGGCCAACTCACCAAGGGACAACTTACTGTGGAACAATTTAACAATTCAATTTAATTATTTAAAACAATTTAAAAGTTATTTTAATTTTTGTCATTCAGATTTTTTTTTTCCTTTCTTTAATGATTCTATTCCGTCATTTCTTTGATATTAGCATAATATCAAATATAAAATAGGGGAGACATGATAGCAGTGTTCCAGTATCTGGGGGGCTGCCACAAGGCAGAAGGGGGTCAGGTTGTTCACCAGAGCACCAGAGGGAAGGACGAGAAACAATGGTTGGAAACTGGTCAAGGAGAGAAGCAACCTGGAATTAAGGAGAAACTTCCTGACAGTGAGGACAATCAACCAGTGGAACAGCTTGCCCCCCAGAAATTGTGGGCGCTCCATCACTGGAGATTTTTAAGAAGAGACTGGACATCCACCTGTCTGAGACGGTATAGGTTCTCCTGCTTGATCAGGGGGCTGGACTAGAAGACCTCCAAGGTCCCTTCCAGCTCTATTCTATTCTATAACTCTTGTCCTGTGACAAATTGGCCGCGGCGAATTGTGCCGCAGTGAGTTGGTTGTGGCAAGTTGGCTGCAGTGAGTTGGCTGTGATGAGTTGGCCGCAACAAATTGTCCTAGACCCTTAAAATGACAAGCACAACAATGACAGTGGTAGATGTGTTGAGACATCTTACGAAGAATGGCTGTAGGTACTGGATAAGTTCAGCCTAAAGAAGGAGACATTATAGTAGTCTTTTAATCCCTGAAGACCTGTAACCAGGAGGAAGAGGGTGTGAATTGATTCTCAGTGACATCTGGACAGGATAAGAAACAACGGGGGGAAGTTTTATGAATCAAAACCTAAACTCAAGATAAGCAATTTCCTGATCATAACAACTGCCTCCTGGAATCGTGATGGCTTCAGCAGTGGAGTTTTTCAAGCAAAGATTAGACAACCATTTGTCTGTGATGGCCTGAAGTTTCCTGTCTTGGGCAATGGTTGCACCAAAAGACTTCCAAGATCCTTCCCACCTAGGATTTTATGATTTGACGATCAGAGGATTTTGAGGATTTGAGCTATGGCTTTCATTGAATATGAAATAATGAAAATGTAACGAGCAAACAAATGTTGAATTGATAAGATGGTCCTCAGCTCGCAACCATTTGTTTAAGCGACCATTCGAAGCTATAACAGCACTGGGAAAAATTATTTATGACTAGTACTCATACTTATGACTGTCACAGCATCCCCATGGTCACGTGACCAAAATTCAGGTTGTTGTTCACTAGCATATATTTACGGCGGTTGCAGGTTCTGGGGTCGTGTGATCACTTTTCGCAACCTTCCCACCAGATTTTCAACAAGCCAAGTCAACGGGAGAAGCCAGATTCGCTTAACGACGGCATGATGCATTTGAAAACTGCAGTGATTCACTTAACAACCGTGCCCCAAAAGTCGTAAAATCAGGTGCGACTCGTTTAACAACGGCCTTACTTAGCAACAGTAATGCAGGTCACAATTCTGCTCGTAAGTGGAGGATTACACGGACACCACTGCATCAGCTAAGAAAATGTTAAAGGCAGGACTACAATTCCCAGCAGGATGGGTCTTCAGCGGGGTCTGTGGGAGAGGGCGGAGGACGAAAACATTGCATAATAGGACACCACAAGTTGCACCCCTTTCCTGCATGTGCATCAAGGTACCAGTGCAGGGGTAGGCAACCTTTGGCTCTTTTATGACTCGTGGACTTCAACTCCCAGAATTCCTGAGCCAGCCATGCTGAGGGGAAAGAGAGAGGTTTCCAAGCTGAGCCATGCTGGCTCAGGAATTCTGGGAGTTGAAGTCCACGAGTCATAAAAGAGCCAAAGGTTGCCTTCCCCTGTACTAGTGCATGCATATAATAAAGGACTGGAGCTTGCAATGCCCGCAGCCCTGTTTTTGTCATTTTGATAAAAGTGCTGGATCCTGGGAGATGTATCTGAAATCAGCATGCTTTCGCAAGCTGGAGGCTGCTCTTCAGCGCTGCTGCATGTTTATGCCCCACAGTTTTCAACTCTGCTAGACAGACCTTTTTCTTTTTCTTGTTGACTTGAATCCTGCATTTATTTCCCTCTCTGCTGGTTCTCACTCAATTTGATAGAAGCAAATTTGCTTTAGGGGGGGGGGGAAATCTTTCCGCGGGGTAGAGCGTTTTGATGAAATTATCCTGGTTTCAGTGGTGCTCTTGTTTTTATGTAGTAACAAGAGAGCTCAGGTGCACGGATGAAGGTTTTACTTTTCGTTGTCCAGTGATGTCTCATCTTTCAACACCTAAAGTGGTAAAAGAGAAATGAGAAGAGGGAGGAGGAGAAGGAGAGAGGAGTGGGGGTGAGGTGGGAGGAGGAGGAGGCGAGAAGAGGAGGAGGAGGAGGAGGAGGAGGAGGAGAAGGAGAAGAAGAAGAAGAAGGAGGAAAGGAGCGGAGAGGAGGAGAAGGAAAGAAGAGAAAAAGAAGAAGAAGAGAAGAAGAAGAAGAAAGGAGGGAGGAGGAGGAGAAAAGAGAGGAGAAGAGAAGAAGAAGGAGAGAGAAGAGAAGAAGAAGAAAAAGAGGAGAGAAGAAGAAGAGAAGAAGAAAGAAGAAGAGGCGAAGAAGAAGAAGGAGAGGAGGAGAAGGAGGAGAGGAGAAGAATAAGAAGAAGGAGAGAAGGAGAAGAAGAAGAGAGAAGGAGAAGAAGAAGAAGAGAGGAGGAGGAGGAGGAGGAGAAGGAGAAGAGAGAGAGAAGAAGAAGAGGGAGGAGGAGGAGGAGGAGGAGAAGGAGAGGAGGAGGAGGAGAAGGAGGAGGAGAAGAAGGAGGAGGAGAAGGAGAAAGAGAAGAGGAGGAGGAGGAGGCGAGGAATAGAAGAAGGAGAAAGAGGAGAAGGAAGAGAAGGAAGAAGAGAGAGGAGAGAGGAGAGGAGGAGAGAGAGGAGAAGGAGAATGAGGAGGAGGAGGAGGAGGAGGAGGAGGAAGAAGAAGAAGAAGAAGAAGAAGAAGAAGAAGAAGAAGAAGAAGAAGGAGGAGAAGAGGAGGAGAAGGAGAAGAAGAGGAGGAGGAAGAGGAAGAGGAAGAAGAAGAAGAAGAAGAAGAAGAAGAAGAAGAAGAAGAAGAAGAAGAAGAAGAAGAAGAAGAAGAAGAAGAAGAAGAAGAAGAAGAAGAAGAAGAAGAAGAAGAAGAAGAAGAAGAAGAAGAATCCTCTCCAACAGCCCCTGCTTTTCCATGCTACTATTAAATCACAAGAGAAATTCTGCCTTGGAACTTTTCCAGGAGCAGAACTTTTGGCACCATACAGAGGGACTCCTGTCCTCCTTTAGAAGCTGCTGGAGACCTTCTCTGCCTTGGAAGAGATCCAGAGAAATTGTCCCCACGGTTCCAGGAGAGGATTCTGAAAGGCTGTGGGGCCCAACAATCATAAGAGTCTTTGAGAGGGGTGGAGAATCACCAAAATGATAAAAGACGGTTTCTTCATACAAAGAGAGCATGACTCATTCCTTTGGACACGTAAGGCATGCAGCAGCTGTTTTTGCCTCCAACGTATCTCCTGTTTATTGGGCTTTAGGAGAGCATTCACCCAACGCTTAACGTGTAACAAGAGACAAAATCTTGGGAAATGCATGGAAATGAATGTAGGACAGGGGTATCAAACTGCCGGCTCGTGGCCAGTTGCATCATGTGGAGGCCGCACCCACCCCAGCTCCGGCAATGGGAAAGAAGTTGCGATACGTTGCGACATCGTCACGTGACGTGGCGAGTTTGACACCCGCGATGTAAGACATCTGTTTAAGGTTGTCTCTTTCACTGTACATCGACGCAGTGAATTTGGGCGGTCTCCAGGAGACAGTGGAGGTCGGGAGGGGGGGTCTGGCGTGCTGTGGTTCATGGGATCGCGGGGGGGGGGGGTCTGGCATGACTTAGCGACTGAACAATAATAACAATTTTCACTATATACCTAAACGGGAAAATGTGGATATTTAGATGACTAATATTTGAAGAAATCCTGACTGATAAGAAATGGATTGAATATAAAAGGGAAATTAAGCTTAAACAAAAAACCACGAAAATAGGATGCATGGTGAATTAATGAGATGATGGTTATAAGAATAATATAAGCTAAAAAAATGTTATACATAGAGATTATTATTATTTGTACCAATATAAAAAATGTCTATTTTTTAATCATTCACATACCGAAAATATTAAGAATTACATTTGGTTTAAGATTGACGAAGAAAAATATAAACGGGAGAAGGGAAGACCAAAGAAATATGTTATTCATTAATATACTAATTATGGGATTATCAAATTCAATCATTACTGACGTTCATTGATTATCGTTGTCTTTTTTTTTTCTTTTTAAAATGTAAACCAAGACAACACGCTGTACACCAGGCACTGGAGATTGTCATTGTTAAAAACCAATAACATATATATATATATATATATATATATATACACAAAAAAACCCAACAATTTTCACTATATAATCCAAAAAGCATGGGAGGAAGGAAGAGAGAAGAAGAACTTCTCTTCTGCATTGTGAGACCGTACTTATGAATTTGGGGATATGCAGCTCACAGACAACTGATCCATACACAACAGGTGCTTTTCTGTTGGAAGAAACTTGAGTGCCTGTTTGTCACAGCCGAAAAGAGTTGATATTGCAGCAAGAATTACTCTGGCCAGCTGGATGGGAAGGCAAGACTAAATCCTGGTTATTGCAGTGTGCAATAGATCCGTGAGCATACAGAGGTGATGGCCTTCCTGAACTCTCTCTGGTGCAGTACTTATTATCAATTTTAAAATAGGAAGCTTAAATCTGAAAAACTCCCGTGCCACTCAAAGATTGTGAATAGAGGTAGTCCTTGACTTACGACGACTGAGCCCCAAATTTCCACTGTTCAGCAAGACAATTGTTACATGAACTCTGTCCCATTTCTTGCCACAGTTGTTAAGGGAATCCCTGCAGTTGTTAAAGTTAGTAACACGGTTGTAAAATGAATCTGGCTTCCCCATTGACTTGGCTTGTCAGAAGGATCGCAAAGGGGTAATCCCATGACCCCAGGGACACTGCAACCGTCGTAAATATGAACCCTGTTGCAAGCGTCTGAGTTTTGATCAAGTGTCCATGAGGATGCTGCAAAGGTCATAGTTGTGAAAAGTCATAAGTCACTTTTCTCAGTGCCGTTGTAACTTTGAACGCTCGCTAAATGAATGGTTGTAAGTCGAGGACTACCTGTGCAACAGCGATTCCGTACATGTCACTGGCTTGCACCCCTAATGCTTCCATCTCTCTTACTTAGCAGCTCGAAGTGACAACCGCGCTTCAGTCACCAACATTTATGTAAGCAGAAATTAGTTGAGTTCCAGCCTATCTGGAGGGGAACCAGTTTGTGAAAGGCTGATCTAATCATATCGTAAATTAAATATTGCCAGACATTTATATTTTAAAAACACTGCAAGGAGGAGGTGGAAAACCACTAGATGCTTTTCAGTAGATGGCAGGAATTAAGCACGACCAGCTCCTAACATGTTTACTCACACAAACAACACTTAAAGAAGCATTGGAAGATGGCACACCAAAGCTGGCAACGTATTACTAACACTGACTAGCCTATTGTTTCCAAGAATTTCCTCTAGTCCTGCTCCGTAGCCTTCAGAGAGACCTTAATCAATCATGGTTAATCAGCTGTCTGTCAGAATTTGTATATGAATAGTCCTTAACATACAAGAATTTGTTTGGTGATTGTTCAAAGTTACAACGGCACTGAAAAAAGCGACTTCAGATCATTTTTCACACTTGCAGCCACTGCAGCATCCCCATGGTCACATGATCAAAATCTGGATGATTGGCAACTGACTGATATTTATGAGGATTGCAGTGCCTCGCGATCGTGAGATCATCTTTTGCGATCTTCTGACAAGCAAAGTCAATGGGGAAGCCAGATTCACTTACCAACCGTGTTTTTTTTTTTCATGAAATTTATCCAATGCCGTTTACTAACTTAACAACGTTAAGTGATTCACGTAACAAATGTGGCAAGAAAGGTCGTAAAATGGGCCCAAACTCACTTAACACCTGTCTCACTTAAGAACCAAAGCTTTGGGCTCAAGTGGGGTCGTAAGTAGAGGACTACCTGTAATCTTTAGGATTATACAGTGCTTCGGACACAATTCCCAAAAGATGCTTCGGGGTCTAGAGAGGTATAAATGTTGCAACTGACAGCATATTTGAGCAACTGCTGGGCTCACCCGGCTGTTGCAGAGAACAGCCAGGGAAAAGATGCAGCTGCTTTAAAGAGCTGCAGGCAGGTGTGATCTGTCATTAGTGCTCCCAAACTTTTCTCAATTTGTTACCCAAGTGCAGCACAGCCCTAACAATCTCCTATATCAGTGATGGCGAACCTTTTAGAGTCCCGAGTGCCCAAACCGCAACCCAAAACCCACTTATTTATCGCAAAGTGCCAGGGCCGCATCAGCATTGTGGTGCCCTCAGGGGGGGACAGGGAGACGCCTCTGAGTGCCGCCTCTGGCACGCAAAAACTGGGGGCGCAAAAATGGGCCACCGTGCTGCAAAAATGGCCGCTGCCGCCCCGCAGGGTGCAGATACAAGGCGCTGCACTACGCAAGAACGGGGCAGGGCTAGTGAGTATCACGCAGGCACTAGCCCTGCCCCATTTGCAGCGTGTGCGTGCTCGCGGCCCCGTGCGCGCATGCACGCATGTAAAATGCTTCCCCCTCCCTTTTCTTCCAGTCCACCAATCGACAATGGTTGGTGACCTCTGCTCTACCACCTCTACTCGAGCTTGCTAGTCGGCCGCTTCGCCTCCTTTGTGCTGGGCGGGGCTCCTGCTCCGGGCGGCGGTGGCGGCCTGATGGACCTGCTGCTGGTGGTGGTGCCAACAGAGAGGGCTCTGAGTGCCGCCTCTGGCACGCGTGCCATAGGTTCGCCACCACTGTCCTATATGATCCTCAAACTTTGTTCGCTGACTGCTACAGCTTCTGTCAACAGAAGAGCCTCATCCATATTTAACATGGAAACACAAACGTTTGCCTAAGTACACAAAATGCTTAGTGGGATAAAAATGCCTTGTGAGAATAGCCTTACCGAAACACGGAGATGTTTGAACATGAAAATGCAAAGAGTGGAGAAGGAAGAAATAAAAGGTAATAATTTAGAAAAAGGCAAGGTGAAGTTGAAGCGTTCCAAAATCTAATGCAAAATCTAAATCTAAAGCTTGGCAACTTGAAGATTTCTGGACTTCAACTCCCAGAATTCCCCAGCCAGCAGAGGTGGCTGGCCGGGGGAGTTCTGGGAGTTGAAGTCCACCCATCTTAAAGTTCTCAAGATTGTGAAACACTGTACTAGATGAATGTCAACCTGAACCACAGTCAAATGAGGGTTAATTAGCTGCCAGCTAGGTTGGAAATGACATATTGATGAAGTACTTAACCCACATTATCCACTTCAGGATTCAATGACACAAAGGTATTAAAAATATTGTCTGTGCCTCATCTTTCACGCTGCAAGAATTGGCAACCAAATTCTCCTCCAACTTTTTGGCTCAGAAACTATTGAAGAAAAGATGATATCAGAGACAGGACAGGCTTGGTCAGAAAGAAAAGGGGGAGCACAGAGCAATGTCACCCCCTAAGATTGTACCAGAAGCCAAGACGGCAAAATTAACTGGTTTAATAAGAGAAAAGAATACATCTAAAAATACATTTATTTCTACAGGTAGTCCTCAGTTTACGACAATTGAGTCCAAAATTTCTGTTGCTAAGTGAGACAGTTGTTAAGTAAATATTACCCTACTTTACGACCTTCCTTGCCACAGTTGTTAAATGAATCAATGCAGCTGTTAAGTTAGTGGACGTGGTTGTTAAGGGAATCTGGCTTCCCCATTGACTTTGCTTGTCAGAAGGTCGCAAAAGGGGATCACATGACTCACTGCAGCCGTCATAAATACAAGTCAGTTGCCAAGCATCTGAATTTTGATCATGTGACCATGGGGATGCTGCAACGGTCGTTAAGTGTGAAAAACGGTCATTAAGTCACTTTTTCCAGTGCTGTTGTAACTTCAATTTGTCACTAAACAAATGGTTGTAAATCGAGGACTATCTGTACTTGGAAACCACTTCTAGACTTCATTCTTGAATCAGAAAAAAAGAAATTCTGACTTTGGGTTTTGCTAATTAGATGAGTTTGTTGTTATAAAATTGGCTAGTATTTACTAACCATGTAAAAACAAAATGTTTGAGGCTGTAACTGTATTTTGTATCTTACTACCCTCCAAAAAGTTGGAAGTCAATGTTTTTTCTTTCTGCTTCCCCATCATCCTACACCTTCCTTCTCCCTTCCTGTCCCTACTATCTTTGTTTTCATTTGTATTTTATACTATGAATAATCTCAATAAAATTTATATTAAAAAGCATGGATTTTACTAGAAGCCTTGACCCACTGTCTTCCCCCGGGGGAAGGAGGTTTGTCAGGTTAATAATATAGCATTCCAGTTTTTTGTAGTTTTATTCCAATTAACTGACAGTAACTGGGCAGCTGGCAAGATTAGCCGAGGCCAAAAGAGACACAGAAAAATCACAGAAGACTGCAAAAAAACCACAAGCTGAGAAAATTGTAGAGAATTCAGATCAAAGGCCTTTCAGACTGTTTTATTCTTTTTTTTTTGCTTTAAAGAAGTACGGGCCAAGATCAGCAATGCTGCGTGAATATAGATATCCTTGACTTATAACCACAGTTGAGTCCAAAATTTCTGTTGCTTAGCGAGACCCTTGGTTAAGTGAATTTTGTCCCACTTTACAACCTTCCTTGCCACAGTTGTTAAGTGAATCACTGCAACTGCTAAGTTAGCAACACCGGTGTTAAGTGAATCTGGCTTCTCCATTGACTTTGCTTGTCAGAAGTTCGCAAAAGGGGATCACGTGACCCCGGGACACTGTCATAAATATGAGCCAGTTGCCAAGTGTCCGAATTTTGACCACGTGACCATGGGGACGCTGCAACGGTCGTAAGAGTGAAAAACAGTCATAAGTTACCTTTTTTCAGTGCTGTTGTAATTTTGAACCGTCACTAAGTGAATGGTTGTAAATCAAGGACTATCTGTATCTATTTTCTTGTAAAGATGGCAGGAGGGTTAACTCTGCTCCTAAGGAAACTGACTAGCATGTAGGTGGGCTAGCAAGGCAGGGAAATCTGGAAGCACAATTGTAAAATGATGATGGACGGCCCTAAACCCCAATTCTTCTGCCCCCCCCCCATTCCCACTATCTAGTGAATTTTTTGTCATAACTGAAGGTTGCTAAATGAGGCAGTCACTAAATGAGGACTACCTGTTAAAGCAACACTGACTCCGTTTTTTTAATCAAATTTCCTTGAATTATATTTCCTATTATATTTTCCCTTTTAAAACAGAGATGGCATAAAGATGATTAGGGGACTGGAGGCTAAAACATATAAGGAACGGCTGCTGGAATTGGGTATGTCTAGTTTAACGAAGAGAAGGACGAGGGGGGACATGGTAGCAGCGTTACAGTATCTCAGGGGCTGCCCCAAAGAAGAGGGAGTTAAGCTGTTCTCCAAATCGCCTGAAGGCAGGACGAGAAGCAACGGATGGAAACTCATCAAGGAGAGAAGCAACCTAGAACTAAGGAGAAACTTCCTGACAGAACAATTAATCAGTGGAACAACCTGCCTCCAGAAGCGGTGAATGCTCCAACACTGGAAGTTTTTAAGAAGAGACTGGACAGCCATTTGTCCAAAATGGTATAGGGTTTCCTGCCTGAGCAGGGGGTTGGACTAGATGACCTCCAAGGTCCCTTCCAACATCATCATCATCATCATCATTATATTATTATTATTATTATTATTATTATTATTATTATTATTATTATTATTATTATTATTATTATTATTATTATTATTATTATTATTATTATTATTATTATTATAGCAAGCACAGCAATGGATTGCCAAGGGAGCCTTTTTTAAGACCTTTTAAAATATGGGGAGGTTAAGAGTTGGAGATAATGACACTGTTAGAAAAACACAGAAAAACATTACTGAAAGTTTTCTTCTCTAAGTAGACCAACACCAAAGTATTTCTTTAAAATATATAAAAAGAGCAGAGAAAAGGCAATTATTTCAGCCAGAAAGGACAGAGCACCGAGTGTTTAGTACCAATACTAAATGAGGCCACAATAGCAAATATAATAAATTTTGAAACAAGGAACGGGGCTGTTTTTCTACAAATGCATAAGCATAATCCCATTTAGAAAAATATTTAAGCATATTCTTTCCTTTCCACTGTGCGCATCAGATCTCGCATTTGATCGCTCCTCTAATGAGTAATAAGAATTTTTATGTTTCTCCATTACCACACATTAAATCCAAGAGCTTCATTTATCTGTTCTGTTCTCAAGGTATCAAGAGCGGAGGAAAAAAAGTAAGGTTGAATGTCTCCTCCTTCATCAGCTCTCCGAAAACAGAAAATCAGAAAACATCACATTTTGATACAAACCAGATGGAAAAGCCAGAAAGGCAACGGGGGATATCTAAGCTGATGAGATTGTATTTATTTTCACAGTATTTATAGCCTACTCAATTCCTAGTAGAGACTCTTGAGTGGAATACAAGGTCGAAAGAAAACATTAAGGAGAAAGTATACAAAATTAAAATAACATCATCCAAAAGAAATGGAATATAACATAAGAGGCATTACAAAAAAATCTACACAAACGAAGTTAAGGGCCCAATGCCATAGGCCCCAAATTTCTCCCTTCATTTCTGACAGGATTCCGGTCTCAACTGACTTTCTTAAAAAAAAAACCAAAAAAAAAAAAAAAAAAGCCTTTAAAAGTAATGAGAACCTGCACACAGTTCCCAATGTCCCTTTATTTCCAGAAATGTGTTCAGGTTCCGTAAATATTCTTGGGAAATTAAGTGGTTGGTGGTTAGTGGCAATTCTGGGATGTCTTAGACCCCCTTCCCTGCCCTGACGAAGTAATTAATGTGATAGGGAATTTTCGATCGGGTAAAATGACTTCCATCAGTTTGCTTTGATTGTGATTGGCCCCCACACACATTATGGCTGCCATTTTACGTACAGGTAGTCCTCAACCACAACGGAGCCCAGAATTTCTGTTGCTAAGTGAGACATTTCTTAAGTGATATTTGCCCCATTTTTATGACTTTTTTTTTTTTGGGCCACAGTTGATAAGTGAATTGCTGCAGTTGTTAAGTTAGTAACGTGGTTGCTAAGTGAATCTGGCTTGACTTTGCTTGTCAGAAGGTCGCCAAAGGGGAAGATCACGTGACCCCGGGACACTGCCACCCTCATAAAATATGAACCAATTGCCAAGCGTCTGAATTTTGATCACGTGACCACAGGGATGCTGTGATGGTCGTTAAGTGTGAAAACAGTCACTAAGTGAACTGTTGTAAGGCGAGGACTACCTGTATAAATCTCTCATTTGGGGTAGGAGGTTCATTATGCAGGCCTAGCATGACTAGTCTTGGGTACAAAGTCCTTTCTCTATATATACGAGGTATTAAATATTATGAATTTGACAAGAACCAACTGGAAGAACTGACAGAACAATATTAACAAGTAGCCCTCAACGTACCACCACAACTGAGCCCAAAATTTCCACTGCTAAGCAAGGCAGTTAAATGAATTGTGCCCTAATTCAGGGGTCACCAACCTGTGGGCCGTGGCCCAGTACCGGTCCATGGCCTCTTGGCCCCTAGGCCGTGGGAATGGCTGGCAAGTGCCCCCCACTCACGCTAGTGCCACAACGAGGCTAGCCACCACACTAGCAGCCCCGTTTGTCCATGTGCACAGGCGCTAGCCCCATCACCGCAGGTGTGTGTGGCTCCATTTGCACATGCGCGTGGGCGTGGTGCCACTGCAGGAGCATGCAGCTGTTTGCGCATGCGTGCGCGCAGGCGTAAATTTGCCTGCTCCCGCCTTTCCCTCCGGGCCGCCAACGGAGAAATTGATGACCTTTCTGCCACCGTTGTTAAGCGAATCACTACAGTTGTT
Organism: Azemiops feae; assembly: GCA_023970755.1. NCBI lineage: Eukaryota > Metazoa > Chordata > Lepidosauria > Squamata > Viperidae > Azemiops > Azemiops feae. The sequence goes on along the minus strand of JALGBA010001507.1, from coordinate 234,423 downwards.
AAGTGAACTGTGTGGTTGTTAAGCGAACCAGGTTTCCCCCATTGATTATGCCTGTTGGAAGCCAGCTTGGAAGGTTACAAATGGTGAGCACGTGACCCTTTGCAACTGTCATAAATACATACCAGTTGCCCAAATTTTGATCACGGGACCATTTGGATGCTGCAACACATCACATAGTAAATCACTTTTTTCAGTGATGTTGTAACTTTGAACAGTCTCTAAACGAGCGGCTGTAAGTTGAGGGAGGGAGTAAGAGAGAGCTTTTAAAATATACATTCTTTCTGTAATGGTGAGCCTCTGAATCGCAGCTCCGTGCCGCATTCTGAGGAAACACACGTACGATCCCTGAGGGTTCCTTGTCTGTCACTGTGAATGTCTCCTCGTCATAATTACTGGATTCTTTGCCTGAAATGAAAGGACTTTGTTCTTGGATTCCTGCCTAGCATGGAGAAGACGCTTCGCTTTCTGAAGAGACAGATGTTGAACAGGAACTGCACCCATAAGAAACCTTGACAAATTAATGTTGATAGAATGCATAAATCACACAGAAGATAATCACTAAATAAATCTACAAGAACATGTCATTTCATTCCCTAGCATTCTGAGGAATCAAGGAGCACATCACAGTGGAGAAGACCAGGACGAGGAATGAGTGTACCATAACAATCCCAAGTGCCTCAGAGCAAGACGGCACCTGAGGGCAGCGGTTTTCAATCAGCAGGAGTGCGCAAAGCTCCTGGGAATCCTGTTTTTCAGCAGGAGAAGACCTCTGGAGACCTCTCAAGGCTTGCTCGGACAATGATAAGCTCAGGGTTCTGGAGCAAGGACAAGACAGGGAGGCCCTCTTTTCATTCTGACTGCTTGGTCTTCTATAGCTCTCATATACTACTCTCTCTCTCCCTTCCTCCCCCACCTTCTTCTCTCTCCCTCCCACCTTCCCTTTCTCTCTCTCCCTCTCCCCCTCCCTCTCCCACCTTCCTCTCCTTCACTCCCTTCCTTCCTCTCTCTCCCACCTTCCTCTCCCTCCCTCCCTTCCTCTCTCCCTCCCTCTCCCACCTTCCTTCCTCTCTCTTCTACCTCCCTCTCCCTTCCTTCCTCTCTCCCCTCCTTCCCTCCCCTCCCTTCCTCTCCCTCCCTCTCCTTCCTCCCTCCCCACCTTCTTCTTCCCACTCCCTCCTCCCCCACCTTCCTCTCTCCCTTTCCCTCCTCCCCCACCTTCTCTCCCTCTCTCACCTTCCTCTCCCTCTCCCTCCCTTCCTCTCTCCCTCCTCCTTCTCCCTCCCTTCCTCTTTCCCTCTCCCTCCCTCCCTCCCTCCTCCCTCCCACCTTCCCTCTCTCCCTCCCTCCCTCCCTTCCTTCCTCCCACTCCCTCACCTTCCTCTCTCCCTTCTCCCTCTCCCACCTTCTCTTTCCCTCCTTCTCTCCCTTTGTTCCTCTCTCCCTTCCTCTCTTTCTCCTTCTCTCCCTTGCTTCCTCTCTATCTTTCTCCCTTCCTCTCTCATTTCCACCCTTCCCCTCCCTCTCTCCCTCCCTCTTTCCCCCCTTCCTTCCTCTCTCTCCCTTCACATCCTTCATCATTGCCACATGAACATCTGCTATGGCAGCATGTCATGTATCTTAGGGAAGTGTTTGCTGTACAGGTAATCCTCGACGTATAACCATTTGTTTAACGGCCGTTCAAAATTACAGCGGCACTGAAAAAACTGACTGATGATCGGTTTTCATACTTACGACCATTGCAGCATCCCCAGGGTCACATAACCTGGCAACCGGCATATATTGATGACGATTGCAGTGTCTGGGGCCATGTGATCACCACGTGTAACCTTCCCAGCTGCCTTCCCACAAGCAAAGTCACCGGGGGAAGCCAGATTCGTTAAACAACTGCAAAGATCTCTGTACTTTGCACCAGGGGGGAAAAACTGTCCCAAATGTGCTTTTCCCAAAAGGCAACTGGGCTTTTTTAGATTTTTTCTTTCAAAATGTTTCGCTTCTCATCCAAGAAGCTTCTTCAGTTCTGTGTCATCTGAAAAAGCTTCTTGGATGAAAAGCGAAACATTTTCGAAGAAAAAAAACCAAGAAAGTGCCTTTTGGAAGAAGCACCTTTGGGACAACCATGACCTGGACGATTGAGAATCTTCACAGACAGGGGGAAAAAAAACCAACCTCTTTCTATTTTGTTACTCTAAATTTTCTCACCAGCCCTTTTATACTCTAAAACAAAGTTTTATGACTTCACTTTCAATTCAGCACTCTTTCGTGCAAGATTAATAAAACAGTTTTCTTGTTCTACAGCAGGCAAAAAGTCCATTGCCGGAATCCAACAAAGTCATTAATCTTAAACAACAAAGTCTTCATTACTGAATGAAAATGATTAGCCAGGTCAGCAGAAAACAGAATTTTGTAAGTTGCTCCTGGGGTTGTGTGGTTTTCTTGGTACTGTTTCAAAAGCCATTTCCTCCTCCTCCCCTCCCTTCCCCATTCCCTCATAACTAAAGCTGTCAAGATCTTCACTAGCTTCTAATTTTACAGTCAGCCAGACTGAAATAAAATGGCAAGGTGTGCTATATAACTCACTATTTGCCCTCTGTACACAAGACATCAAGGTACCATCTGACAGAAATTACAGGTAGTCCTTGAATTACGACCATAATGGCGTCCTAGGTTGTGACAGTCGTAAAGCAGATCATCATGTGATCGGATTGATTTTAATGACCTTTCTGCAGAAGTTGTTAACTGAATGCTGCAGTCATTAAGCAAACCCATTGTTTGCTATGAGGCATTTTGGCCAAAACCTGCACAGAGAGAAAGAGTGAGACTAGCCCACGGGTCGGCAACCCGCGGCTCTGGAGCCGCATGCGGCTCTTTCAGCCTTCTCCTGCGGCTCCAGGCCTCCTCCGCCATTTGCAGAGAGAGAGACAGAGAGACAGAGAGAGGCATGTGCACTTCCCTTCTCTCTCTCCTCTCTCTCTCTCTCTCTCTCTCTCCGATCTTCTGCCTCACGCTGTTCTCCGGCAAGCTGACAAGCTTATTGGGCGGGGCTCCTGCGTTTGCTGCGTCTCCGCAGAAAGCAGCATATCTCTCTCTCTCTCTCTCTCTCTCTCTCTCTCACACACACACACACACACACACACACACACTGAGTGGGGGAAGAGGACTGGCAGACCAAGGACAGGAGAGCCAGCCCAATAAGAATGTGTGTCAGCTTGTCGGAGGACAGCGTGAAACCAGCTTGCCAGGTGAGCAGAAGATCGGAGAGAGGGAGAGGGAGGGAGACAAAGAGAGGGAGAGAGAGAAAGGAAGGGAGACAGAGAGAGAGAGAGAGAGAGAGAGAGAGAGAGAGAACTCATGCACAGCAGCCTCTATTTCTTTTTAATTAAACTCTTCAATCAAGCTCCCCCCCTCCCGTGCGCGTGCGCACGTTTTGCGGCTCCCAGTGTTTTCTTTTCTCTGGGAAACAGGTCCAAGTGGCTCTTTGAGTGTTTAAGGTTGCCAACCCCTGGACTAGCCCATAGTCACCTAGGGCAGGACTAGAACTAGAACTCATGGTCTCCCAGTTTGTAGTTACAAAGCTTTTAGCCACTACATGTCAGCTGCAAAAAATCGGGACCATTCATAACCATAATACTTCAATCCCTGGTTGTCAATACATTTCTGAGCCAGCAAACCTTTGACCAACATTGTCTGGTCTACCAATTGCAGCCTTTCCTGGACCAGAAGGTGCTAAAGACTATGTCATGCCTTTGACATTTCCCAATTAAACCTGGGGAGGAAAGCTGTGGCAAATCTAGACAGCATACTAAAAAGCAGAGACATCACCCTGTCAACAAAAGTGCGTATAGTCAAGGCCATGGTTCTCCCAGTTGCAATGTATGGCTGTGAAAGTTGGACCATAAGAAAGGCTGAGCGCCAAAGAATGGAGGCCTTTGAACTATGGTGCTGGAGAAGACTCCTGCGAGTCCCTTGGACTGCAAGGCGATCAAACCGGTCAGTCCTAGAGGAGATCAACCCGACTGCTCTTTAGAAGGCCAGATCCTGAAGTTGAAACTCAAATACTTTGGCAACCTAATGAGAAGGAAGGACTCACTGGAGAAGAGCCTAATGCTGGGAAAGATTGAGGGCAAGAGAAGAAGGGGATGACAGAGAATGAGGTGGCTGGATGGAGTCACTGAAGCAGTAGGCGTGAGCTTAAATGGACTCCAGAAGATGGTAGAGGACAGGAAGACCTGGAGGAACGTTGTCCATGGGGTCGCGATGGGTCGGACATGACTTCGTAACTAACAACAACAACAATTAAACCATGCTACACTTGAAGATAATCCAGACGTTGCAGCTGGCATAAAATGCATGTTTTGTGACTGGTAGAACCAATTTGGCTTAGCACAGGCATGTCAAACTGCCGGCCCATGGGCCGGATGTGTCACGCCGAAACCGCGCCCACCCCATTGCCAGCAATGGGGAAAAAGTCACGATACGTCACACGACGTCACGTGACGTCGCGCGTTTGACATGCCTGGCTTAGCAGTTAAAGACGTTGAGCTTATCAGCTGGAGAGCTGACAGCCTAGGTTCAAGACCCGAGCGCCATGTGACAGGGTGAGCTCCTGTTACTTGCTGCAGCTCCTGCCCATCTAGCAGCTCGAAAGCCTGCAAATGCAAGTAGATAAATAGGTACCACTTCGGTGGGAAAGTAACAGTGTTCTGTGCACTTTTGACATATAGCCATGCTGGCCACATGACCACGGAAATTGTCTTCGGACAACGCTGGCTCCTTCGACCAGGAAATGGAGATAAGCACCACGCCCTAGAGTCGGATATGACTGACAGGGAAACCTTTACCTTTTTTTTTACAACGGATTAAATAACGCCACACATATCCTCTGGAAGTGATAATGGTTGCTAGTATGTTTTTGATCCTAATTCAAATGCTGGTTATTTCCTAATAAGTCCTATATCAGTGGTGGCGAACCTATGGCACATGTGCCAGAGGCGGCACTCGGAGCCCTCTCTGTGGGCACACGTGCCGTTGCCCCAGCCTTGCCTCCCCCCATGACCCCCTCCTCACCAGCAGCCCCCCTGGAGGAGAGTCGCCCCTGAGTGTGGCCCATGCGGAGCAGCGCAGCCCAGGACATGGCAGCCAGGCAGCGTAGACAAGACTCTGCCCTCATGCCCCATCACACACAGTTGATGCTGCCAGGCACGGGAAGAGGGTGTGACCACCATGGGCTGCCTGGGCAATCTGCAGCGGGCCCTGGAGGCGGTGAGTGGCCCTGCGGGCAGGTGGGGTGGGGGCGGAGCGGGGGCGGAGCAGGGGATGGAGCGGGGCAGGGGCAGTTTTTGGGCACTTGGTCTCTAAAAGGTTCGCCATCACTGTCCTATATGATCCAATATTAGGAGACCGTATTGGTGCCTTCTCCAAATTACTCTTCCATTCTGTTAGCTGTGGTGGTGCAGTGGTTAGAATGCAGTACTGCAAGCAACTTTTGCTGACTGCCAGCTGCCAGAAGTTCAGCAGTTCGAGTCTCACCCGCTCAAGATTGACTCAGCCTACCATCCTTCTGAGGTCGGTAAAATGAGGACCCAGATTGTTGGGGGCAATATGCTGACTCTGTAAACTGCTTAGAGAGGGTTGTAAAGCACTGTGAAGCGGTATATAAGTCTAAGTGCGATTGCTATCTTCTTGAGAGAGGTTGCTACCTCCCCATGAACCAAGGAGGGTATCCGACAGAAGACCTTATCAACTACGGTGCCAGCTCTACAGAAGACAATAACTTAGAGCAGGGTTTCTCAACCTCAGCACCAGTCCAAAATGTGTAGACATCAACCCCCAGAATTCCCCAGCCAGCTTCTCCTTTTGAGCAGGCCAAGACCTAGTGGGAAAAGAAGACGACAATCTTGCCTTAGTTTCCTGGATGTCACTGCTTATCTGCCAGGATCTGCGGTTGAGATAATAAATAGCATCTCCTGTTTCATTTCAGGGGTTGCATTATTGTTTTATAAAACATTGAGGGGGATGGCAACAGCTAGCAAACATCTCCTTTGCGATCTCCATGGGCCATAATTAAAAAGAGATTAGCACTGATCGATAATTTTAATTTGAGTCACAGACTCCCAAGGTTGCTCTGGTTCAGGAGAAGGAGGCAGAAAAAGGAAGAAGGCAGCAATGCCGAAACAAGATACTTTAAAAAAGCATTATTATTTCTCCTGCAAACGTTAACCTTGGGTCTTCTTATACCATTTTACATACGGTACAGGCAGTACTTGACTTACGACTTCAACTGAGCCTACATTTTTTGTTGCTAAGCGAGACAGTTGTTCAGTGAGTTTTGCCCAATTTCACAATCCTTCTTGCCACACTTGTTAAGTGACTCATTGCAGTTATTAAGTTGATAACACGGTTGTTAAGTCAGTCAGGCTTCCCCACGGACTTTGCTTGTCAGAAGGTTGCAAAAGGGGATCACATGACTCTGGGATACTGCAACCGTCATAAATATGAGTCAGTTGCCAAGCATCTGAATTTTGATCACGTGACCCTGGGGATGCTGCAACTGTCGTAAGTGTGAAAAAAGGTCATAAGTCTACTTTTTTTCAGTGGCATTATAGAGGACAACTGGGCAGAAAGGACAAAATAAGATGGAAACACAGACAGGATTTTCTGATTTCACGTTCACGTGTGTGAACAAGCTCTCCACCCAACTTATATCTATTCCATAATATTGCACGGTGACTTGATTTGCCAAAAGTTTGACTCTTCAGAGAAACAGATGTAGCCGTAGTCCAGGGGTAGGCAACCTTGGCTCTTTTATGACTCGTGGACTTCAACTACCAGAATTCCTGAGCCAGCCAGGCATGCTGGCTCAGGAATTCTGGGAGTTGAAGTCCACAAGTCATGAAGGGGCCATAGTTCCCCCATGCTGGCTCAGGAATTCTGGGAGTTGAAGTCCACAAGTCATGAAGGGGCCATAGTTCCTCCATGCTGGCTCAGGAATTCTGGGAGTTGAAGTCCACAAGTCATGAAGGGGCCATAGTTCCCCCATGCTGGCTCAGGAATTCTGGGAGTTGAAGACCACAAGTCATAAAAGAGCCAAGGTTGCCTACCCCTGCCATAGTCAAATCAGATCAGGTTGCTAAAGCTGAAATCATTGAGGTCAGGACAATGGACAGCTCCCACCGACTGACAGTCTCTCATATTTCCACTATAGAAAGAGACAGCAGATATTTGAAGTCCTCAGAGGCCTTAAAAATCACCTCACCTCCCAGAAGCATCCAAATGAGGTTGATTTGTTTCTTGCTTAATTCTGCATCCACTGGGTGCTCCAAGAGTGAAGATGAAGGTGCATTTTAAGCCATTTTCTGAGCCAGTCAATGAAGCTAGGGCGACATCTGGTTGAGAAACTTGACAAGAAAAATTGGAGGTTCTCCCTGACTGCAAAGCCCATAGCTAGGTTTTTTTTTTTTTCCTGACACTTCCTCAGATACTTTCCTGGAGTTGGAACCCATGGCACAGTTTTTCTAATAGCTGAAGGGACTAGTTACTACCTAGTGGATGTTCACTTCATCCGATCATAAATATCCATCCCAATTGTCTATGGAGATTCTCAAGTCATCCATGGTCATGGCTGTCCCAAAGGTGCTTTTGCAAAAGATAACTGGTCTTTGGTTTTTTCCCCCCTTGAAGATGTTTCATTTCTCATTCCAAGAAGCTTCGTCAGTTCTGACTGAATGGTGAAGGATAGAAGGATTTATCTTCCTTGCAGTCATCTGATCGTTAGTACTCTGAGAGTCGTTGAGGCCACTTGGGAGGCTTATTTGTGCCCTCAGGCTCACCTGAAGAGTGCAAATGGGTGTGGAACCTTCTTGGAACTGCTGAAAGGACTGTGTTGTAAACAGGAGATAGGTGGTGTCGTATCCCTCCCCTTTGTGTTGAGAGAGGGTTGTTCAATCTTAATGTAGATGGCCTCTTTGACCCCTCTTTTAAACCAGCGGTCTTCTCTGTCCAGACTGTGGTCTTTGCTGTCTTCAAAAGAGTGGCCTTTGTCTTTCAAATGCAGGTGGACTGCGGAATTTTGTCCTGATGGTTTTGTTCTCCTATGTTGTGCCCTGCGTTTGTGAAGTGGTTCTTTTGTTTCTCCCAAGGTACAGATCTATAAAAGTCTCACTGGGTTGTACTGCATATATCACGTCGGTCCGTTTGTGTCTGGGTGTTTCATCCTTGGGGTGGACAAGCTTCTGCCTTAGTGTATTCTTGGGTTTGAAGGGTGTATGTATATCTGACACAAATAGGTAAGTTCCATCATTTACATCAGACATGTCAAACACAAGGCCCGGGGCCCGGATGCGGCCCGCGAAGTGGTTTCATGTGGCCCGCGAAGCCATCCTGGAAACAGTGAGGGAACGGCCCCCGCTGCCTTGGCCCTGGCCCAGGCCAGCCGGGACCCAATGTACAATTTTGTGGTGGCCATCTATGCTGAAACGCATTCAGTCGTAGCTCCACAAGGCCGTCTGGAAACAGTGAGGAACCAGCCCCTGCCGCGTCGGCCCCGCCCCCTGGGTGCATGCTGGGGAGGCTCCTCCAGTGGACCATGCCTTGGCACTTGCCCTGGTCCCACCCCCTTCTGCCAGAGACCCTCAGATCTGTCCCACTCCTGCCCAGGCCCCCACAGGCCCCCTTGACACGAACGCTGTAGAGCTGGCCACGCCCACCCAGTAGGCCACACCCACTCCATCCACGCCCACCCAGTAGGCCGCACCCACCCTGGCCGCACCCACCCGGCCCCCTGAGGGCAACCGCAATGCTGATGCGGCCCTCAATGAAATTGAGTTTGACACCCCTGATTTACATGATGGCATGAAGATGGATGACATCATGATACATGGGTAATCATTTGCCTCCCTTTTCCTCCCAGATGTTCCTGAATCGAGCAGAAAAGAGTCAAAAGGCAGCTGCATCAAAGGAGCCCAGAGATCAGTCAGCTCCTAGTCAATTCCTTTTACTCCCTTTATCTATTAACCAGCAAAGGGGCCATCTATCTTTCAGCTCCATCTCTTCCATAATCAACACCTTTGCACGCAGTTCACAGAAGCCTTCCCAACTTTTCCATCAGATTTAAATTATAAATACGCTAGACTGAGAAAATTATTAAAGGCAAGGCTGGAGGGAGCAGGTTAATCACATTATGATTAATTGATTAAATTTAAATGTAATTATATTTAAACGTGGGAGGCTTTTGATTTGGCCCCATCGACTTCATGGAATATGACCCTGGCAGAAAGCCAAATGAACCTGTCACCCAGACTGCCCTGGATTAGAGACTTTCAAATTTTGAATAATTCATAACCAAGGAAGCGTATCCTACCTGGCCCTTAGACTGGTTTCAGACTGAAGATAAGAAGACAGCAGGTATTCGCATACATCTACATTTTCTTTCTTCTGCTAATTAGTTTAACGCAGGGGGTCTTCCAACTTGGCCCTTTTATGACTTGTGGACTTCAACTCCCAGAATTCCTCAGCCAGCCTGCCTGGCTGAGGAATTCTGGGAGTTGAAGTCCACAAGTCATAAAAGGGCCAAGTTGGAAGACCCCCTAGTTTAACGCAACAAAATCAAAGTAATCACTGCACTAGCCAGGCCGCATTTGGAATGCCGCATCCAGTTCTGGCCACCACCGAACAAAAAAAAAATGCAGAGGCCTTAGAAAGAGTGCAAAGAAGAGCAACTAAGATGATAAGGAGTCTGGAGGCTAAATCATACAGTATTGGCCAAAATTGTGGAAACCTTTTGGGAAAAGTGTACAGTAGAAATGCCACCTTTGGTTAGGGTAAGTTTCCACCAATTTTTCTTCTAATTTCTTTATAACTGTAGCCTTGTTCACTTAATAATACTATTTTACATCGCTTTCTGGGCAACCAGTCAACTCTTTGCACCATTACTTTAATTTTATTACGTTTTACAAGCTCACTAAACGAAAGAAAACAAAAAAAACCCAACCCACTTGATAGCGATCACGTAACACACTGACAAATGTCCTCCTCTCAGCTTCAATACATGACATCAATAACTGAATCCTACTGTGATCTGATTGGCTCATGGCCAAAACAAGATGACACCCGATTGGCTCTCTAAACACTCATGCTCATTGGCTACAATCGGATGAAGAAAAGCTACCTGATATCAACCTAAGCAAGTTGTGCTTCCTTTTTCTGGTTATTTGGCTATAGCTTTTCATAGAATACAGTACAGATAATTGAACAAACCTTGTTGCATTACATTCTTGGTTAAATTATCTTTCCATTGATATATAATTTTATGGTACTACTCAAAAAAAAAAAGTGGTGTTATTAGCCATCAAACCTCAAAAACACACTTTTCCCAAAAGGTTTCCACAATTTTGGCCACTACTGTATGATGAATGGCTCAGGGAACTAGGTATGTTTAGCCTAACGAAGAGAAGGCTCAGGGGAGACACGACAGCATCTTCCAATACTTCAAGGGCTGTCACAGAGAAGAGGGGGTAGATTTACTCTCTATAGCACTAGACTAGAGGACAGGACAAGAAGGAATGGATGGAAGCTGGTTAGAGGCAGATCCAAACTGCAAATAAGGAGGAATTTCCTGACGGTGAGAACGATTAATCAATGAAACAGCTTGCCTCCCGGAGTTGTAGATGCTTCATCACTGGAAGTTTTTAAGAAAAGATTGGACAACCCTTTGTCCAGCAATGGTATAAAACTCCTGCTTTCCAAGGGGTTGGACTAGATTAGAAGACCTCCAAAGTCCCTTCCAGATCTATGATTTTTACGGTTCTATAATATCCTTTGTGCATGTAAGGGTAGCGTTCCACCCTAGTTTATATTCAGCATATAAAATACCCACTTGTTTCTATATTTAAATAATATTTTTTTAAAAAAATATGCCTCGGTATTTTTGGCATACATATATTGGGCGTGCCAACATCTCCTTTCCGCAATTTGCTACGTTCTAAAACAAATGGAGAGGATGTAATAATTATGCTCTTTACAGGAACCAGCCCAAAACGGATGAGATGGGGGAAACGACACCACAGGAAGAAGAAAAAAGGCGAGAAACCAATTTCTGAACAATGATGGAAGAGAGAAAGGTGAAGACAAGCGAATGCATAATGTCCTATTTCATTCAATCTGCATTGCTTCCCATTTCCATAAGGTAGCCAAAAGCAATTGAGGCAGCACACAGTGACGGGAATAAATCGTTACTGTCTTGAAATGAACAAACCTGACCGATTGTATGAAAATTACATTTCCATGTATCCACAATTGCCTTTGATGAAAAGGTGTGGGGGGGGGACTGTTGTTTGGATGTCAAGTCTCAAAAAGTTTGAAGGAACGTTTTGTAAGACGCAGCAGGAAAAAAACTTTGGGGAAAATGTCTTCACAACTGAAGTAAAGATAAAAGTTTCCCTGGTCCAGTCGAGTCTGACTCTAGGGTGTGATGCTCATTTCCATTTCTTAGCTGAGGAAGCCAGCATTGTCCAAAGACACTTCCTTGGTCATGTGGCCAACATGCCAAAGGCGCACAGAACACTGTTACCTTCCCACCAAAGTGGTACCTATTTATCTACTCGCATTTGCATGCTTTCGAACTGCTAGGTGGGCAGGAGCTGAGGTGAGGACAGGAGCTCACCCTCTCTCAAGGCGCTCGGGTCTTGAACCTGGGCTGTCAGCTTTCCAGTTAACAAGTTCAATATCTTTACCCACTGAGCCCCTTACAACTGAAATAAAAGCTATCAAATAGCAACATGATTAATTAATTTTTTTACATAAATGAGTACTGCTGGGGATTTAGTGCAATTTTTAAAAAGAACGCTTTATGAAAGCATTATAGGCAGTAAATGATAAACGTTAGAAAAAGTTAAGACCAGACGTTGCATTCGCAACATCTGCAGAGCTTCTCCTTCAGAAAATGACCACTAATATCCACCAAGCAAAATTCCATTGGCACATCAGGACTGGCTTTGAAGGCAATGCCAATACATTCCCCAATACAGATAGTCCTCGATTTACAAACCCTAATTATGCCTGCAATTCCAGCTGTATGTCATGAGAGTCATAAAGCAGGTCACTACATGACTCTGTCCGATATTTCCACCTTTTTCATGACGGTCGTACAGCAAACACTGCAGTCATTAAACGAACCTATTGTTCTCTATGAGGTGAGGGTTTTGTTTGCCAAAAACCACAAGTAAAGGCCAAGTTCCAGCAAAAGTGTCGTAAAGCGTGGCCACATGACTGCGGGATTCTGCAGACAGCCGTAAATGCAGGTTGCTGAGCACCCAAAATCATGGGGAGAGGGGGAACATCAGAACTTCAAATCTGGGTCGTACGTCCCTTTTTCAGGGTCCGTCATAACTTCAAATGCTCACTAAGCAACCGATTGTAAGTCAAGGACTACCACTAGGAACCTAAACCAGCAATAAGATAGAAAAATACCTCCTTTCTTGTGTTCACCTTGACCAGCATAAACCAGTAGAGGCTGAAGATGGTACGGTAAAACTACCTTCTCGCCCTAACTCTGGTCTCTGAGTTGCTTGGGGTAGCTGAGTCTTCAAAGGAAGAAAGGAACCGCATCCAGAGACAAATGTTAAATTGGGAAACTTTTCATCAGGGCTGCTGCCCTCGTCAACTGCAGCCAGACTCTTAAAACAGTGGCCGAAAATGTAATCCAAACCAACAGGGAAATAAAGAAAGCCAGCTTGGTTAAATGAAAAAGTCTCTGGGCAACTGCTTTGCAAAAACCAAGAAGAACTTTCCACAAATGTCCCGATTAATATTTGATAGAAGGATTACATTGTCAGCATGTTCTGTTTAAAGGAAATCACTCAGGTCATCTCCCTGGTGGTCCCTTCTCTCTTTGCACATTCTCACACAAACACTTATCCTTGAATTGTGCTCAGCACTCCATTTCTTTGCCTGTTTTGGAAATGGGGCGGGGGGGAAGAGAGAGAGGAAAAATGGGAAATTAATGCCAATTGTATTGTACAATTTTATTTGAAAAGCAAGGAGGTAATGCTTGCCAACTTCTCTTAAGAAATCATAGTATTATTAAAAAAAAATATCTCAGGGCTACAAAAAATTACATGGATTTAAAAAATAAGAACCCACAGGAAAAAGTTTCCAGATCTGATGTTTATAAATGTGACATAGGTCAGGATAGCAGTTATAATAATAGACAGTATAGAGAAGCAGACTGAACAAGGACTTTTCTGTGTAAGCTGGCAGGTGTTAGATGTGGGTGTTATGGAGATTCATGTGGTCCTCGACTTATAACTATTCGTTTGGTGACTATTCAAAGTTATAACAGCACTGGAAAAAACGACTTATGAGCATTTTTCACACTGAAGAACCACTGCAGCATTCTCATTGTTGTGTGATCAAAATTCAAATTTTGGGCAACTGACTCATATCTGTGACCGTTGTGATGTCCCAGGGTCATGTGATCGCCTTTTGTGATTTTCTGACAAGCAAAGTCAATGGGGAAGCCAGATTTACTTAACAACCACGTTGCTAACTTAACTGTAGTGGCTCACTTTAACAACTGTGGCAAGAAAGGTCATAAAATGGGGCAAAACTCACTTAACAACCGTCTTACTCAACGAAATTTTTGGGCTGCATTGTGGTCATAAGTGAGGACCTGTACATTTGTTGTTGTTGTTGATTACACTCAAGCAAACTTATGGCTATTAGTTTTGTCCATAGCTAATACCCGTGTTTCCCCAAAAATAAGACTGGGTCTTATTTTTTCTTTTTTGCCTCCAAAAGAGGCAGCAGGTCTTATTTTCGGGGTAAGCCTTACCTCACCTCCAGCACCGACAGCCCCACCCAGCCGGTCCACTTCTTCTGGGGCCGAAGTTCTGCAGCAGCATTCGGGCCTGTATTTTGCAGTCAGGCCTTTCCAGAAGGCCTAAGCAGCTGAGTACCGAGCTATGGATTCAATCCATAGATTAGTGCTCGGCTGCTGAGGACTTGCAGAACTGAGCTATGGATTGAATCCATAGCTCGGTTCTTGGCTGCAGCGGCCTTCCGGAAAGCCCTGTGACTGAGAAATGCAGGCCTGGCTGCAGAAGAGGCCTCAGAAGAAGAAGTGGGCCTGCGAGGAGAGGCCTGGCTGCAAGGGAAGTGGGTGCGGGGTGCATGGGGCAGATCCACACACTCCACCCCTGCCCTAGCTTGATTTTTAGGTGTGTGCCTCACCCTCAAACTAGGGCTTATTTGGGGGGTAAGGCTTATATTAGGCCCACCCCCCAAAAATCAAGCTAGGGCTTATGTTGGTGTAGGCCTTACTTTCGGGGAAACACGGGTACTAGAGGCCTCAAGACCATCGTTTAAGGGCAGCTTATATCTTTTGGGTAAATTGTTATAGAGGTAGTTCTCGACTTTCCAACCAGTCGTTTAACAGCTACAGTTAGTCCTCGAGTTACGACCCACAATTCAGCCCAACATTTATGTTCTAAGTGAGTTAAGTGAGTTTGCCCCTCTTTACGACTTTTTTTCCCCCACAGTTGTTAAATGAATCATTGCATTTGTTAAATTAGTAACATGGCTGAATCTGGTGAATCTGGATTCCCCATTGACTTTGCTGGTCAGAAGGTCACAACAGGGGATCACATGACCTTGGGACACGGCAACGGTCATAAACGTGAACCAGTTGCCAAGCATCCGAATTTTGATCACGTTACTTTAGGGATGCTGCAATGGTCGTGTGAAAAACGGTCCTAAGTCAACTTTTTTCAGTTCTGTTGTAACTTTGAATGGTCCCCAAATGAACTGTTGTAAGTCAAGGACTACCTATATTCAGTTACAAAAGCGCTGAAAAAAGTGACTTAAGACCAGTCCTTGGACTTACGACCGTCATGGCACCCCAGTGGTCATGTGATCAAAATTTGGGCACTTGGCAACCAGCATGTATTTACAATGGTTGCAGCATCCCGGGGTCACGTGATCTGCCACTTGTGAACTTCCCAGAGGGCTTGCAGGATGCAAACTCGATAGGGAAGCAAGATTCATTTAATGACTCCGTGATTCATCTAACAATCTCGCTGATTAGCTTAATGACCAAGGGGAAAAAAGGTCATAAAATCAGGCGCATCTCACTTAACCGCCACATTAGTTAGCAAAAGATGCTCAGCCCTCATCAGGATTTGAACTCAGAGGACTTGCAGCTGAGGATTCTGTTATCCTAAATATTGCCAATTGTTTCAGCTTTTCCACCAGATCGGACTGTCGTGATAAATTCATCACCACCTACACATCTACAAAACAGATGTTGAGACTTTGGAAAAAAAGTTCAGAGAAGAGCAACTAAGATGATCAAAGGCCTGGAGACTAAAACAAATGAAGAACGGCTGCAGGACTTCGGTTCGGCTATTCTAGAGAAAAGAAGAAGTAGGGGTGGCATGATAGCAGTCTTCCAGTATTTGAGGGGCTGCCACAAAAAAGAGGGGGTCAAATTATTCTCCAAAGCACCAGAGGGCAGGACGAGAAACAATGGTTGGAAACTGACCAAAGAGAGAAGCAACCTGGAATTAAGGAGAAACTTCCTAACAGTTGAGGACAATTAACCAGTGGAACAGCTTGCCTTCAGAAGTTGTGAGAGCTCCATCACTGGAGGCTTTTAAAAAGAGACTGGACAACCACTTGTCTGAAATGGTATAGGGTCTCCTGCTTGAGCAGGGGGCTGGACTAGAAGACCTCCAAGGTCCCTTCCAACTCTGTTTTTCTACATATGGCCCCATTTCAAAGTTACAGTCACTGCAGCATCCCCATGGTCAATCATTCACCCTTACAACTGGCCGCAGTGATGCTGGAGCACTTCCCCTACTTCTATCCTCTGATTCATAGAAAATATGAGTAGGCTGGTTTCTGCTATCCCAGAGGCCCCCAACCTTTCAGGCACCAGGGACTAGTTCTGTGGGGGAGAGGTTTTTCCACGGACCAGAGGGGGCATGGTTTCGTGTGCTGCCTACATCCCGTGGATGGGGCTTCGCTTGTTTGCACGGCCCGGTTTCTTGGCATGCTGCGGCCCACTGCCGGTCCACAGACTGGAGGTTGGGGACCTCTGTGCTATCCTACTGAAACTTTAATAGCACTGAAAAAGAATAATAAATTAGAAGCTTTTACTTTTTTTTAACTCCTCCACCCCCCACCCCCCCGAATCATCTATTTGACAGAATAGTTTATTTCAATTTGAAAAGCCCAATTCTACTGAATTTACGGTTGTAAAACAAAATGCAAATAGAAATGAGGAAAGAATACCATTTTCTATCAGCATAAATTGTCAAACGATAGAGACTGCATTCCCCATTCACCTCACAACACACCCCAGGGTACTTGGCTGGCAGAATTCATCAGCAGCCAAACACAACAAAGCCGTTTAAATGCCAAACGCATAACAAGGATGGGAGCAGGAAAAAAAAGAGAGGGGAAAAAAAAATAAAATGTTTAACTAACTTCCACAAACAGATCAAATGTTCATGGAGACTGCTTGTTATTCAAGTCTTTAAAGCGGGAGAGTTTTTACCTCAGCTAATTTTATTCCCTCCGTTCTATGGATCCTATCTATCAAATTTTTAAGAGGTTTGCAGCCTGTGCGAAAAGAGCATCCAAGCCCTTGTTTTATGGTTGATCTCCCAGTGGTTAGAGTGGAAGAAGAAAAAAATCCTGAAAGCAAAACCTGCAGGGAAGAGAAAATATACTTTTGTGAGATCGCCACAGGAGCCCGTTTCAATCTGGTTTCTTAAAGGGGTGCAAATGAACACAGCCTCAGGCATTTTTTTTCCAGCAGAGTTTCTTGCCTTGAGATCCCAGGCCTCATGTAGGCCAGGAGGCATCGCTAAAACCTTTTCCTCCCCGGTGTCAATTCTGCCAGACCAGTTATTGTCCAGGATACCTATCAGAAGTGCTTTGCAGCCAGGGGATTTCGCTCCGCTAGTCGTTGCCGACTATAGGGAGGCAGTGCTCATCTCCATTTCAAGGCCATTGAGCACCGCCCGAAGACATTTCCGCAGTCATGTGGCCAGCATGTCATGGAGAGCTGTTACCTTCCCACCAAAGTGGTACCTATTTATCTACTCGCATTTGCATGCTTTCAAATTCCTAGGTCAGGGGTCGGCAACCTTAAACACTCAAAGAGCCACTTGGACCCGTTTCCCAGAGAAAAGAAAACACTGGGAGCCGCAAAACTTGCGCGTGCATGTGCGCGGGGGGGGGGAACTTGATTGAAGAGTTTAATTAAAAAGAAATAGAGGCTGCTGCGCAAGAGTTCTCTCTCTCTCTCTCTCTCTCTCTCCCTCTCTTTGTCTCCCCCCTCTCTCTCTCCCTCTCTCCGATCTTCTGCTCACCTGGCCAGCTGGCTTCACTCTGTTCTCCGACAAGCTGACACACATTCTTATTGAGCTGGCTCTCTCCTGCCCTTGGTCTGCCAGTCCTCTTCCCCCACTCAGTGTGTGTGTGTGAGAGAGAGAGAGAGAGAGAGACAGAGAGAGAGAGAAGGGAAGCACAAGTGCCTGTCTCTGTCTCTCTCTCTCTGCAAATGGCGGAGGAAGCTGGGAGCCGCAGGAGAAGGCTCAAAGAGCCACATGCGGCTCCGGAGCTGCGGGTTGCCGACTCGTGTCCTAGGTTGACAGGACGGATGCGAGGATGGGAGCTCACCCCATCACGTGGCGCTTGGGTCTCAAACCAGGGCTGCGGGCTTTCCAGCTGACAAGTCCAGCGTCTTGACCGCTAAGCCACCATGCCACCCATAATGGGTCAATTCTCCTGGACCCATAAGCAATAAACTGGTAGAATATTGGGAACATGCCGTGGGCATTCTCACAAAACGGGCACAGCCAACCAGAAAATGGAGTCCTTGGTACTCTCTGAGGTTGGTTTTTTTCTTGCAGACGTTTCATTACCCAACTATGCAACGTCATCAGCGCTAGCATTCTGCGAACCAGAAAAGCTCCATTTACTACAAGGAAAACAGATGAGGTTCCTCCATACCATATTTCTACGGATGCTTTCTGACTTCCAGAACTCCTTTCTTCTTTTTTCCAACCACCAAAATTTTTTTTTCCAAACCAAGCTGCATCTACACATTATTTTATTTTCCAAAATCTGAGGTGGGGCAGGACATCCTTATAAACAAAGATAACACCTGAGCCTGGTATTTTGCTTCGCAGTTTCATCTCATTATGTTTTTGAATGAAATAAAATCTAAAAATAATAATAACATTAAGCGGGGCAGGAAACCAGATAGGTGCCAAGGGTGACATCATATATTGTTGTCACAAGGTGCCAACACTTGGGAATCAGAGATCTGTCAAATCCCCAGAACACCCACAAGCTGAATACAAGGTCAACAAACCTCTTTCATACCGTCTGTTTGATTTACAGCGTATACATCTGCCCGGATAGGAGCCAGCTTTCTTGGTGTTTTATAATAAAAATAATAAATTATTGTTATTCCCCAGCATCTGGCATTCGGTGGTATATTTCCTCTGATCCTGCAAGGGATGTACAGATAGTCCTCACCGTACAATCACATAATTTCTGATGCTGAGACATTTGTTAAGTGAGTGTTGCCCCATTTTACGATCTTTCTTGCCAATGTGGGTAAGTGAATCACTGCAGTTGTTAAGTTAGTAACACGGTTGTGAAGTGAATCTGGCTTCCCCACTGACTTTGCTTGTCAGCAGGTCGCAACAGGGGATCACATCACCCCCGGGACACTGCCACCGTCATAAATATGAGTCAGTTGCCAAGTGTCTGAATTTTGATCACGTGACCATCCGGATGCTGCAATGGTGGTGTGAAAAGCCATCCTAAGCCACTTTTTTCAGTGAAGTTAACTTTGAACAGTCACTACAAAAACTGTTGTAAGTTGAGGACTACCTGTATAAGGTTTCACGACTAGAAGTCAAGATACGTTCTTGTCCCAAGGATGCTATTTCAGGAGGCAACTGGACTTTCTTTGTTTGTCCTTGGAGACGTTTCGCTTCTCATCCAAGAAGCTTCTTCAGCTCTGACTGGATGGTGGGGAATGGAAGGATTTATACTCCTTGCAGGCAGCTGGTCATTTGCATCTTCAAAGAGAAACAGGAAAGTCCACCAGTTGTCTCATGAAAAAGCATCTTTGGGACAACCACGACCTGGATGACTGAGAATCTCCATAGACAAAGAAAACCTCTCCTTTACGACTTTGTGGAATTGTGCTTTAAAGCGACTTTAATTTGGCTTCTGTCCATCACATAATAACAAATGTCACTTTTCAGCTACGGGTCGTGTGAAATTGTTTCTGCCCGTCTGTAAATGACAAGGAATGAGGGGGTCAGGCTAGTGGAGCCTGTCAACAGCCCAACGTATCTGCTGAAGAGACAGTCGGATGACAACAGCAAGGCTGTTTCGGTGGAATCCTTGACATCTTCCACCCACTGAGGAGAAATGAAACATACTTGCGCTGAAGTACGTCATGGATGCACACTTTCTGGGACTGATTTTCAAATTAGGAAGAAAAATGGAGGGTTGCTTTCATCGATATATTCCTGTGGTTAAACAGTGCTGGGTGGTGGTGGTGTGGGGTGTCATTTTCTCCCTTTTTTCTCAGTTTAACACAGGGCTCTTCAAACTTGGCCCTTTTATGACTTGCGGACCTCAACTCCCAGAATTCCTCAGCCAGCGTGTCTGGCTGAGGAATTCTGGGAGTTGAAGTCCATGAGTCATAAAAGGGCCAAGTTTGAAGACCCCTGCTTTAACAGGAAATGTATAAAAATCTGTATGAATGGGAAGGTACACGGGAAGCTGCATTAGGCTGACCCTTTTCTATATCGATATTCGTGAACTACAGATAGTCCTCGACTTACAACAGTTTGTTTAGTGACCGTTCGAAGTTACAACGGCACTGAAAAAAGGGACTTCTGACCATTTTTCACACTTGTGACCATCGCAGCATCCCCTGGTCACTGATATTTACATTCGGATGCTTGACAACTGATTCATATTTATGACGGTTGCGGTGTCCCGGGGTCATGTGATCACCTTTTGCGACCTTCTGACAAGCAAAGTCAATGGGGAAGCCTGATTCACTTAACAACCGTGTAAACTAATTTAATAACTGCAGTGATTCACTTAACAAATGTGGCAAGAAAAGTCGTAAAAATGGGACAAAACTCTCTTAATAAATTTCTCACTAAGCAACATAAATTCTGGGCTCATTTGTAGTCATAATTCGAGGACTACCTGTACAGGGCAAAAAATAGGCAACCTAAGATTTATTTCATGTATGCAGCTTTTTCAAGTTGTAAATATTTTCATTGCAACTGCAATGCGAGTAGTCTTTGTTTAGCATCACTCCCTAGCTTTGGTAAAAGTGTGTAATAATTATTATTACTATCATTATTAATAATATTCTCACTGACATCTCCAAGGCTCCAATTACAACTTCATTACAACCCAATAGGACCAAACAATCTTAGGACCAACCTATTTCAGTATAAATCTGCCTAGACATTTAGAATAAGAATAGGAATAGGAATAGGAATAGGAATAGGAATAGGAATAGGAATAGGAATAGAATAGAATAGAATAGAATAGAATAGAATAGAATAGAATAGAGAATTATTAGGAATGGAATGGAATGGAATGGAATGGAATGGAATAGAATAGAATAGAATAGAATAGAATAGAATAGAATAGAATAGAATAGAATAGAATAGAATAGAATAGAATAGAATAGAAGCTGGAAGGGACCTTGGAGGTCTTCTAGTCCAGCCCCCTGCTCAAGCAGAAGAACCTATACCGTCTCAGACAGGTGAATGTCTAGTCTTTTCTTAAAGATGTTTTCAACTTCCAAGGTATGTTTATCAAGTCACGGAATGGGAAGCCCCATAAATTGATTTTAGTCCCTGCTCTTTTTACTTCTCTTATTTATTTGATTTTTATTGCTTTATAAATAACTCAAGGGGGGGGATATACCTAATAGCTCTTCCTCCTCTTATTTTCCCCAGAACAACAACCCTTTGAGGTGGGTTGGGCTGAGAGAGCGCGACTGGTCCAAAGTCATCCAACCGTTTTTCAAATATATGGTGGGACTAGAACTCACAATCTCCTGGTGACTGACCCAAAGTCACCCAGCCAGCTTTCATGCCTAAGGCGGGACTAGAACTCACAGTCTCCTGGTGATTCGCTTGAAATCATCCGGCCAGCTTTCATGCCTAAGATGGAACTAGAATTCACAGCTTCCTGGTGATTGGCCCAAAGTCACCCAGCTGGTTCCCATGCCTAAGGCGGGACTAGAACTCACAGTCTCCTCATTCCTAGGCCAGCACTTAACCAATAGAAAAGCCCTGCAGATTTTCCTCTGAATTCAACTGTTTTGAGTTTGTTTGATGTTTGATTTTAACTATTTACATTATATATATATATAACACACACACACTTAGGCACTTCAAATGCCTTCTGGGAAGAAGGTGGGATTAACTCGAGGCACGAAGAAAAAGGAGAAACCCCATCTGGATGTCCTGAATTACAAAAGGATGGGCCCTTGTTCTCACAGCACACCTCTGCAGAGAGATAAGCAACACCCAACCATCATTATTCAGAAGAACACAGCATCAACTATTTTATGGAAATGATTTCAGAAGGCAGATGTCTCTGTGTTTTCTCTGCCAGGTAATAGAATGAAAAAAAATCTAATCCCCAAAGCCATAACAAGTCTGAATTTATCACTTCACTGTGTAGATCATTGTCAGAACTGCACATATTTAGTCATTCCCAAAGTAACACCTGCAAAAACAGTTGAGGTCATCTCTGAAAAGCCCCCTCACTTTTGCATTCACGACGATCCAACCGAGTCTCGTGGCTGGGAACAGAAAACGTTGAGCGAAAAGGATTTTGCTCCTAAGTCTAAAATGCACTCTTCCTCTCACAAGAGGCAATTTTTCTAACTGCTTTGTAGCCAGGGGTAAAGACGCTCCCATCACCCCTTCTTGTTGCAAAATATTAGAGCAAAGAGTAACGGAGTTGGAAGAGACCTTGGAGGTCTTCTAGTCCAACCCCCTGGTTGAGCAGGAGACCTTATGCTGATATGCAGGTTCTGAGGTTTTGCTTGATAAAAAATACAGGAAACCAGAAGTTGCCTTCAAGAGTTACGTGTTTATTCAGCTGAGTAAAGACGGGCTTCTCTAAAGAAAGAGAAAAGCTCCAAATATCGAAAAAGCCTTATTTTTATATCTGCTTTGATTACATAAGCAATTCACCCAGCAAAGCTGACACACATAAGATAAGAGATTTCGCCCTTTAAGGCTGGCACACTGTAGATAAGAAGGAAGAAAGCAGAAGTAGCTAATATGTTCCCTTTTGAGTGGTTTGGGTGTTTCCCCAAGGCACCATACGTTCCCAGGTGGGTTAGACTATTGGGTGTTTCCTTTGCTGTCCTTTCATGACCTTGCAATCATGAGTCTCTGCAAGTGGCCAGAGACAGCGGGGCCATCTGCACGTATTCACTGTCCCCTAAGTCCGGGTCAACATAATCCCCCCTTTCATACTTCGAGCTGTGCGTAGGAGTATGACCATCAAACTGAAGAGATAGAGGATAAGCTTCTGTAGTACGTTGTAGTACAATACCATTTCAGACAAATGGCTGTCCAGTCTCTTCTTAAAAGCCTCCAGTGATGGAGCACCCACAACTTCTGAAGACAAGCCGTTCCATTGGTTAATTGTTCTAACTGTCAGGAAATTTCTTCTTAGTTCTAGGTTGCTTCTCTCCTTGATTCGCTTCCATCCATTGTTCCTTGTCTTGCCTTCTGGTGCTTTGGAGAATAGCTTGACTCCCTCTTCTTTGTGGCAGCCCCTTAAGATATTGGAACACTGCTATCATGACACCCCTAGTCCTTCTTTTCACTAGACTAGACATAACCAATTCCTGCCACGGTTCGTCATACGTTTTAGCCTCCAGTCCCCTAATCATCCTTGTTGCTCTTCTCTGTACTCTTTCCAGTGTCTCAACATCTTTCTTATATTGTGGCGACCAAAATTGGATGCAATATTCCAAGCGTGGTCTTGCCAAGGCTTTGTTTTTCAAAGCCTTAATTTTCAGATTTTAATTTTTCAAAGCCTTTGATTTTTCAAGAGGCTGGTGATTTGCTTCGAAAAAGAGACAGTCACTTGGAAAGATTTGCATGTTGCGTAGTGTGAAGGAACAGGAAGTATTTTGTATCTGTAACTTAACTTGGAATGTCTGTTCATGACAACATGTTGCAAGAATGTACAGGATCAACGGCGAGCTCTTGAGCTCCCACAGCTAGTGGCCGAGAAGCTGTATTGTCATGGGATATTCATAAACATTTCAATTTCGCAGGCAGGGAAGCACCAGCTATGGAATTCAAGGCCACAGCTGGGGGGAATGGAAGGAAGGCAAGAAGAACAGATTGCAAATGGTCAAGGAATCTGAACATTGTCTATATTTGGGAAAGAACCAGGATTGCTGAGGAAAAAGGGCAAGAATGGTGATAGAAAGGCATAGGTAATTGGTAGACTGGAAAGCTAAAAACTGGGAAATGGAATTAAAAGACTGAAACCTAGCACACAGAATCGGTGCCAGATTTGGGGATTCTGTCGGCAAAGCTGCAGAGCCCTCTGTGATCGAGATGGCTAGTTCCAAAATGGGATGGATGGATGGATGGATGGATGGATGGAAGGAAAGAAAGAAAGAAAGAAAGAAAGAAAGAAAGAAAGAAAGAAAGAAAGAAAGAAAGAAAGAAAGAAAGAAAGAAAGAAAGAAAGAAAGAAAGAAAGAAAGAAAGAAAGAAAGAAAGAAAGAAAGAAAGAAAGAAAGAAAGAAAGAAAGAAAGAAAGAAAGAAAGAAAGTAGGTAGGTATGTAGGCAGATAGGTAAAGATGATAGATAAGATAAGATAAGATAAGATAAGATAAGATAAGATAAGATAACCTTTATTGTCATTTTTATATTGTGGGCACAATGGCACACATCAAAAATGAAATTTAGTTGCCCGCTCTCAAAGTGAAACACATACATGACACACACCTAAACATACTATGTACAACATATATATAGACCCACATCCCTACATATACATAGCAAATAAATATTAAATACGAAATAAATATTAAATAAAGATAAAAATATTAAATAAAGATAGATAGATAGATAGACAGACAGACAGACAGACAGACAGACAGACAGACAGACAGACAGACAGACAGACAGACAGACAAGAGAGAGAGAGACAGAAACAGAGAGAGACAGACAGACAGACAAACAGACATCTCCACATATATCTGAGTTTAACATAGCAGTAAGTAGGAAATGGACATTTTTGTCATTCATAACACCCCCAAAAAGTAATACTTTGTGGGAACTTTAAATGGTAGTTCACTTCTGCCACTGTCAGAGAAGAACAGGTGTCAGCTCAGGTGACAAGTTAAGCATAGAGTCCCATCAACTGCCAGGCTGAAGAAACTTAGCAGAGAACTATGCATTCTCCCTTTCCCCCTTCACTGTCTTATATTTTAAGCTCCTTGATTTAAAAGTATTATCAGATATTTGCCACTATTGCAAAAGTATATCAGTTACAAATTCTGGTGCCCAAGGGGGGGGGGGAACCACAGAATAGTTTTATTCTTACAGGGAATGATGGGAGTTGCAGTCCATGTCTGGAGTGGCCATGGTTGGAGAAGGTAGCTTCATCTCCCAGAACTTCAACTTCCCCAGCATGCTGGCTGGGGGAATTCTGGGAGTTGATGTCCATCCATCTTAAAGTTGCCAAGGTTGAGAAACGCTGCTCTAAAAGCTTAGGCACTAAAAATAGAACGCATTAGTCTTCAAGAAGGCCCTTCCACAGCAAACGTTCCGTTTCTTTTAAATAAACACTTGTAAGCTAATGCATTTCTCAACGTGAACTCTATAAACAACCCAGTGCCTGTGAAATTCAACAACTCTTCCTTGCCCATCAAAGTTTCTCCTCCCCGGTTTCAAAAGAGTATGATTAATCCAGTCACGTTTTCCAAGGATGGAAACTGACCTTATACCCATTTCTCTCCCATTAAATCAAGGGTTGTGACTCCACCTATCTAGAGTTGCAATCCAGAATCGTCCAACATTGGACCAAAGAGGTGGAAGAAACTACCGCTGTCCCTTAGCCCAGCTTGATGTGCAGTGCAGGAGTTAAAATTAAAGCATCCTTAACAAATGCCTACCCAGCAGAGCCCAAAACTAGATGAGCTTGTCAACCACCCTTGTCAGTTACCTTGCCAAAGAAACCAATTACCCTAGGAAATTGATTCCACCGTTGAGCTGCTCTTCCCGTTAAAGAAGACAAACTACTAACACGAATCATTCAGTGTCATCCTTTAAAGAGGATGGATGCAGATGGATGTAAGATGTGATCCCTATCTGTTTGGCAGACTTGAGCAAAGCAGTTCAGTTTAGATGTTTATATGACTGTAATTGGATCGCCTGCATTGAAGGATGGACATTAGAAAGACTCAGTCTCAACACACCTGGGACCACTGTTGACCCCACCAACAGACGTGGCTAGCTCAGGGATGGAGGCAGCGTTGGCAATACTAATACACGTATTCTATGAGTTGTGCTTTACCTATGCGTAATAGCTGCAAAGGAACAATAACTGTCTGCAAGGAAGCAAATTATGTCCCTTTCTTGTTGCAAACATCCCTTCCAGTTAGCAACTGTGAGAAACACAATGCTGGACTCAGAGGAACCTTATTTTTGGTCTTTAACAGAATAACAGAATTGGAAAGGAACTTGGAGGTCTTCTAGTCCAGGGGTCCCCAACCCCTTGTCCGTGGACCAGTGCCGGTCCGCGGCATGCCAGCAACCTGTCCGCACAAACAAGGAAAGCCCCATCTGCAGGATGCAGGCAGCACACAAAACCATGCCCCCTCCGGTCCACGGAAAAACCTTTCTCCACGGAACCGGTCCCTGGTGCCCAAAAGGTTGGGGACCTCCGTTCTAGTCCAACTCCCTGTTCAAGCAGGAAAGCCTACACCAGATATTTAGATATTGTTGATTTCCATTGCCCCTGTAGCTAATAGGATAGAAGAATGGAAATTACACTTTAGTGACAATTGGAAAGCTACAAGTCATCTTCTCAGATTCCAGGTAAATCTGCTATGCTGAAGTGCTGTGAAGGACACTGCACAAACTATGGGATCCTTGGTGCTCTCTGAACTTCGTTGTTTCCATGCAGGCGTTTCATGACCCAACTAGGTAACATCATCCGCATCGGGGGTCTCCAACCTTGGAAATTTTACGACTTGTGGACTTCATCTCCCAGAATTCCTCAGCCAGCATTCCATGCCAGCTCTGGGATGAAACCATGATAGAACATACCTACAGTTAAAGGTACAGGAATATCTCCTTCCCATCTCTGTGCCCTGATACCCTGCTGCATTAAGCAAGTTGGCAATTTTTGTCAGCTGCATTCTACCTTTTTAGGCTGGCTAGGGAATTCTGGGAGTTGAAGTCCACAAGTCATAAAGACGCCAAAGTTGGAAACCCCTGATCAACCTCACCTAGTTGGGTGGTGAAACATCTGCAAGAAAACAACCAAGCTCAGAGAGCACCAAGGATTCCACAGTTCAAATATTGTGCTACAAATATTCTCTTCTGTCGGGACTTTGCATAAAACCTAACTACTAGGCTGGCTGGCTTTAGAATGCAGAAACGTACAGTAGGAAAGTGTCAGCTTGTTCTTTGCTGACAAGTTTATTTCTATTTCCTGAAAAAATGAAAAGGCTAGAAATCAGACCTCGGTGGGTATTCAAATATTCTAAATGGAAAAAGGAAAGAGAAGAGTCCATTTTGGGTGCTTCTAAAATAGATACCGCCCACGGACCTCTGACAAATAGCCTTCTTCATGTATCCAGGGCTCCACAAATACTTGACAGCATCACCCAATGTAACTATATTTGAACCAGTGTCAGGATACATTGAAGGGAGAGGTTAAGTATTTTTATTATTAACAGATAAAATGTAGGAGGATTAGATTTTGAAATCTGACTTCAGTTAAATGTCGGGCCCTGTCTATTTTAAGGAAGTGGCTAACATCTCTATCTCATACCCCTTTTTCTAACCCATTGGCTCATCAGAGATTTCTGGAATATGGAAAAAAAAAAGCCCCACATAAATAAAATAAATTTAGATCTTAAGAGTTAAACCAAGAGGAAAAGTTCCACCAAGGCCCACAACAGGAATCAGGATAAAGCATTTTGCTGGCTTGTGGTAATAGAAAAAGGTACATTATTAATATTTCCAATAAATAAATAAATGACTCATTTCTTTGCTGGCTTTAAAGCCAGATTAGATCTGCTTGGCTTAAGTTAAAACATGTAGATGTCACTTGGATTGTAGAAGGAAACTTTGATATTAATGATAATGACAGCAATCAGATGATGACAGCGATCAGACCAGTTTTGGTCGCCACAATATAAAAAAGATGTTGAGACTCTGGGAAGAATGCAGAGAAGAGCAACAAAGATGATTAAGGGACTGGAGGCTAAAATATATGAAGAACAGTTGCAGGAATTGGGTATGTCTAGTTTAATGAAAAAAAGAAATACTGTAGGAGTGATATGACAGCAGTATTCCAATATCTAAGAAGAGGGGGTCGACTTATTTTCCGAAGCACCAGAAGGCAAGACAAGAAACAACGGATGGAAACTAATCAAAGAGAGAAGCAACCTGGAATTAAGGAGAAACTTCCTAATAATGAGAACAATTAACCAGTGGAACAGCTTTGCCTCCAGAAGTTGTGGGTGCTTCATCACTGGAGGTTTTTAAGAAGAGACTGGAGAGCCTTTTGTCTGAAATGGGATAGGGTCTCCTGCTTGAGCAGGGGGTTGGATTAGAAGACCTCCAAGATCTCTTCGGGCCCTGTTATTCTGTTCTGTTCTTCAAGTAAGAAGTGTAGTTGAAAAAAAAATACCAAGAGATGGTATGTTTATAACTCCAACATTTCAGGAGGCTAAATTATCCATCGAAGGTGTCACCAAGCTTTATAATCAGACGGCAAAGGCCACACAGTCTTCAAATTCCTTGACAAGTATGTGAGAGTCATTTATTTGTTTAGCTTAGAGGGGATGTCAGCCAAAGAGACCACAAGATCATCCATCTTACTGTTGCGGTATTAAAAGATTCTATATATTTCTCTGGATCCAAACCGTTTCCCTTCAGAAGATGCTCTTTCCTATTGCAATGAGTTCCCCATTTCTCCAAGCAGGGAGATGGCCAGGTACAATATTATGGGAACTGATCTCCTCATTGACAGAAGCCTAGAGATTTAAAACCAGGCAAACCACAAAGTTGTCCTCAGATTAATTTGATGCAGCCCCCCCCCCCAACTTATTGTTAAAAAGCCCACAGCAAGTAATCAGCCTCCATCTCTTGACAAGATGTAATCCACCTCTCTTGCAGCAAAAGAGAGAGAGAGAGAGAGAAAGTAGAAGAGAGAGAAAGAAGGGATTAACAAACTCGCTGTTGCAAGAAAATCCCAGAACATAAACCCAAGGGGTTGTAGCCATCTATTAAAAATAAAATAACAATTAACCAGTGGAACAACCTGCCTCCAGAAGCGGTGAATGCTCCAACACTGGAAGTTTTTAAGAAGAGACTGGACAGCCATTTGTCTGAAATGGTATAGGGTTTCCTGCCTGAGCAGGGGGTTGGACTAGATGACCTCAAAGGTCCCTTCCAACTTTATTAATTATTATTATTATTATTATTATTATTATTATTATTATTATTATTATTATTATTATTATTATTATTATTATTATTATTATTATTATTATTATTATTATTATCCTACCTTCTCAACATAGGGGAAGAAAACCAATTCCTTCCATCAGACTGTAACTCAGATAATCATAAATTTGTCTTTTTTTAAAAAAAAAGTATTTTATTGGTTTTCTATCATTACAATTTATCTGTGCTTAGTAAACAACATGTTGTCTGGGTTAATTTTGCCTAGTCATAGATTAAGTTCTTACTCTCTACCCTGCTTTTCTAACCATTGGTAAAATAAGTTCCATGTTTGAAAGTATACTATGTCTTCTTTTCCTTTGATTCCCAATGTGTCCATTTCCGCACAGTCCAATATTTTCTTAATTATCGCTTCCTCCGATGGTGTTGTCTCATTTTTCCAGTGCTGTGCAAATATGATCCTCGCTGCAGTTAATACATGTAATGTTTAAATATACGTTTTGTTTATCAAACTTTTCTGGCATTATGCCTAGTAAAAAAAGTTCGGGTTTAAAATCTACATGTTTTCCTAAGATTTTTTCTAACCACGTATGTATTTTAGTCCAATATTTTTTTTTTGCTTTTACACAAGTCCACCACAAGTGATAATATGTACCAGAATTCTGATTACAATTCCAGCATTTACTAGACATATTTTTAAACATTTTAAGCATAAATTTGTCTTATGCCCCAGTTTTAGCTCACTGAAGATAGAAGGGGCATCTTCTCAAAGAGATACAGGTGGTCCTCGACTTACGACCACAATTGAGCCCAGAATTTCCACTGCTAAGTGAGACAGTTGTTAAGTGAATTTTGGCCCGTTTTATAACCTTTCTTGCCACAGTCGTTAAGTGAATCACTGCAGTTGATCGCCATTGACTTTGCTTGTCAGAAGGTCGCAAAAGGGGATCATGTGACCCCAGGAGAATGCAACCATCACAAATATCAGTCAGTCTGAATTTTGATCATGTGACCATGGGGATGCTGCAGTGGTCATAAGTATGAAACACGGTTGTAAGTCCCTTTCTTCAGTGCCGTTGTAACTTTGAACACTAAATGAACTGTTGTAAGTTCAAGGTCTACCTGTACTACAATCCAAAAACTGGCCAGAGAATCAGCAATCATAAGATGGATGCATTCCTTATGTTGGATAGGATTTATTTATCAAACTCTCTTATTTGCCATTTTTTTATATTTCCACATAATATTGCAGTTACTCAATCTAAAGACAACTTATAAAAATACGGGATGGAGCAATACCGTTAGTTCTCAGCTTATCACCAAACTTGAGACTCGAACTTCTGCAGTTAAAGTCAAGCCATCACATAACCAAATCCGATTTGAAGACCACTTTTTACTGCGGTCTTAGCTGAGTCACCACGGTCATAAATTGAATCATGTGGTCGTAAGTGCGAATCCTGGTTAATAAACAGGATTTTTTTTTCCATAACTCTGCAGCAAATTGTGAACATGGGATTGCAGGATGCAACAGCTGGTCATAAACTGAGCCAGCTGCCAAGTACCTCAATTGTGATCACATGACCATGGGGGGGGGAGCAACAGTCATAAGTTCGAATTCAGGTCACAACTGACTTTTCGAGCTGTCATTAATTCAAACCGTTGTGAATGAACGGCCACAACTTGCGGACTACCTGTAGGCATGAGGTATGCAGCATTTGAACTAATGTATCCCAGATGATTTAAGTTTCTGGAAAAAACAACAACCACCCTTAACTATGTCTCATTTATCACAAAATCTGCCCCATATAACATGGGGTCACATTGCTTGTAGATCTCTGAGCTGTTCTTTAATTGATATATTCTTTCCACATATATATATATATATTTACCCGCCCACGCCT
Source organism: Azemiops feae (assembly GCA_023970755.1). NCBI lineage: Eukaryota > Metazoa > Chordata > Lepidosauria > Squamata > Viperidae > Azemiops > Azemiops feae. The sequence continues at coordinate 203,773 of JALGBA010001507.1, read as the reverse complement.
GGGCATATATGCCGCTTGCCAGACTGCCAAAAGGAATGCAGCCAATCCATCTGACACGAATGCCTTGAATTTTCCGTTTGCTTGAAATGGGAAAAAAGAGGGCACATAACAGGTTCCTGATTGGGAACAGCTAGGCCGGACCACCATCTCCACCCTGTTGGTTTTACATTCCAAGCAGTTAAAAAGAAATACCTCACAGCAATTCCAAAAAAGTCAGAAAAATATGCTCAGATCAAAAGAAACAGCAGTTTGCTTCTATAAACAGAAAGGAACGACGAGAAAAGGTTTTGTTTAATATAGTCTAATGCAGGGCTTCTCATCCTCAGCAGCTTTAAGATATGTGGAGTACAACTCCCAGAATTCCCCAGCTGGAAAGCAGGCTGAGGAATTCTGGAATTTGAAGTCCACACGTCTTAAAGCTGCTGAGGTTGAGAAACACTGGTTTAATGGCAAAATCCACAAGAGTCTTATTAGCTGGATATCTGGCTAGGTACACCCATTTTAACCGTAAACCATCAGCCAAAGAAAATAGTGGGGAAGTAACACTTGAGCCAGGAAATGGCAGAGCACAGCTGAGCTTGGCTAGTGTAAACAAGCTAAGCAGGATTGGATCTGTTTGGTAAGTGGATGGGACTACCAGATCCCATTCCCAGAACTGAACTAGGAGCTGTGGTGGCGTAGTGGTTAAAATGCAGTATTGCAGGCTAATTCTGCCCACAGCAAGGAGTTTGATTCTCACCGGCTCAAGGTTGGTAAAATAAGGACCTAGATTGTTGGGAGCAATATATTGATATTTGTAAACTGCTCGGAGAGTGCTGCAAAGTACTATGGGGGCAGTAACAGAATAACGGAATAATAGAGTTGGAAGGGACCTTGGAGGTTTTCTAGTCCAACCCCCTACTCAGGCAGGAAACCCTATACCATTTCAGACAATTGGCTGTCCAGTCTCTTCTTAAAAACTTCCAATGTTGGAGCATTCACAACTTCTGGAGGCAGGTTGTTCCACTGATTAATTGTTCTAACTGTCAGGAAATTTCTCCTTAGTTCTAGGTTGCTTCTCTCTTTGGTTAGTTTCCATCCATTGCTTCTTGTCCTGCCTTCAGGTGCTTTGGAGAATAGGTTGACCCCCTCTTCTTAAAACATCCCAGAATAGGCATCTGACTGCAGAATGCTGAAAACAGATGTAAATGTGGGACGGTTGCTGAGCACCCAAAATGAAGTCACATGTCATGAGGGCAAAAGCCAGCCATTACAACTTCAAAATCAAAATAATTTTTAGAGGTCCTTTGTAATTTTGAACTATCACTAAGTGACCAGTCACAATTTGAGGACTACCTGTATTTTGAACACAATTACCAAACCAATCAGAATTTGCTTGTTGGGAGACCAAACAATGGCTATTCTTTCAGTTTATTTCTCTTCCCAGGCCTATTAACAAAAGAGGGGATTGTTTGTGTATGACCCTAGGGAAATTATCAAAAATGTGCAAAGATATTTCAAAACCGTCTCAGAAATGTGAAAAACACGAAAGGACATTTTCTCACGCAGGGTGGGCTTCTAAGAAAGCTAAGAAATGTTGGATACTAATTCACAGAACGATGTGAAGGATTTTAAAAATAAATGTTGTAAAGAGAGAAGAACTTTGGAGTTTTTGACTGAGACTTATAGACAATGAATTGGCAAAGACACGTGGCAAATTGATTTTGTACAGGCTCACCGCAGCAAGACTATTGTATGCTCAACAATGAAAGAACAATGAAATTCTCACCATGGAGGAATGGATTGTGAAAAGGTGAGAATTTGCTGAAAGGGTAAAACGGACAGAAAAAAACGGGGCAGAAAAACAACAACAAAAACTTTCCCGAAGGACTGAAAGCCTTATAGGGACTTTTTACTGAAAGAAGAAAACATGATGTGATTTAGGGGTTTGAAGATTGAAAAAGATGTGGATTAAGCGAGGGGCTGAAGGGATTTGTATAATATCTAAGAGAGATGAGGGATTATAAGAATGTAATTATCTACTGAAGGGAACGCTGGAAGTCATTACATTTTATAACTTTGTTGTTGTTTTTCTTTCTACTTGTCTTTTACTTTACGTAAATTTCTCTATAAACGTAAATATAAAATAAATTGAAGAGGGGATGTTTTATTTGGTATTGTTTAGTTATATCATAGATGCTCTCAGGAGAATGCAATATAAAGAATGCACTAGCGCGGTGTTTCTCAACCTCGGCCACTTGAAGATGAGTGGACTTCAACTCCCAGAATTCCCCAGCCAGCAGTGCTGGCTGGGGAATTCTGGGAGTTGAAGTCCACACATCTTCAAGTGGCCCAGGTTGAGAAACACTGCACTAGCACACTGGCCAAGCTTCAAAATCCACACAATTACCATAATTACCAAGTTTGCCCTATGCAGGGAGACTTCACTAAGCTGTCAAAGCTCATCATTATTATTTTTTCCTATATTTCATCTGCTGAATTTTTTCCCCTCTGTTTCCACTTCTGAAAGGACATTATATTTCATGCCTGTGGCTTCTACTGAAGATATGCCAATACAGATCAGCTCTGATGGTTCTTCCTTTTTGAAAATAAGAATACTTCCATCCTCTGCTAATTGCGCCAGGCATTCTGCACAAAAACCAGGGCAGACTTCACGAAGCAAACTGGTCCTGCCAAGTGAAGACCCTCCAAACACCTTTTAGCACCCCTGCAATCTTTTTTATCAAGCTCTTTTGATCCCATACACCGGATTTCAACAGAATGATCAAGCCGATCGTTCATCTCTTTAAACATGCTGTTTTACCCCACTCGAAGAAATAAATTGGGCCTGCTTCAAAGCTCGCCTGAGGTAATAGGATTCCTCCTCTTGACGGGAGGAAAGCTTTGGATCAGGGCCAGAGAGAAGAACGAAAATTCTCACCTAAGTTACACCTATGCTGGTTTTCCTACCTGCAAGGGATTCAGAGCAACTTAAAGAGTTTCCAGGACATCTATTTTGGCACAAATCAACACATCAGGCATCTCAATTCTCACACGTCATCTGATATACACAGATCATGTGCAAATCAGAACAGAACTGTCCCCATTAATGTTAAAGGATTGGGTGTGTATATTAGTCTTGTTTGCTGATGACATGATTCTGATTCTTGGTTTTGAAGTTCTAATGGCTGGCTTTTGCCCTCATGACATGCGACTGCATTTTTTTAAATAATATTTTATTGGTTTTCCAGTTTTACATTTGAGTATTTAAAAAGCAACGTGGTGACTGGGTTAATCAATAATTCAGTAACAGAAATTTTTAGTACCGATCTCGGGTTACATCATCAAATATTTCTTCTCTTTTTCCCTTAAAATTTTACTATATCATATTTAAACTAGTACATTTCTGATTGCATCAAATTCAATAAAAACTTCATTATTACATTTATCAATGCATTTTTAGCTTATACATATCTTAATAGGTCTTCATAAACAATCCATGTCCTGTTATTAATTTCTACCTAATTTTTAGTTTATGGTCAATACTCCAATTTAACCTTTAATATCCATAATTTTCAGCTTTTGGGTAGCCAAAATTTCCCTTATCTCACTTCATAAGAAACTATAATATCTAAAATACACTTTTTACCTACTTGAATATAATCTTCTTCTATTTCCTAAAAATTTTCTATTTCTCACCATATTAAATCACCAACTTAGTAATAGAGTATCCCCTTTGTTGGCTCCAATCCATTTATTATATAAATGTGACTGCATTTTGGGTGCTCAGCAACCGTTCCGCATTTACACTGGTTTTAGGCATTCTGAAAAATAGACAAATCATCCTCAAATTACAATGGTTGTTGATCCCAAGATTACGGTTGTAAGTTGTGCCAGTTAAAATATAGCCACCATGTGTGGAATGGGATTATTTATTTTAATTTTTGCCATTCAAATTTCATTTTGACCCTCCTTTGGTATCCTTTCTTTAACGGTTCTGTTCCACCATTTCTTCGATATTAATATAACACTTGCCCTGTGACGAGTTGTCCCGCGGCAAGCTGGCCGTGGCGAGTTGTCCTAGACCAGGGGTAGGCAACCTTGGCTCTTTTATGACTCGTGGACTTCAACTCCCAGAATTCCTGAGCCAGCATGGCTCAGCTTGGAAACCTCTCCCTTTCCCCTCAGCGTGCCTGGCTGAGGAATTCTGGGAGTTGAAGTCCACGAGTCATAAAAAAGCCAAGGTTGCCTACCTCTGGCAGAGTCACCCAGCTGGCTTTCATGCCTTAAGGCGGGATTAAGAGTCACCATCTCCTGGTGATTGGCCCGAAGTCACCCAGCCGGCTCTCATGCCTAAAATGGGACTAGAACTCCCCGTCTCCTGCTTTCTAAACCAGCATTTTAACCACTAGACCAGGGGTAGGCAACCTTGGCTCTTTTATGACTCGTGGACTTCAACTCCCAGAATTCCTGAGCCAGCATGGCTCAGCTTGGAAACCTCTCCCTTTCCCCTCAGCATGGCTGGCTCAGGAATTCTGCGAGTTGAAGTCTACGAGTCATAAGAGAGCCAAGGTTGCCTACCCCTGGACTAGCCTATTGTTTCCAAGAATTTCCTCTATTCCTGGTCCGTAGCCTTCAGAGAGACCTTAAATCAATCATGGTTAATCAGTTGTCTGTCAAAAAGGGAAAGGGAGAGTTTCCAAGCTGAGCCATGCTGGCTCAGGAATTCTGGGAGTTGAAGTCCACGAGTCATAAAAGAGCCAAGGTTGCCTACCCCTGTCCCAGACTCCATAGATGGGACTATGACCGGTTTTGCAAGCTTTTTTGCAGCAGTTCTGAAGCGAATGCCGCTTTAAACGTAAATAAAAATAAATTGAAGAGGGGATGTTTTATTTGGTGTTGTTTAGCTAGATCACAGATGCTCTCAGGAGAATGCAATGTAAAGAATGCACCAGCGCAGTGTTTCTCAACCTCGGCCACTTGAAGTTGTGTGAATTTCAACTCCAAAGCATTAAGAAAACACCACAGAGATTAAGGGAATCAGTTTTCTGCAATGAGCTTTTGTTTGATAGAAACTTGAAGTAAACACTGGTTTCTTGCCAAAAAATATATATATATATCGTAAATTGCAGTTACATGACTGCAGGATAAATGGAGACTGATTGCTAAGCACCCAAAATGTGATCACATGATTGCGGGGAAGGAGTGCCGGTAGTTTGACTCTGGGTTATAAGTAGTCCTGGGGAGGCTCAATTAAACTTTGGTTGATAAGCAATCGGTTGTAAGTCGAGGACCATCTATATCAGAATGGAGTTGGAGGAATTCATTTGAGGTATAGTAGGGGATTTCCAGACGTTTCAGGCAATGTTCTTTCATATGCCTAAAGCGTAGAAAACGCTACCTAATCAATTAAATATACCAGTGCGTTATCCATCTTTCAACTATTTAGGGATTCATGTTACTAAAATAATAATGTGCTTGAAAATTATCTGTTTGGAAAACAATAAAAAAGAAGGATCACATAAGAAATACTTGAATAGAGTGGAACGAATTGCAGCTGTTAAAATTAAATTTTTGTTTCTAAGTCAAAATTTGAAATTTCAGGGGAAAAAACTTTATAAATATGACAGGAAAAAAATTTGTGTTAATGCTCAAAGGTTGAGAGTCAATAAGAAAATTGTTATTAGACTACAGAGACGGGGGGGGGTGGTTCCCATCTTTAAAATTACATTATCAAGCAGCATATTTGGGTCATGTGATTCCATTCATATTAGAAGACAAATGAAAGCAATGGATTCAGGCAGAAGGCATACCAGAGTTAGATAAGATACATAAATCACATACTGTATTCTTTTTCCAAAGGATCTTACAAAAGTTAGTAATATAAAGGGCACACAGTCCTTACTAAAGCTCTTAAATGGTTTAAGGCTTGGAGGAAGCTAAGTCCAGAACTAATACAGGACATCTCCTTGTTAAGCCCCTAAATGACACATCCTGTTGTCATTTATGACACATCTAGGACAATTTCATTCAAGCTATGGAGCCGATGTAGTTTATACAGAATAAAAAGATTTTTATAAGAACAATTTGTTACGGACTAAGGAAAGTATCCTGAAGGCCACCAGCTATTTTGATTAACTGATTTCAACTTAAAAGTACCAATAAAGGAGAATACAGGTAATCCTCAACTTACAATCAAAATTGAGCCCAAAATTTATGTTGCTGAGTGAGAAATTTGTTAAGTGAGTTTTATGAGTTTTCTTGCCACATTTGTTAAGTGAACCACAGCAGTTGTTAAGTTGGTAACACGGTTGTTAATTGAATCGGGCGTCTCCATTGGTTTTGCTTGTCAGAAGGTTGGGGAAAGGTGATCACGTGACCCTGGGACACTGCAACCGTCATAAATATGAGCCAGTTGTCAAGCATCCAAATGTAAATCACATGACCATGGGGATGCTGCAACAGTCGTTAAGTGTGAAAAATGGTCATAAGTCATGTAATCAGAATTCAGACACTTGGCAACTGACTCATAATTATGACGGTTGCAGTGTCCCGGGGTCATGTGATCCCTTTTTGCGACTTTCTGACAAGCAAACTCAATGGGGAAGCCAGATTCACTTAACAAACCGTGTTACTAACTTAGCATCTGCACTGATTCACTTAACAACTGTGGCAAGAAAGGTCGTAAAAATGGGGCAAAACTCACTTAACAACTGCCTCGCTTAGCAACAGAAATTTTGGCCTCCGTTTTGGTTGTAAATCGAGGACTACCTGTAGTATAGTTGTATAGTAGTATAATGTATTAATAATAGTACTGTACTGTATTAACAATCCAATAGTTTTATTTCTATTTTCCATTTTTAAAGATGTTCGGTTTATTTGCTTTTTTCTCCCAAAGCAAGTGGCAAACGTTAAGGGGTCACATTTACCTGGGGGACTTTTCCAGCCTGCAAGGAATCAGGCCAAGCCCTCAGGTGTCTTCAGGGTAGGAACTGGGCTCTGTGACATCATATAGAGCGGGCTGGATACAGACTCTCCAAGTTCCTTCCCTCAAGATCTTGAACAGCAAGAGAGAACTAGCTTGGGAATCCAAGTCCACAAACATCTGCAGAATCGTGGTACGGTCTAATCCAAAAAGCCACCTTTTTGAAGAGGAGCCTGGCTTATTTTCTGAGTCAGTTTGAAAACGTGAAGCAAGAAATCAAGGATGACTATGAAGCGAACAGCCTCAAGGAAAGATCACTATTCAATAAGACTCGCTCTGTATAGAAACAGGCCGGGCATCAGAAAAATCAGCAGGAAAACTCTTTCACAAAGGATCAGATTTGCCTCTGCGAGACGGAGGGCATTGAAGATGATAGATAGATAGATAGATAGATAGATAGATAGATAGATAGATAGATAGATAGATAGATAGATAGATAGATAGATAGATAGATAGATAGATAGATAGATAGATAGATAGATAGATAGGTAGGCAGGCAGGCAGGCAGGCAGGCAGGCAGGCAGGAGGCAGGCAGGCAGGCAGGCAGCAGGCAGGCAGCAGGCAGGCAGGCAGACAGACAGACAGACAGACAGAAGACAGATAATAATGGATGGATGGATGGATGGATGGATGGCTGGAGGGAGGTAGGTAGAGGTAGGGTAGGTAGGTAGGTAGTAGGTATAGATAGTAGATAATAGATAGATAGATAGATAGATAGATAGATAGATAGATAGATAGATAGATAGATAGATAGATAGATAGATAGATAGATAGATAGATAGATAGATAGATAGATAGATAGATAGATAGATAGATAGATAGATAGATAGATAGATAGATAGACAGACAGATAGACAGACAGACAGATAGATAGATACAGATGAGAGATGAGAAAGATAGAAGATAGGACAGATAGAGAGATAGAAGACAGATAGAGATAGACAGTGATAGATGACAGACACAGATAGACATGATAGACGAGGGAGAGATGATAAATAGATGACAGAGAGAGAGAGAGAGAGATGCCTAAACAAGGAAGATAGTTATCACAGATCCTAGTAGGAAAACAATCAATGCCTCTTGATTATATAATCTATATTATATTATATATATATTTCACAAAATGATATTGCTGGAATGAAAAGCACAATGTACGACTGCAGTCAGGGGTCTCTGAGTCTGGAAGGAGGAAGTGACAATGCTGAGCTTTATTTCCGACACTGTTTCTGGCAAGAACATCCAAGCTCTCGGGAACCTTGAATGTCATCCAACGGGGAGCATGCTGGGAAACCCGAAGAATCCTCTGCATTAACCCCCAGGGCATTCTCATAAATTGCATTCTGTGCATCTCTTCTACACAGGACTATTCTTTCCCCAGGATTTCATAACTTTTCATTCGGATGAATATTACCGTCTTTGCTGAAATGAATTTATTGGTAAAGCTTTCTATATGAAGTGGAAGGACCCTTTAACCTGGTTTCATTTTTCTCACATGAAATGCTCATGTTAGGGTAGGAATCAAATAGCAGCAGCGTTATCTGATTGCTATTGGAATGCCAGGCATGGGCTTTAATTGTTCCAAAGTTTTATTAATTTATATATTGCCTCATCCTGGACATTGATTACAACAACGATTTTAATCCCGTTCTTTTTTGAAATTAAAAACTTTTAATCTCATCCTCCTAAAAACAACATACAGGTAGTCCTTGACTTACATCCATTCATTCAGGGCAGGACAAGAGGCAACGGATGTAAACTAATCAAGGAGAGAAGCAACCTGGAATTAAGGAGAAACTTCCTAACAGTGAGGACAATTAACCAGTGGAACAGCTTGCCACCAGAAATTGTGGGTGCTTCATTGCTGGAGGTTTTTAAGAAGAGACTGGACAGTCAGTCACCTGTCTGAAATGGTATAGGATCTCCTGCTTGAGCAGGGGGCTGGATTAGAAGACCTCCAAGGTCCCTTCCAGTTCTACTCTATTCTGATTCTGATTTAGTGACCATTCAAAGTTACAGCTGCACTGAAAAAAATACCTTACAATCAGTCCTCATACTTACAACCGCCGCAGCATCCCCACAGACACATGATCAAACTTCAGCACTTTGCAACCAGCATACATTAACAACAATTGCAGCATCCCAGGGTCACATGATCGCTATTTACCTTCTTCCCAGCCAGTTCCCCACAAGCAAAGTCATCGAGGGAAGCCGGATTCGCTTAATGACCGTGTGATTCACTTAACGAGCACAGTGATTTGTTAGCAACCAAGGCAAAAAAGGTCATAAAAGTGGGAGCAATTCACTTAATAGCCTTGCTTTGCAATGGAAATTCTGGTCCCCAACTGTGGTCGTAAAATCGAGGACAGAAATAAACCGCTGGAGAATGGTTCACTTGCAGCCTGCTCATTCCTATCTGCAATTTGTTCAGGAATTCCTTCATACTTGGAACAAAATTCTTTCTGCATGACTAGCGTGCCTCACCTCCTCAATATCATAAAACCCACTACTACCTAAATTGCAACAACAGCACACAGTTTATTCATAAACACCTCTGTTTATTCAAATCCGCTGCTCAAATTTTTATAACCCTTCACAGTAAGCCAACGTTATTGCTTACGCCATACAGCACAATTCGGGCCTCCATAACTCATCTAAAATATAAAAACTGGAAGCGTATGAAATATATGGATTGGAAAGCAAACAATAAACCCCCAGAAGCCCTTTCGAAATAGTATTTCAACCTCGGCTGTTTCTTGTCTAGGGATCGCCTCTTACAAAACATGCTACATTTCTCTTTTCAGTTTGGGCTCACAATCTCAGTCAAATAGCGTGAGGTGTGTGATAGAATCAAATAGGTTAGAACCATTGGGGGGGGGGTGAGGAAAATGCTTCCTCTAAATCAGTGTTTTTCAAACTTGGTCACATGAAGATGTGTGGACTTCAATTCCCAGAATTCCCCAGCCAGTTGGGAGTTGAAGGCCACACGATATCATGTGACCAACATTGAAAAACACTGTTCTAGACCAGGGGTCTTCAAACGTGGCCCTTTTCTGACTTGTGGACTTCAATTCCCAGAATTCCTCAGCCAGTGTGCCTGGCTGAGGAATTCTGGGAGTTGAAGTCCACACGTCATAAAAGGGCCAAGTTTGAAGACCCCTGGTCTAGTCTAACAAAGAGAAGGACTAGGGGGAAATGACTTAAATACTTAAGTGTAATTAAGTCTAAGAAAATCTTAACAGGTAAAAATGCTTTTGAACATTATGGGGAAAATAAATTTAAATAAGAACTTTAAAAACAGGATCTGTGATAAGGTGATTAGGATGATTAATTAGAAAAGAAGCTTCATATTGATGCGGTTGTTACTTGTAGAAATACTAGAAAAGTGTTTATATTCAATTGTTATCTATCAAAATACTAAGAAATGTACTAATTTAAGGTTGATAAATGAGAATATTATTGGAAGAAGAGAAAATCAAGGAAAGCTACTATGTGGATTACGGAATTATAGAAACTAATTGTTGTTGATCGTTTGTAAATATAAACCCAGACAACACGCTATTTACCAAATATCAAGGTGATTATGTTAAAAAAATTAATAAAATATATTTTAAAAAAAGAGAGAGAAGGACTAGGGGTGATATGATAGCGGCCTTCCAATGCTTGAGGGTCTGCCACAGAAAAGAGGGTAGGAAAAGCAGTAGTAGGTGGAAAATCATTAAAGAGAAATCCAACCTAGAAACTAAGAAATTTCCTGACTGTGAGAACAATTAATCAGCGGAATGGCTTGCCTTCAGAAGTTTTGGGTGCTCCATCATTGGAGATTTTTAAGAAGAGACCGGACAGAATGGTACAGGGTCTCCTGCTTGAACTGGGGGGTTGGACTAGAAGACCTCCAAAGTCCTTCCAACCATATTATTCTGTTCTACATTCTAATATCGTTAGATTAGCTTCCATTGGCTTTTAAGGAATAGCACTGTGCTAAACTACAAGACTGTGTATCTCAGGCTAAGCTCTGCCCTGTTAAGGGGAACCTGAACACAATCAGTCCCCCAGCAACCAAGTAATTTCAATCTCTCACAGCTGTGGTGATTCGCTTCATCCTATTGCTTTCACCATATCAAATACTTCTAGGTGTGATTTGCTGACAAAGAATCGGAAACAGGCTAGCCAAAAGAGATTATTTTCAATTCACGCTATGTGGCAGTTTTAAAAGGTAGGTCTTTTTTTTTTTTTTCCTGCTCCTTAAATTTCCCTAGGTGAAAATATGGCTTTGAATGATTTGGGTTTTTAAAAAAGCTCGACTAAGGAGAATTCATTCTATAACTGGACACGACGAGTGGCACAAGCCATCTCTGCCACTATAAAATTTCCAACCTGTTGGGAACAATGGAGGAAATTGGAATGATGATGATGATGATGATGATGATGATGATGATGATGATGATGATGATGATGATGATGATGATGATGATAATAATAATAAACAAAGGCAGAATATAATGAAAAACGGCTGGATGACAGATTAAATAGATGGAAAACCAAAGCTTTGCATGGACAGCATTTGAAAAAAATTGAAGGAAAATGTGATAACAACTTGACATGGGCATGGCTTAAGATGGGAACCATCAAGAAAGAAACGGAAGGCTTAATACTGGCTGCTCAAGAACAAGCATTACAAACTAATGCCATGAAAGCGAAGATACAAAAATCCACTGACAATCCAAATTGCCGACTTTGCAATGACAAAATTGAAACTGTTTCACACTTAATCTGTGAGTGCAGCAAAATCGCACAAACTGATTACAAATCTAGACATGATCGAGTTGCTAAATTAATCCACTGGGCATTGTGTAAAAAATACGACTTGCCTGTGTCCGAAAAGTCGTGGGAACACAGGGTGGAAAAAGTTGTTGAGAATGAGAGGGTGAAGATCTTGTGGGACTTTCGAATACAGACAGATCGCCATTTGGAACACAATACGCCGGATATCGCAGTTGTAGAGAACCGAAGCGTACAGCTGATTGATATTGCTGTACCAGGAGATGCCAGAGTCGAAGAAAAAGAACTGGAAAAAATTATGAAATATTGTGACCTGCCCATCGAAACTGCGCGATTATGGATGAAACGTGTAACAGTGGTACCCATTGTCATCGGGGCACTGGGAACTATGTCCAAAAACTTCGCAAAACACATCAAGAAACTGCAGCTTCCTGCAATAACTCCAGCAATGTTACAAAAAACTGCGCTACTTGGAACATCTTATATTTTAAGAAGGTACCTGGTTGACACCTAGGATGCTGGTAGCAACCCGTGTCAACCATCAGCACCAGCCAATTTGAATGTTCAGTTGACTGAGGTTCATGTTTAATGAATAAAAGATATAATAATAATAATAATAATGAAAAGTTGGAAGGGACATTGGAGGTCATCTAGTCCAACCCTCTACTCAGGCAGGAAACCCTATACCATTTCAGACAAATGGCTGTCCAGTCTCTTTTTAAAAACTTCCAGTGTTGGAGCATTCACCGCTTCTGGAGGCAGGTTGTTCCACTGGTTAATTGTTCTAACTGTCAGGAAGTTTCTCCTTAGTTCTAGGTTGCTTCTCTTCTTGGTTAGTTTCCATCCGTTGCTTCTTGTCCTGCCTTCAGGTGCTTTGGAGGATAGCTTGACTCCCTCTTCTTTGGGGCAGCCCCTGAGATATTGGAACACGGCTATCATGTCCCTCCTCGTCCTTCTCTTCATTAAACTAGACATACCCAATTCCAGCAGCCGTTTCTTATATGTTTTAGTTTCCAGACCTCTAATCATCTTTGTTGCTCTTCTCTGTACTCTTTCTAGAGTCTCAACATCTTTTTTACATCGTGGTGACCAAAACTGGATGCAGTATTCCAAGTGTGGCCTTACCAAGGCATTGTAAAGTGGTATTAATACTTCACGTGATCTTGATTCTATCCCTCTGTTAATGCAGCCTAGCACTGTTAGGCTGCACACATATAGTCTATAGAACTACCTTTCTCATTTTGTTCAGCCTTGTATACAAGTCTAAACACAGACTTCAGAGGCAATCTCAAAAAATATTCACTCTGCAATACCTCGTGGGGTCCAGGAGAAGGACTTTTTCTGCCATGTCTCCTGCCTTTTAGAACATCGTGCCCCACAAGGTGAGATCCACACCCACGCATCTGCCCTTCCATAAGGGCCCAAGGACCTGGCTCTGGAAGTTGGCCTGGGGCCCAACGGAGTGCATCACTTTGGAGGTGGCTAAGAGATTAAGACAAGACCCCATCTCTGCTCCCCATGTACACTCTGCTCCTTTCCTCACATCTTTTACTTGCAAACTATTACTATTTCAATTATTTATTGTTTCAAGCTTTTTTTTACTGGTTTTTAATGTTTGCAAGCTGCTCAGGGGAGAAGGATGACAAACAAGTCTAACAAACAAACAGACAAACAAACAAACAAAGCAGACATGGCCTTCCCTGAGAACAGTCATGTGGTCCCAAGAAAAGATGCAGCTGCTTTGAAGAGTCGCAGACAGTGCTATAGTCCAGGCTCCTATACAAAAGTCCCTTTTGGAGATAAATCCAAAGTATTACACAGTCCTAATTCCTAGTAAATATATATGTAAGGTGCAAAGGACCAGATTAAACTTGCCATAAGTTTAATAAATAAAGAGCCATGGTGGCACAATGGATGGAATGCAGTATTGCAGGCTAATTCTGCCAGCTGCAGGCAGTTTGATCCTGACAAGCTCAAGGTTGACTCAGCCTTCCATCCTTCCGAGGTCAGTAAAATGAGGACCCAGATTGTTGGGGGCAATATGCTGACGCTGCAAACTGCTTAGAGAAGGCTGAAAAAGCACCATGAAGTGGTATATAAATCTAAGTGCTATGGCTATAGCTATGCTAAGATGAGCACCGTCCGTTCTCCACCAGCCTACACGTTCACTTGCATGAAATTTCTTCTTGCCTTTGGCTACCAAGTGCTTATATACAAGACTGGTGTAGGAGCCGACCAGGCTGAGCCTGAGGGAGGGGTCAAGGATGTCATCAGTCTCAAATCCGTGCCCACATGCGATTTAAGTCCAGCCCACCTTGAATTCCATTGATTCTTAAGCTACTGCCAATTTGCCTGACCGTAGTTCAGATTCTTGTAGAGCGCTTTAGCATACAATAAACCTATATTTACCAGAACTGCCTGGACTCCTGATTTCCTGTGATTGACAACTGGTCTACTAACCTCTCTGATCTTCCCGATACACAAACAGGCATTTATTTGATCAACATTTCTGAATTCTAAACCTCTGGATGGAAACTTGTTTGTCCTTCTGAGAGCTACGAGGGGACCAGCTAAGTTTCTATTTTGTGTTGTGCCACGGCTAATTTGTTTTAATCATAATTTATTGGATAGGTAGTAATGGAAGGGCTGTGCGTTAGCCTTTATAAATCACACCAATGATTCGCACAGCACAGCACAATACAAATCAAACAAACCAGTTTAATGTTCAGTAATAATATGAAAGTCCAGGTTCAAACTTGACCAAGTACAACTAAGATTGGTTTAAGAAGGCATAGTTGGCTGAATTCACACACCAGAAGAAGCTCTCCTATTCTACCACCTCTTACAATATTAGGCAACACAATATCAACCGTAGAGACCTTCAAGATATCTAGGTTCTATTACCTCTAAGGCAGACATGTCAAACACAAGGCCCGGGGGCCGGATGCGGCCCGTGACGTGGTTTCATGTGGCCCGCGAAGCCATCCTGGAAACAGTGAGGGAATGGCCCCCGCTGCCTTGGCCCCAGCCCAGGCTGCCCGGGAGCCAATGTACAATTTTGTGGTGGCCATCTATGCTGAAAGGCATTCAGTCTTAGCTCCACAAGGCCGTCTGGAAACAGCAAGGGAAACGCGCCCCTGCTGCGTTGGCCCCGCCACCTGGGCGTGCACTGGGGAGGTGTCACCCTTTGTGAGGAATGAAGAAATGCACCATCGCCTGGAAGTGGCCAGCAAATGGCCTTCGCCTACTTCACATATCCGGCTTGATGGGCTCCGGGGGAGGGGTTTCAGTAGGCTCCTCCAGTGGACCATGCCTTGGCGCTTGCCCTGGCCCCACCCCCTTCTGCCAGAGACCCTCAGATCTGTCCCACTCCTGCCCAGGCCCCCACAGGCACCCTTGACGTGAACGATGTAGAGCTGGCCATGCCCACCCAGTAGGCCACACCCATTCCATCCACGCCCACCCAGTAGGCTGCACCCACCCTGGCCACACCTACCCGGCTTGAAATGGACACCTAACATTAGAACCATCATTAAAAAGGCGCAACAAAGAATGTTCTTCCTGCATCTTATTAATAATTCCTGCGGAATTACTGAGTCTGTCATTTGTACCTGAATAACTGTCTGTTTTGGCCTAGCAACCAAACCAGACAAGACACAGATTTCAATGGATGCTTAGAACTGCAGAAAAAACAACTGCAACCAGCCTGCCTTCCACTGAGGATCTGCACACTGCACGAACTAGAAAAGAAGGGCTGAGAAAATATCTACAGATCCCTCACATCCTGGACATAAACTTTTTCAACTTCTCCCCTCAGGATGTTGCTATATAGGGCATTGCATGCCAAAACAATTAGACACAAAGGTAATTCCCCACCCCCACCCCGTGCCATCACTCTGCTGAACACCTAATTCCCACAGCACTGTCTTAGGTCTAAGTATATTTACTCATGTAGTAGGGCTGTATTGATATTATCCTTCTCATCTTCTCATCTTTCCTACTATCATCTTCTATTGGTATATACATTATTTATCACTTGTTGCTATATCTTATAATGAATGATTGTAACTATGACCTATAATATATGCATGACCCATCACTTTGTTGTTGAATGTGCACTAAGAGCTTATGCACCGGAGACAAATTCCTTGTGTGTCCAATCAGACTTGGCCAATAAAGAATTCTATTCTATTCATACATCCTCACCCCCCAATTATGTTTTACAAATCACAGTGGCTGACTTCTCATAACATGTCAGCCAAAACAAAGCAAACATAAAGTATGAAAACAGTGTTTATTTCTACATAATCCAGTTGTGTTTCATCAACAACTACGGGAACCCCTTAATTCTGTAGGAGAATGGATTTCAATGTTCTCTGTATTAACAAATCTAAAGTTACATTCTGCGTTTCTTCTGGCATTCCGAAAGAGAACTTTTGAACTATATTTATATGAGACATGATTTATTGGTCTTTAGCCAACATTGCTATCTGATTTCTCCTCAGTGAAGAATTAATAGTGTTTATTTTCAACTCTAAGGCAAGCATTCTTTCTTTTCCATCTGAATACTGACTGGCCCAGCTCCCCAGATTAGAACCTTTTCCTAAATAAAGTTCATTTTAACCATTTCTAAACATTTACAGAAGAGCCAGCATGCTAAGAAAGAACCCTGGAATCTTCTCCAAACAGAACACTGACATTTTTTTTAACCTGAATCGCAAATACCATTGATGTTGAAGGATGTTTCTCTGGCTTTAGAAGAGGGAGAGAAATTTTTTTTGTGAATGCTATTTCTTCCTTTAGGGCAGTAGGAAGGAAGAAAAACAATAGCTTGCTTCTTCTATTTATCACATTACAACTATGAGAACAGTGCCAAATTGATCCACTCGCACGCTTTGCTACTCATCTCTCTATCATTCAGACAACACTGTACCTCTATTTGATCCTGCTAATCAATTTCCCATTGCCTTCTCAGCAGGCCTTCATTGTTCTTACTTTTAAAACTGTCCATTTGCCTCACCTGTCTTGTTTTTCACTGACCTCCTGCCTGCTACCCCAAACCTTGACTTTCTGGCAAGGGAAATGCTTCAGTCTACTTCTTGCCCTTAAAGTTTAAATTGGCAATGGGCAACTCCCAGCCTGTGGTCCATCTGTAATCTTCCCCCACCCACCCACCCCATCTGAAGTTCCCAGAGTTTACCAAGACTCTGCCAGTGACATTCAGCAGCAAGAGAGATGGTTTGGGATAGTTCTTTTAATGCTTTGGGGGTTTGGGGGTCATTCCCTTAAGAGGACGTATCTCCAAAAGTTCTCCGGATGTTTTCATCCCTTCCTAGTCAGTGAAAGCATCAAATGGCTGTTCCTTGCAGACTTTGAAGTAGAATATGGCTACCTTCGGTAGACACTGAAGCACAAAAATAGGATAAAGACATCCTAAAACATGTGAACTTCAGTCCAAAGATGGATGGATGGATGGATGGATGGATGGATGGATGGATGGATGGATGGATGGATGGATGGATGGATGGATGGATGGATGGATGGATGGATGGATGGATGGATGGATGGATGGATGGATGGATGGAGAGACAGACAGACAAGATGGTGGATGGACAGACAGATGAATAAGTTATCTGGAAAAACTAGATAAGTACAGGATGGATGGATGGACGGACGGACGGACGGACGGACGGAGAGAGATATATAGCTAAAGAAATGGAAGTAACATATTTCAAAAAACTAAGCACATCCCCAAGATGCCTACCTTTTCGGAAACTATTTCATCCCTGCTCAAATATTCAAGTCTTTTTAAAATATTTAAGCTTCAAGCAAAACTAAGCTCCCTCCGGCTTTGGCATTTCTGAAAGGCACATGCAAAGCTTTCCTTTTAACAAGCCACTTCAAAGGGGCAGCTCCTGCCAGCTGAGCCAAAGGAAGGAAAACAGACACCAGCCCAGGTGGCTCTGCCAATCACATCCTGTCCACCAAAGGACCATCCTAAACGCGAAAGGCATGGCTGGCAAGGGTAATTTCCTACCTTCCATCAGGGGATGCAAAGACTAAAATTAGTAGGCAGGTTAAGAACCAACATAATTAAAAAGCTAGAGTGCAGGTGTCTTAACTGGAAGACTGCCGGGGTTGCTGTAACTTCTTATTATCCAAAGCTTCAAAAAGAGGTAATTTGTTTTAATCACTAACTCCAAGCCAGACTTATTGTGCAACAGGGAGCAAATGGATAGGGAGCTTCACCAATAACTTTCTTGCAGAACATCTTTAGATGTATAGCAAAGGCCCATAAATCAAAACTGCTCAACCCCTAATATCTATGGGGAGAGGAAAACTCTAGCAATCGGCCGGCGTTGTTAATAATAATAATAATAATAATAATAATAATAATAATAATAATAATAATAATAATAATAATAATAATAATAATAATAATAATAATAATAATAAAGTTGGAAGGGACCTTGGAGGTCATCTAGTCCAACCCCCTGCTCAGGCAGGAAACGCTATACCATTTCAGACAAATGGCTGTCCAGTCTCTTCTTAAAAACTTCCAGTCTTGGAGCATTCACAGCTTCTGGAGGCAGGTTGTTCCACTGATTAATTATTCTCACAGTCAGAAAATTTCTCCTTAGTTCTAGGATGGTTCTCTCTCTGGTTAGTTTCCATCCGTCGCTTCTTGTCTTGCCTTCAAGTGCTTCGGAGAATAGCTTGACTCCCTCTTCTTTGGGGCAGCCCCTGAGATATTGGAACACTGCTATGATGTCACCCCTCGTCCTTCTCTTCATTAAACTAGACATACCCAATAATAATGTTATGTTATGCGGGAATGACCCTTCTAGGTGTTACCCTTTTTACCCTCCCCAATTTCCCCTGCCATTTTATTACTTCTGGATATTGTCTGCTGTTATGTGTTGATAGGAGGGAGACATCACATCCCCTCAAAGTTATATTTAAGGATTTGGGGTGTTTTACCACATACTTATAGAAATATATTTCAGTGTCCTAAAACAGAGTGATTGTATCTTTCCTGCAAAACTCCATATGACCAGTAGATGACAGCAAAGAATTAGAGATTTCAGTACCTCACTGCTGCCATCTCATGCTTGCTTGAGTTTCTGCAGTCAAGATATGTTTTCAGCCCTAATTTGGTAAACTTCTCATTTAGAGCTTCGACATATTCTCTTGATTGTAGTCTGAAATAAGCCTTTCTAGAATTTAAATTATTAATAAATTCAGCCTATAATTTCTTATTTTAGAATGGCCATTTTGAGTGTGATCTCCAGCCCACTGCACATGTCATCGTTCTACGTTGCAGATTCTAAGGATTAAAAACTGATTATTCCAGTGTCAAAAGATCTGTCCTTGATTTACAACCATTCTTTTAGCAAATGTTCGAAATTACAATGGCACTGAAAAAAGTGACTCATGACCATTCCTCGCACTTATGACCATCACAGCGTCCCCACGGACACGCATGATTAAAATTCGAGTGCTTGACAACCGGCATGTATTTACAATGGTTGCAGCATCTCCGGGGTCATGTGATCACCATTCGTGACTTTTCCAGCTGGCTTCTGACAAATAAAGTCAACGGAGGAAGCTGGATCCATTTAACCACTGTGTGGACTCATTTAACCACTGTGTGGACTCATTTAACCACTGTGTGGACTTATTTAACAACTGCAGTGATTCACTTAACAACCGTGGCAGAAAAATATCAGAAAATTGAGCTCAATTCAGCAATGGAAATTCTACTCCCAGTTCTGGTTTTAAAACAAGGAGTACCTGCACACAGATTGCCAGACATAAGTTGGATCTCATGTTGATCTTAGTCTTTGAGGTTTTTAGTGGTTATGGCCTGATTATTGGAGGGGCCAGCTAATTATTTTACCTCATACTTTAAATCCTAAAATGTTTCATTGCATTTGATTAATATGGTTAAGAGAACCCAGATGCTACAGCTTATAATGTTGGTTCCATAGTTTGTTCAATACAGTATGATTTTTTAAAAATCCTGGTTTTGTTTGAGAAGTGAACCCAGCTATGATGTTCCATAATGACCATCTTTACCTCAAAGAAAGATAATCCTGAAATTAATATTCTTTCATTTTTCCCAAAAAGGAAGATTAAATAAAAACAGTTCTGTAGCCTCCATTATTTCAATCCAAAAAATTTATCATGATTTCCATATTTTAAAAGTAAAAGATTTAGAAAAAAAAATCCTTTCAGTTAAATAAAATAAGAATCAGAAGCTTCACCACAGGGCTCCCATACATTGTTTTCAAATTGTGTACTGTAATATTTCTTTAAAATGTAAATTTGTCCTGATTCTCACTTCATGTTCAGCTTTGAAGTATTATTTAATGTTCTAATTTATTTTATGCATTTTTTTTTTTAAAAAAAGCTTGTTGCATATGATCTTATTAACACTTGTTGGATTAGATATATAAATATCACAAAGGAATTAATAATCCCTTTTTATCCCCAAAAGAAAAAAGTGCTCTTCAAAATGTTGGTAAAATTCTAGGACTTATGGAAACACAAAGGTATCTTGCTTTGAGTCCATATTTTAAATGAGCATTTTTTTCATTTCCAATGTTCTCTAGCATTAAATTGACCATATTATTCCATTCATGAATATTAAAATGCTACCTGGAGTTTATAGAATCAAGCAGGATTTGTTTGGTTCCAAACATCATGGACACACAGAAAAAAAAACTCTAGTTCTTTGAGTCATTTATTTGCTAAATAATAGTAAATGTTGAAAAATGGATGGAGGTCCACATTTTACTGGTAATTCTTAAGAGATTAGCTTAAGATGCTTGAAGGAAAATGTCAGGCGTCTATGACTTTTATTAGTAAATCTCAAAAGCAAAGAATGCTTTCCTCAGATGCTATCAGGAGTTTCACCATAACTAGTAAAGATGGGTTATGATGCTATAAAAAGGGTTCTGGGGTCAGCCATTGATCTCCCAGCCTTTCCACCTATTCATAGAGGCTTAGACAAAGAAGTCTATTTAGGAAAAACAGTTTGTTTTTGCACAAGACTCTGAACCAGCCCAGGCCTAACAGGCCTAGTACATCCTTCACAGCATGCTAAGCTTGGTTAGTTTAAATTGGGGGGGGGGGTGTTTGTGTGTGTTTTAGCATGGTCTGCAAAATCAACCCACTTAGTAGTTTATGGTTTAACACAGGGGTCTTCAAACTTGGCAATTTTTAAGACTTGTGGACTTCAACTCCCAGAATTCCTCAGACAGCCCCTGGACTTCCTCAGACAGAATTCCTCAGACAGCCCTGGCTGGCTGAGGAATTCTGGGAGTTGAAGTCCACAAGTCTTAAAAGTTGCCAAGTTTGAAGACCCCTGGTTTAATGTCATGGGTCAATGCAGACAGTCCTCAACTTATAACCATTCATTTAGTGACCATTTGAAGTTACCACAGCACTGAAAAAAAGTGACCGTTTTGGCCATTTGCCAGACTTATGACCACTGCAGTATCGCTGTGGTCACGTGATCAAAATTCAGATCCTTGGTAACTGACTCACATTTATGACGGTTGCAGTGTCCCAGGATTATATATTTACCTTATACGACCTTCCAACAAGCAAAATCAATGGGGAAGCCAGATTCACATAACAATTGTGTTACTAACTTAACAATTGCAGTGATTCGCTTAGCAACTGTAGCAAGAAAGGTCGTGAAGTGGGACAAAAAATTCTCGCTTAGCAAGAGAAATTTCGAGCTCAGCTGTGGTTGTAAGCCAAGAACTACCTATAGGAGTTACTAACTGGATAATTATGTCAGGCAAATGTAATCAATGGCTAACAAATTAATTGTGATATAATCTTTCTTGGTCTACGGCAGGCATGTCCAACCCTCAGCCCATGGACCACATGCAGCCCTGGACAACTAGTAATGCGGCTGCACAAGATAATAAATATTAAAAAGTAAAGGAAGTTTGTTATTTATATACATTAATTTTGTTTGTTTGTTTAATTTCCCACTCATCTCATTTTGAAGCGACTCTTATATGTGGCCCAAGACAATTCCTCTTCACTCAGTGAAGCCCAAGCAAGCCAAAAGGTTGGATAACCATGCTCTATATGTATTATGTCTATGAAGAGTCTCAGTCATCCAGGTCATGGTTGTCCCATAGGTACTGTATGAAGAAGCTTCCTGGATGAGAAGAACTGAAGACGTTTCCTGAATGACAAGCGAAATGTCTCCAAGGAAAAATAAAGTCCAGTTGTCTATATGGATTATGTATATTTTAAGTGATGCACCACGTTGAGTTATGACAAGCCTACCTGAGTGCAGCAGTATGTATAACAATTTGGAATAATGTAAAAACGATGATACATACATTATGACATAAACACGCAAATGATGCAATTATATAATGATATGACATCAGAGGCAAGTATGTAAGTCAGGACATGTGCACGTTGTCATCACCATTTCCCTTCCTACCCAATGCTCTTAATTTGGGAGCATTCTTGATTCTTTTATACCTTCTACTGATTTTGCTTATATATCTTGCCTAGTTAAGGGTTCTGCAGAGCTCAAAGTTTACAGATTTGTGTAGGTCAGGCTGGTCTTGATCCATGAACTAGGGATCTAATTCTTGATCCATGAACTAGGGATCTAATTCTTGATCAAGTGCTTTTTTGATGCTTTTTCTTAAATGAATCATACAGGTAGGATTAGTTTTAGAAGTATCTCTGCAGATACGTTTGTAGGATGGGGCTGTTAACAAGGTCAAAGGAAAGGAAAGTTGGCAAGGACAACCAATGATAATTGCCTTATTAAAAGTAACTATTTGCAATAGTGCTGAATATGTCGCTCGGGTGTAGGATGAGGGCGAAGGTTCGTTCTCCGAGCTTGTGGGTTGGTTTCCGAACGTTTCGTTACCAGGCTAGGTAACATCTTCAGCGGCGTTTAGGAGATGTCAGAAGAATACTGACACCGTAACTATTGTTAAAATTAACTATTTACAAGCAGTTCTTGGTTCAGCATACAAATATCTTTGTGTTGACCTCAAGTGAGAAAAGTGTAACTGAGCACCCAACATGCTAAGCCTGGTTCAGCAGAAATCATGGTTGCAAGGTTTACCCACGAGTGCTTTGCCAGACAGTGGCATCCCCAGCAAACCACAATGACACCAAAAACATGGTATATGTGATGATGTTTTCATGTAATGCTGTGCTTATTTGCTTACGTCCCAACATCAGTCACCAAGATGGAAATCCAGTCGTTTCTATCATTTGTGTCATAGCACATATTTTGTCATGACACCCCCATGGACACCATTCATTCATTCATTCATTCATTCATTCATTCATTCATTCATTCATTCATTCATTCATTTTTGTGTTTGTTTGTTTGCCCTTGGGCCATATCAAAGTGCATATTTATTTATTTATTTATTTATTTATTTATTTATTTATTTGTGTGTGTGTGTGTGTGTGTTTGTGTGTTTGTTTGTTTGCCCTTGGGCCATATCAAAGTGCAATGTTCCAGAAACAAGTTATTAATTTGATAAAAGCGATTTAAAATGGAATTAGATAAAATACAATTTAAAATGAAATGGGGATAAAATGAAATGAACTTAGAATAAAAATATAGTCTAAAATGAAACTGGAATAAAATACAATCGTTTAAAATACAGATAAAATATGATAAAATTATATTTTGGTGTCACCCCTGCAATCTACCCCAATCAGTCCCACATATGCGGATCTCAACTGGACCATTTTGCTTAAGTACTGTGCTGTGTTAAATGTTGTTTTCAGATTCTGGCCGCAGATAAGGTAAGTTGTTTTGATATGGGGATCCCAATGGGTCATTCGTTTGGTATACAGACCGGGGTACGTACCTGTCTCTCACCCTCTTATACAGGCAACAATCAAATAGGATGTGAGCCAGGTCTTCTACCCCATGGACACCTCTAATGCCAGGCCTAGCAACCCATGACCTGACATAATTTGCCACATGCCACTCAGACATTACCCCAACCACCTTATCTAGCTATTATTCTTGACTTCTGACTTTACAGGTGGCATTCAGCAGTGCACAACTCCAATTTCTCCTTGGGCCTCATAACATTTTAAGAATCAATAGTAAATGTCAACATTCACTGACAACACAGTTATTCGGCTTTAGGCTACTCTGGCAGAAATTGATTTGACAAATGTACACCTGGTTGTAAAATGCCCACCTAATTAGATCTCCCTTCAGAAATACTGAGCGTTTCATCCTTCACACATATGTTGTCTCTGTGGCTTATGTCTCACTTTGAATCAATAAGGCATCTGCAAGTATACGAAAAGAGGAATGTCCACAATTTAGACTGCAGGTCAAGAAGAATTCAAAACAAACCATAGAAAAATGGGAATTTTGAACTCAGTCCTCGAAACACTGACTTTAGGATAAGCATCCACTTCTATTGAATAGAATGAAATTTATTTCAGAGTAACTGTGAATGTGATTGCACTGCAACTCAGCAGCTCTGTGTATGCTTGCCTGGAAGTAAAGCCTACTTAAGAGACAAGAGTGCATAAAATTGTGAGTTACAACGAAGAATTCTTGAAATGTTGGGTTGCAACTCATATTATGGCCAGATATTTGAGATAGAGAGAATGAGAGTTGCAATTTTATCTCCCTGGAGTTTTGTTGGCTTAATGCCCAAGATGGCAGTTGTGATCAACCTCTCTAGATGTCTACCAAGTGGCTGAATTAGCTAATAGTTAGGGAAACAAATGGTGACATCTGGTTATTGTAAAGAATTCAAGGGTTATGGGCATCTGTGAAGGGCAGGAAGGGAGGGCAAGTGATGTCTCCAGGATTGATTTCCAGAAGGATATGAGGAAATACGACTCCTAGGGCGGAAAGAAAATCTGCTGCAAACTCCATGTAGGCGTCAGGAAGGGCATCCAGCCAGTAAACACTCAGCTTCATCCAGTCACCCCGACTCTATCCCAAATTAAGGGATTACAGGGTCGTAAAAAGGGAGGGTTTTTTTAATGAGGAAATACCACCTTGCAACTCCTTGTTAATGTAAAAAAAAAGATAAAAGATTTTCCTGTCAATCATGTCAAGCACTGTCTAGGGCAGGGGTCCCCAACCTTGGCCATTTTATGACTTGTGGACTTCAACTCCCAGAATTCCTCAGCCAGCCATGCTGGCTGAGGAATTCTGGGAATTGAAGTCCACAAGTCATAAAATGGCCAAGGTTGGGGATCTCTGGTCTAGGGGCCAGCTGACAAGCTCAGCGTCTTTCACCACTAAGCCATTGTCCCCCTATGTTAATGTAACTTTGTTATAAATTAGAATTTCCTGTCTGGTCTATCTGGTAATGCTGACATCAGTCTTGCAAGTCTGAAAACACAATTCTCATCTCTTCAACCTGAGAATTTAGGGAGGGTCACTAGTGAGATTCTCAGTCATCCAGGTCATGGTTGTCTCAAAGGTGCTTTTCCAAAAGGTGTGGTAAGGCCACACTTGGAATACTGCATCCAGTTTTGGTCACCACGATGTAAAAAAGATGTTGAGACTCTAGAAAGAGTACAGAGAAGAGCAACAAATATGATCAGGGGACTGGAGGCTAAAACATATAAGGAACGGCTGCTGGAATTGGGCATGCCTAGTTTAATGAAGAGAAGGACGAGGGGGGACATGATAGCAGTGTTCCAATATCTCAGGGGCTGCCAGAAAGAAGAGGGAGTCAAGCTATTCTCCAAAGCGCCTGAAGGCAGGACAAGAAGCAACGGATGGAAACTAATCAAAGAGAGAAGCAACCTAGAACTAAGGAGAAATTTTCTGACAGTGAGAACAATTAACCAGTGGAACAACCTGCCTCCAGAAGCTGTGAATGCTCCAACACTGGAAGTTTTTAAGAAGAGACTGGACAGCCATTTGTCTGAAATGGTATAGGATCTCCTGCTTGAGCACAGGGTTGGACTAGATCAGGGGTAGGCAACCTTGGCTCTTTTATGACTCGTGGACTTCAACTCCCAGAATTCCTGAGCCAGCCATGCTGAGGGGAAAGGGAGTTTCCAAGCTGAGCCATGTTGGCTCAGGAATTCTGGGAGTTGAAGTCCACGAATCATAAAAGAGCCAAGGTTGCCTACCCCTGGACTAGATGATCTCCAAGGTCCCTTCCAACTTTATTATTATTATTATTATTATTATTATTATTAATAATAATAATAATTATTATTATTATTATTATTATTATTATTATTATTATTATTATTATTATTATTATTATTATTATTATTATTATTATTATTATTATTATTATTATTATTATTATTATTATGCAACTGGACTTTCTTGGGTTTTTTTCTTGGAAAACATTTTGCTTCTGAAGAACCTGAAGAAGCTTTTTGAATGTGAAGCGAAACGTTTTCAAAGAAAAAAACAAAAAAACAAGAAAATTCAGTTGCTTCTTGGAAAAGCACTTTTGGGGACACCCATCCAAGTTGTCTCACTGCCCCACACATGTCAGTCCAACTTCTGGCCTCCAAAACTTTGCCCAGCTTTGACTTCAAAAGGAAGGCAGGAATCTTTTTTTTTAACCACATCAAGTTTGAAACGTGAACGTCTATGTGGATGGCAGAAAAGACAACCTGGATCGATTCCTTTCCTTTCCCTTGAATACAGATGGGTTTCTTTCCTCGCATGCCCGAGTCTGTGGCTTGCGCTGCTCTGTGCTTCCAGCCAAAACCCCTCCCTCTCTTTGAAGTTGCAAAAGCATCTGCAGAGCAAACACCACCACCCCAATCCGAAAGGTGTGGAGGAAAGAGAAAACAGGACATCAAGTATGGGTGGGAACGGGAGATGAAACGGGAGGGGAAATGCCACAGGAAAAGAACAAAGGGCGGGCGGTGATAGGCGAGGAGAGCAGGTTGAACACCCTTCCCCTCCAACTTAATTCATGGGGCTTTCAGCAAAGCCGGGGCTCTCTCCTCATTAGCAGGGTCTGCGGCATGCCGCCCCTCCCGAGTCTTGCCGAGAGAGCCTGTACTGGAATATTAAAAGCTGCCTCGCTCTTGCTATTTCTCCGTCCTCGGCACGGCTGAAATGGCAATCAATTGCATTTTCAGAAGCCGCTCGCAAAACACGATAGGCTCTGTCAGGATTCCCCCTACTTGGAAGCCCTCCAGGTCTCTGAATTCTCAACCACAGCCAAGACAGCTGAAAAACCCTGGCAGCTGAAATCCACATAGCTGGAAGGCAACCAGGTTGGAGAAGGCTCAGCTGCCTGAAGAATTAGGCAAGGTTGTCATTTTATTCCCGGCACCCCGGTTTCTCATTTCCTGCGATCTGGGATTTGTCCTCAAGAAGTAACTCCAATGGAGGTTGGAGGTGGAGTGACTGAGTGGTGCCAAAGGAAAGAGATAGGCTGCAAATCCTTTCACAGGCTAACAATAAGTTCAGGCAGTCCTCGACTTACAACAGTTTGTTTTAGTAACTGTTCGAAGTTACAACGGCACTGAAAAAAGCGACTCGTGATCCTTTCACAGTGAAAAACAGTTCACAGTTTTCACAGACCGTTGAAGCATCCCCATGGTCACGTGATCAAAATTCAGACATTTGGCAACTGGCATGTACTTATGACAGTTGCAGTGTCCCGGGGTCATGTGATCACCTTTGGCGACCTTCTGACTAGCAAAGTCCATGGGGAAGCCGGATTCATTTAACAACTGTCTCACGAACTTCACAACTGCAGTGGCTCACTTCACCACTATGGCAAGAAAGTTCGTAAAGTGGGGCAAAATTCATTTAACCAATGTCTTGCTTAGCAACAGAAATTTTGGGCTCAATTGTGGCTGTAAGTCAAAGGCTATCGGTAGCGTACAAGAGTTTTGATTCCAAACATCTTAAGCTCGGAACACCCCCATTTCAAATTTAAAATCATGCTTTCAGACTTCTTGGAAGCATTTTGATGTGGTTCCCAGACTGGGTGCCCCCCAAAAGTGGAAGATCCAATTCTCAGCAATATTGAGATTGCTTATATTAGAGTTGCTGCTGATTGTCACTGGTTCCTGCGAGCTATAGCTACAAAGACCCATGGATGGGTAGAGGGACCCACAGATGAAAGCTTTGTTAGGACTTCATAAACTACCTTTGGCAACATAGAAGATGTCAGCAATTTGACAGCCTTAATTTCTCATTGCCTTCAGTCTCAAAGCTATTGAATTGTGTCAGAATAGAGCTGGAAGGGACCTTGGAGGTCTTCTAGTCCAACCCCTTGCTTAAGCAGGAGACCCTATACCAGGGGTCCCCAACCCCCGGTCCGTGGACCAGTACCGGGCTGCAGCATGCCAGCAACCGGTCTGTGCAAACAAGCAAAGCCCCATCCGTGGGATGCAGGCAGCACACAAAGCCACGCACCCTCCGGTCCATGGAAAAACTTTTCTCCACGGAACCGGTCCCTGGTGCCCAAAAGGTTGGGGACCCCTGCCCTATACCATTCCAGACAAGTGGCTGTCTAATCTCTTCTTAAAAACCTCCAATGATGGAGCACCCACAACTTCTGGAGGCAAGTCATTCCACTGATTAATTGTTCGAACTGTCAAGAAGTTTCTCCTTAGTTCTAGGTTGCTTCTCTCCTTGATTAGTTTCCATCCGTCGTTTCTTGTCCTGCCTTCTGGTGCTTTGGAGAATAGCTTGACTCCCTCTTCTTTGTGGCAGCCCCTCAAATACTGGAAGACTGCTGTCATGTCACCTTTAGTCCTTCAGTTCTCCAGACTAGCCATACCCAAGTCCTGTTCCCTGTAAACAAGCAGTTCAGATTTTTCTATCTTACTCTCTTGCACGGGGAGAGATGGAGAAAGAGGTAAAGAGAAGAACAAAGGAGAAAGATAATGCTTGACCCCATCCACGTTGGTTCAAGGCCTCACCCACTTGCAAATGCTTTGAGAGAGAAACAATCCTTAACTCAATCAGTGTCATAAATCGATAGTTTTTTTAAAAAACAGCAACAACAATGTCTTAAATATAATCAGACATTATTATGCAATGTCACTTCTAAAATCTGGAGAATAATTCTTAATGTAGCCCTAACTCCTGCAATTGTCTCATTTTACACCAGTAAAAGGTGGGGAAAAAACTCTCTCTACAGCTGTAATCCTGCCTACTCTCTCGCTATTAATAGTGGGTGTCACTACACCTTTATTTTTGTATTTCTTGTAATCCACCTCAGTTGCCTTTGATGAACCGAAAGAGATCACACAGTCCCGCTTCCAGGCAACACTGGCTGCATTTCATTCATAAACTTTAAAAAGGATAATGCAGCAATAGAAGATCAGAAAGATCAACTAGCGAAGATTAAGATGAATTATTGAATTTATTGGTGTGCAGTCGCCCAGTGGTTAGGACGCTGGTCTTATCGGCTGGAAAGCTGGAAGCCCAGGACCCGAGCGCCATTCCAGCTCTTGATAACCTAGCACAGGGGTAGGCAACCATGCTGGCTCAGGAATTCTGGGAGTTGAAGTCCACGAATCATAAAAGAGCCAAGGTTGCCTACCCCTGACCTAGCAGTTCAAAACCATGCAAATGCTAGTAGATAAATAGGCACCACTTCGGTGGGAAGGCAACAGCTCTCCTTGATGTCACGCAAGGCCACATGATCACAGAAATGTCTTCAGACAGCACTGGCTCAATGGCCTTGAAACGGAGATGAGCAGCGCCCCCTATAGTCGACAACGATTAGCGGAGTAAAATCCGCAGGGACTCCGATTGAATTTATTACTGAAGTGCCTGCTATTAGGGGTAAATTAAGGGAGGGAAAGTTGGAAAATTATTCAGAAGAATCTGAGCGGCAGTCATGGAGAAGATGGGGCACAAATGTTCGGAGATGTCACCAAAAAATAATAAGTTTAAGTAACAGGGAAAACATATTTTGATTGGACAACAGGGAGAATTTCCTAAAGATTGAAGTGGCTCATCAACAGATTTTAGACCTTAGATGAGAATACCTCTCTACCATTTGTCAAAACAGCTCCATGCAAGCCTGGAAAAGGATGCAGCTGCTTTAAAGAGTAACACTGGCGTTAATGAGCTGACTCTTTAAAGTAGCTGCATCTCTCCCCCTCCCCTTCTACAGGACATCTGAAAAAAGTTGTGCTGCTTTAAAGAACAGCTACAAGATGCACAGTTTGAAGCATGTTGCCGAAGTCACGTTCCTAGCATAGAATAGGGAACACAATTTTTATACATAAATATCTGGAAACCCACGAGGCAAGCAAATCTCAACTTGGAATATAAAAAGAGAGTCACCGTCTCCTCTGTGTTAGGTGGGGATAGGAGTACAGTGGCTCGCAGGGTTAGGACGCTGGCTTGGAGATTAGCAAGCCCGTGTTTGAGACCCGAGTGCTCCTGTGGGATGGGATGGGGTGAGCTCTTGTCCTTGGCTCCAGCTCCTGCTGGGGACATGAAAGGAGCCCCCAACTGGGCGTTCCCCAGGCAACGGTGATGTCCCCAGCTACTCCTTTCAATCTGGAAGCGCCTCAGTGCTTCTGACACAAGTGGGATGTGATCTGGGGATGACATCATCATCATCCCAAATTCTCAAAAATCCTGAAATGAGGGTGAATGCCTTATGGCTACCATTCACAATCTGCCTTAAACTAAGAAGGACCAATAAGACACAACAATATATTCTAATAAATGAAAAGCAAACTGGCTAAAGACTTTGCTTCTCATGTCCCAGGGGAAGAATTTAGCAAAAGTAACTAGATCCTGTTGTGCATGCAAATTCTGCGTCCTCACACCTTCTTTTTTTTTTTACCCCCCTTCTTTTGTTCATGGCATTAAATTTAGAACAAATGTGTCACTTTCACACCCATTGCTGTAAACTAAACTACGGAAGGATAAGGGGACCGAACTCCAGAATCTGTAATAGCCTTGTTCTTTTCTTTTTTCATTACTCTATACATGAAAAATCAGTCTTAATAGCACTTCTCGATTCGCCATTACTGGTTCACAGCTAATGCATTCTCTGGCTTCCTGCCAGCCATTTTGGCTTGAGGTCGAGAATTGTTAACCAAAAATTGGCACCACAGAATTCCAAGCGATATAGATTAGCTATTGCTAAAAAGTTCTCCGCTAATGGGAGTTTCACTCTTGTTTAGGGTTCATCTGCCACCCCCCCATCTGCTCCCCAAGAACAAGCCAATTTATTCTGAACCCGCAATGTTAGTTTCCACCAAAATTGGATGCCCACTGGGCTCCTTGAAAACATTGCTGGAAAACCGTTTTGGGCAGATTCCCTACAATTTTGCAGTGATTATTAACCCAGAGTCACGGAGCTGCCCGTCAAGCTAGCCATGGAACACAGGTGTCTGGGAACGCGAACAACCGACTCCATTTCGTTAGGTAGAAATACTGAACAACAGGCTTGTTTTGTTTTAAGCATAACCTCATGTCAAGCGCCGAGGAAATCAGGAAATTCAGGCAGTTCAAATGGGTTTCAAGGTTTATTGCAAGCTTAAGCTCTCTACAAAAACCTGACCTACTAACGGTCAAGGGAAATGAGCGGGAATTAAGGAGGCATTCAAGGTGGGTGATCTCTTGCGGGCACGCAGGGACTCATGACTTATGCCACATTGGACCCTTCCCTCAGGCTCAGCCCGGTCACCTCCTACACCTCAGCTTCAACAGATACTGCAAAACCACAACTAAATATTCAGCAATGGAAAAACAGTTGTTAAGGGAATCGCTGCAGTTGTGAGTAACAGAATACTGGCTTCCCCATTGACTTTGCTTATCACAAGGTCCCCAAAGGTGATCATCACATGACCCTGGGACACCACAACCGTCATAAATTTTGAGTCAGTTGCCAAGCATCTGAATTTTAATCACATGACCATGGGGATACTGCAACAATTGTAAGTGTGAAAAATAGTCATAAGTCACTTTTTTCGAACGGTCACTAAACGAACGGTTGTAAGTCAAGGACCATCTGTACCTTTAGCCAAAAAAAAAGCAAGATTTATAAAGGACTTTACTAAGAGCTACACAGGATCAGTGTCCTCCCAATAAGACACAATACACAGCAGAACCTTAGTACTATGACCGGTAGCATTTGAGAATCCTCGACCTTTTTCATGCTTCCTGTGAGATAGGCACAGGTCAAAAGGACAGTAATTTAATTTTTTTAAATGACAGCAGCATCACACCAGATAATACTTTCTCAAAGCAGTCTGTTCAAAACTGCCCCTCGGCAAAAAAAAGAAAGAAAGAAATAGAATTTAAACAAAAGCTTGGTGCATGGAGGTAAATGGACTAGAATCTTGAGAGAGACACTGTTTGTTCTTTAAAAGATTGGAGATTGGTCACCGCTTGGAAGATTTTTGTAAAATGGAATTTGGAGATGTGAGCGCTTCCATTCTTCCACCTGATCCCAACATCCAAGACTGATCTCTAATCTTTTTAAAAATATTTTTAAAATATTCTCTTAGATCTGAATTGTGAAAGGATGGGGTGGAGGTTTGGCAGGCTGGAAAATATTGAGTGATATCCTCCTCCCACACTTCATAGTTATTTCTTTGACTTTTATCCCACCTTTATTACTTTGCACAGGTAGACCTCGACTTACAATTCATTTAGTGACCGTTTAAAGTTACAACATCCCTGAAAAGAGTAACTTATGACCATTTTTCACACTTACAACCATTGTAGCATCCCCCAGGGTCACGTGATCCAAATTCAGACGCTTGGCAACTGACTCGTATTTATGACGGGTTGCAGTGTCCCAGGGAGTCACGTGACAATCGCCTTTTGGGACCTTCTGACAAGCAAAGTCAATGGGGAAGCTGGATTCCCTTAACAACCGTGTGACTAACTTAACAACTGCAGTGATTCACTTACCAGCTGCGGCAAGTAAGGTCGTAAAAGGGGGCAAAATTCTCTTAACAAGTGTCTCATATAGCAACAGAAATTTAGGGCTCAGTTGTGGTCATAAATTGAGGACAACCTGTAAATAACTTAAGGCAG
Source organism: Azemiops feae (assembly GCA_023970755.1). Taxonomy (NCBI): domain Eukaryota; kingdom Metazoa; phylum Chordata; class Lepidosauria; order Squamata; family Viperidae; genus Azemiops; species Azemiops feae. The sequence goes on along the minus strand of JALGBA010001507.1, from coordinate 171,020 downwards.
CAAGCATACCTACCACTCCTTCTTCCTCCCCTTTTCCCCACAACAATAACCCTGTGAGGTGGGTTGGGCTGGGAAAGATTTATTTATTTTATTTTATTTTATTTTATTTTATTTTATTTTATTTTATTTTATTTTATTTTATTTATTTTATTTTATTTTATTTTATTTTATTTTATTTTATTTTATTTATTTTATTTTATTTTATTTTATTTTATTTTATTATTTTATTTTATTTTATTTTATTATTTAATTTTATTTTATTTTATTTTATTTTATTTTATTTTATTTATTTTATTTTATTTTATTTTATTTTATTTTATTTTATTTTATTTTATTTTATTTTATTTTATTTTATTTTATTTTATTTTATTTTATTATTTTATTTTGCATATGGCATAGAGTACATGGATAACAGTAGTAGAAATATATAAAAGGAGCACATAATACTATGGTATAAGGAACTATTGCTGGAATTGGGTATGTCTAGTTTAATGAAGAGAAGGACGAGGGGGGACAGGATAGCAGTCTTCCAATATCTCAGGGGCTGCCCCAAAGAAGAGGGAGTCAAGCTATTCTCCAAGGCGCCTGAGGGCAGGACAAGAAGCAACGGATGGAAACTAACCAAGGAGAGAAGCAACCTAGAACTAAGGAGAAACTTCCTGACAGTGAGAACAGTTAACCAGTGGAACAACCTGCCTCCAGAAGCGGTGAATGCTCCAACACTGGAAGTTTTTAAGAAGAGACTGGACAGCATTTGTCCGAAATGGTATAGGGTTTCCTGCCTGAACAGTGGGTTGGACTAGATGACCTCCAAGGTCCCTTCCAACTGTATTATTATTATTATTATTATTATTATTATTATTATTATTATTATTATTATTATTATTATTATTATTATTATTATTATTATTATTATTATTATTATTATTATTATTATGTCAACTTGTAATGAAACATCTGCAAGAAAACATCCAAACTCGGAGAGCACCAAGGTCCCCACAGTTCCTTCCAGTTAAGACCAGTTCAAGTTTGGAATGATGGTAGAGTCCCCTCCTTCCCTTCTCAATCCTCGGAATTGCTTAGATCAAAGTTAAAGGTTAGATATTGAGGATTAAGTGTCTAGCATGCCCTGGGCAATTGCTACAACAAAGAGGGAAATAATTAACTGATCAGATTTAGGGCTGGAAGTTTGTTATCTCACATCTCCTAAGAGTAAATAGGGAAAGCCAGCTGACCTAAGCAACTTCTCTTCCGGGTGTTAAAGTGAAAAATTGCAGGTCAATCACAGGACAAACATTCAAACAGAATAAAAAGTGTGCAGAATAAAGTATATACTGAAGAGACATGCTAATGCAACTTCAACCATTAAAAACCATCAGATGAAAAGTCTAAAAAATTATAAACAAAGCAAACTTCAAATAATTTCACCATATATCTTTGAAAGTATTCCAATATCTCAGGGGCTGCCCCAAAGAAGAGGGAGTCAAGCTATTCTCCAAAGCACCTGAAGGCAGGACAAGGAGCAACAGATGGAACTCATCAAGGAGAGAAGCAACCTAGAACTAAGGAGAAACTTCCTGACTGTGAGAACAATTAATCAGTGAAACAACCTGCCTCCAGAAGCGGTGAATGCTCCAACTACTGGAGGTTTTTAAGAAGAGATTGGACAGTCATTTGTCTGAAATGGTATAAGGTTTCCTGCCTGAGCAGGGGGTTGGACTAGATGACCTCCAAGGTCCCTTCTTTCCCATTGCCGGAGCTGGGGTGGGCGCGTCCTCCGCATGATGCAACCGGCCCACGAGCCGGCAGTTTGACACCCCTGTCCTACATTCATTTCCATGCATTTCCCAAGATTTTGTCTCTTGTTACACGTTAAGCGTTGGGTGAATGCTCTCCTAAAGCCCAATAAACAGGAGATACGTTGGAGGCAAAAACAGCTGCTGCGTGCCTTACGTGTCCAAAGTAATGAGTCATGCTCTCTTTGTATGAAGAAACCGTCTTTATCATTTTGGTGATTCTCCACCCCTCTCAAAGACTCTTATGATTGTTGGGCCCCACAGCCTTTCAGAATCCTCTCCTGGAACCGTGGGGACAATTTCTCTGGATCTCTTCCAAGGCAGAGAAGGTCTCCAGCAGTTTCTAAAGGAGGACAGGAGTCCCTCTGTATGGTGCCAAAAGTTCTGCTCCTGGAAAAGTTCCAAGGCAGAATTTCTCTTGTGATTTAATAGTAGCGTGGAAAAGCAGGGGCTGTTGGAGAGGATTATTATTATTATTATTATTATTATTATTATTATTATTATTATTATTATTATTATTATTATTATTATTATTATTATTATTATTATTATTATTGTTGTTGTTGTTGTTGTTGTTGTTGTTGTTAAATATTCTTCCATATCCCTTTGTTGCAGGGAAACAAAACCATGCATCCCGAAGAGCCATTGCTGATGATCAAGTAGAAATCTTCTCCTTTTACTGTCATATAATAATTCTTTTAGCCACTTCTCATCCCTGAAAAGTCCATTATTCTCAAGGCTTTCATACATACCACATATCAAGGAGGCAGCCCAGAACATCTTTATCGTAGCACCAGTCAACGACATCCTAACACAAGGATACAGGTTGTCCTCAACCTACAAGTGAGTTTCACTCCATTTTACAACCTTTTTGCCTTTTTAAGTGAATCATTGCGGTTGTTAAGTGAATCATGAGGTCATTAAGCAAATCCGGCTTCCCCCATTGACTTTGCTTGTCAGAAGCCAGCTGGAAAGGTTACAAATGGTGGTCCCATGACCATGGGACAATGCAACCATCATAAATACATGCCAGTTGCCAAGCACTTGAATTCTGATCACGTGACCACAGGGATGCTGCAACAGTCATAAGTATGAAAAACGGTCATAGGTCATTTTTTTTCACACTGTTGTTGTAACTTTGAACAATCACTAAATGAATGATTGTAAGGTGAGGACTACCTGTATTTATTGACTTTTACTGGAAAGAGATAATTAACAGACTAACACAGGGGTCTTCAAAGTTGGCCCTTTTATGACTTGGGGACCTCACCTCCCAGAATTCCTCAGCCAGGCACGCTGGCTAAGGAATTCTGGGAATTGAAGTCCACAAGTCATAAAAGGGCCAACTTTGAAGACCCCTGGACTAACAGAGTTGGAAGGGACCTTGGAGGCCTTCTAGTCCAACCCCCTGCTCAGGCAAGAAACCCTGTAACATTTCAGACAAATGGTTGTCCAATCTCTTCTTAAAAACCTCCAGTGCTGGAGCATTCACAATTTCTGGAGGCAGATTGTTCCACTGACTGATTGTTCTGTCAGAAAATGTCTCCCTAGTTCTAGGTTGCTTTTCCGTCCTTTGCTTCTTGTCCTGCCCTCAGGTGCTTTGGAGAATAGCTCGACTCCCTCTTCTTTACGTTTACATTGCACTTCTTCAAGGTGTTTGGAAACTTCTAAATGTAGCAAGCCCTGTTCTTCCTTGATGTGGTCAAGTATTTCTCTTCTGTGCCATCTGCTGCTGTCTGCTCCCTAACTGTTTGGGGACAAGGTTATGTTTTAATTGGCTTTTAATATGATTAGCTATGTTGACTCAGACAGCCTATTAAAAAGCAGAAACATCACCTTGCCGACAAAGGTCTGTATAGTCAAAACTATGATTCCCAGTAGTAATGTACGGCTGTGAGAGTTGGACCATAAGGAAGAATGAGTGTCAAAGAATTGATGCTTTCAAATTGTGGTGTTGGAGAAGGAGAAGACTCCTGAGAGTCCCTTGGACTGCAAGGAGAATCAATCAGTCAATCCTAAAGGAAATTAACCCTGGCTGTTTTTTCGAAAGACAGGTACTGAAGATGAAGCTCTAATATTTTAGCCACCTAATGATAAGGCAGGCCTCATTGGAAAAGATCCTGATGTTGAGAAAGCTCGAAGGTAAAAGGAGAAGGGATCAGATACAGGTAATCCTCAACTTACAACAGTTTGTTTAGTGATCGTTCAAAGTTACAACGACACTGAAAAACGTGACTTATGACCGTTTTTTCAGTTATGACCCTTGCAGCATCCCCATGATCATGTGATCAAAATTCAGATGCTTGGCAACTGGGTTCATATTTATGGCCGTTGCTGTGTCCCAAGATCACGTGATCTCCTTTCGCGACCTATTGACATGCAAAGTCAATGGGGGAAGCCAGATTCACTTAACAACCGCGTTACTAACTCAACAACTGCAGTGATTCGCTTAACCACTGTGGCAAGAAAGGTCGTAAAATTGGGCAAAACTCACTTCACAAATTTCTCACTTAACAACATCAATTTTGGGCTGGATTGTGGTCGTTAAGTCGAGGACTGCCTGTAGTTAGTGTCATTGAGGCAACGAACATGAATTTGGGCAAAATCTGGGAGACAATGGAGGACAGCAGGGCCTGGAATGTTGTAGCCCATGTTGTAGCCCATGGGGTCACACAGAGGTCAAAGGTCACTTTTTTCAATGCTGTCGTAATTCCAAATCATCATTAGCCAAATGGTCATAAGTTGAGGACTACCTCTAAACAACTTTCTCCTCACGCTTGTGGTATTTTTAAATCGCCTGAGAAATGTGAGAACTTCATAATGCTAAATTCAGACACTTTGCGTCAGTCCAAATCCAATATTTTTCCTAACACCTAGCAGAATGTTAATTAACTTACCACATAATTTTCTGCCTTTCTTTCTCTCCTTATTTTGAGATCAATTAAGTATCTAAGCAAATGACTTTCAACTTTTCTAAATACGCAAGTAATTTTCCAATTATTTTCACGGTAGGCGGCAATGAAGGGATCAGAAATTTGGGGGGATGGGGATGAGGGGCTACGTGCAATTCTAAAATTTGACAAAACAGAAAATACAAGCTGTCTCGTGGAGATTTCTCAGTCATCCAAGTCATAGTTGTCTCAAAGGTGGTTTTTCACACACACTTTTGGATAGAGAGAGAGGGATAAAAGAATCAGTCTGTGTTAGAATTGAACACCCTTCCCTCAAAAGAGGGGTAGGGATACGACACCACCTATATCCAGTCTACAAGGCAGCCCTTGCAGCAATTCCAAGAAAATTCCCCAATCAATTGTACCCTGATTCAGCTGAGGGCATAGATCAGGGGTAGGCAACCTTGGCTCTTTTATGACTTGTGGACTTCAACTCCCAGAATTCCTGAGCCAGCCATGCTGAGGGGAAAGGGAGTTTCCAAGCTGAGCCATGCTGGCTCAGGAATTCTGGGAGTTGAAGTCCACGAGTCATAAAAGAGCCAACGTTGCCTACCCCTGGCATAGATAAAACCCCAAGTGGCCTCAAGAGCTCTCAGAGGGAGTACTAACAACCAGATGACTACAAAGAAATACAAGCCATCCATCCCACCCACCTCCATTCTGTCAGAACCTACCCTTCCATTCCCCACCCACACCCAGAATCACAATTGATGAAAGTTTCTTGGATGAGAAACAAAATGTTTTGTTCTTCTTCCTCAAGGAAAAAAAAAAAGTTCAGTTGCCTTTTGAGAAATACAAGCTGGAAGCTCACGTCTATCGTCAAAAATGACTGAATAATGAATACAGGCAGTTCTCCACTTATGACCACAACTGAGCCCAGAATCTATCTTGCTAAGTGAGACATGTGTTAAGTGAGCTTTGCCCCATTTTATGACTTTTCTTTTCACATTTGTTAAGTGAACCACTGCACTTGTTAAATTAGTAACATAGTGGTTAAGTGATTCTGGCTTCCCCATTGACTTTGCTGGTCAGAAGGTCGCAAAAGGTGATCAGATGACCCCGGGACGCTGCAACTGTCATAAATATGAGTCAGTTGCCAAAAGTCTGAATTTTGATCCCCTGACCATGGGGTTGCTGCAGCGGTCGTAAGTTTGAAAAATGGTCATAAGTCACTTTTTTCAGTGCTGTTGTAATTTTGAACACTCACTAAATCAGGGGTCTTCAAACTTGGCCCTTTTATGACTTGTGGACTTCAACTCCCAGAATTCCTCAGCCAGGCACGCTGGCTGAGGAATTCTGGGAGTTGAAGTCCACAAGTCATAAAAGGGCCAAATTTGAAGACCCCTGCACTAAATGAACTGTGGTAAGCCAACTTATTAAAGAGCTGTATTTTAAAATGAGAAGCCATGCAGTTCTTTCAAAGAAATAAATTCCAGTATATCTGCCCAGTTTTATTTTTATTTTTGTAGTCTCCAACCAGTAAGGATACTTCATTAAGGCTACAGTTCATTTTTAAAATATCCGATTTATTTATGGCACGTTTTAAAGTGGAATCGCATGCTACACAGGTCAGTTTAAAAAAAAGGCTCAACTCAGCTCTTCCCTTTTCTTTCCTCTCTTGCCTTCCTATTTACCTTTTCAAAACGTTATCTTTTCCTAATCTTTATCTATAATATAGACTCTACAATTCAGATCACTGTTTCTTTAAAAATGCAAGTTTTAAGCCATATACAAGGAAGAATAATTAGCTGGAGGATGGTATATCATGAAAGACAAGCAGAACATGCAAGTTTGTTAAATTTACATAAGGCGAACTATTCTCGGAGCAGAATTGCCGTTATACTGGAACATATTTTTAGAGCACTCTGCCAGCGTGTGTAGGTGTCAGAGAAGGAAATATTCTGATTTCTAATCCCAGTTATATACAGGAAAGCACTCAACACAAGTTCGGAAAAATACCTGACATTTATATTGGATCTTATAATCTAATACAGGTAACCCTTGACTTACAACCACAATTGAGCCCAAAATTTCTGCTGCTAAGTAAGCTGTTAAGTGAGTTTTGCCCCATTTTATGACCTTTCTTGCCACAGTTGTTAAGTGGATTCTTAAGTTAGTAACACGGCTGTTAAGTGAATCTGGCTTTTCCATTGACTCTGATTGTCAGAAGGCCACAAAAGGTGATCGCATGACTCTGGGACACTGCAACCGTCATAAATATGAACCAGTTGCCAAGTTTCTGAATTTTGATCACATAATCATTGGGATGCTATATAACGTGTGTGTGTGAAAATTATCCATAAGTCATTTTTTTCCCAGTGTTGTTCTAACTTTGAATGGTCACTGAACACTACCGGTACTGCAACCATCAACTTGGACAATTTTAACAGAGGAGGAGACAAATTCATCCAAAAGGATATCAATAGTAATTATGCACAATGACTATGAATTACTTTCAGCATCAGGAGATGGAGATCATGACTTGTTGGCCCTACAGATTTCTTCTGTGGAATTTCTCATAGCCAACAGGATGTAGGCCTAGCTTGGCTTTTGATGAGGTCCAGTTGAGCACTTCTGACCATAATAAATCTCACGAATGAAGGCAAATATATATGTCCTGGGATAATGTTGCAGGATCCAATCTGGGTCGGTCACCAGAACCAGAGGTTTACTCTTCCGAGCTTTCAAACTCATGCTGAGTCCATCCTCAGGGAATGCGTCACATTCTGGTAGAGGGAACTTCCCTGAGGATGGGCTCCAGCATGATGGTGATTGACCCAGATTGGCTCCATGAACAAATCTGTGTGGATGGTGCATCAATGCAAACATGTAAGATGATTTGACCCACTTCTTAAGACAGCCATGAGGAACGTTTCAGTCCAGAAGTTGGGAAAGAGATGCCCCATTCTTGAGATTTTTTCTTTTCTTTTAGAAGATGGGAGATGAGATAGAACTGTTTGGTACATCACAAGGTCAAAGGCATCTGAGAGAAACTGGGAAGGACAACAGAAAGATTACCAGGATTTATTGACTTTTAGGACATCAGGAGGTCTTCAGAATTTCAGTAATCTAAAACTATTCAAATCAACCCTGCCAGTCCCAAAATTTAGATATGTTTCGCTTCTCATCCAAGAAGTTTCTTCAATTCTGAAGAGGAACTGAAGAAGCCTCTTGGATGAGAAGCGAAACATCTTCAAAAAAACACAAGAAAGTCCAGTTGCCTCTTGAAAAAGCACCTTTGGGACAGTAGCTGTTATCTGTTCCAGTCTTCCTTTAAAAGGATGACACACTGATTTTTTTTCGTTGAGTGTACTATCTTGTCAAATAAAATGGAACTATTACAAGACATTCAAATTTTTGTGCCTTAATCCAGAAACCAATTCTCTTCTGATTAATAGCCACGATGACTCTGAAATTACTGGAAAATCTCATTTTCCATCTCTCTCCTTCATGCCCTCAAAAGAGAAATGTTCTTGTCAGTTGTGGCAAATTTAAATTATTCTTATCGTGATTTCTTTTAGACACACAGCATTGTTTGAAAATTTCCTTCCCGAGTTCTTATTCTTCGGAAGATCTTAACACAATATATTACAGAGTACACAGATACTCAATCCCTCCTGAAATGAAAAACATTTGCCAAAAGAAAATACAAAATGCATTTGCATTTACAACTTTTCACTGCAAAAAAAAGGGGGGAGCTTTATGGATATGAGTTCTGCCTGTATCAGTTCTATGTGACTTATTTTCATCTTTAAAGTCAGGGCAGGTTCCAAATTGAAATTAAGACATCTAAAAGTAGTCCTCAACTTATGACCACAATTGAGCCCACAATTTCTGTTGCTAAATGGAACAGTTAAGTGAAGTTTGCCCCTTTTTATGACCTTTCTTGCCACAATTGTGAAGTGAATCACTGTAGTTAAGTTAGTAACACAGTTGTTAAGTGAATCTGGCTTCCCCATTGACTTTGCTTGTCAGACGTTTGCAAAAGGGGATCCCTTGACTCCGGGGTGGTGAAACCGTCATAAATACAAGCCAGTTGCCAAATTTTGATCACATGACCAGGGGGATGCTACAACAGTCGTAAGTGAGGAAAAACGGTCATAAATCACTTTTTTTAGTGCTGTTGTAACTTCTAAAGGTTACTAAACAAATGGTTGTAAGTCAAGGACTACCTGTACTGCGCAGATATTTGGGAAATATTTTTAAAAGGTTCTGAGCTTGGTCATTTCAGGCACTTCCAATAGTCAAGCTATGAGTGCTTTTGCCTATGGCCAAGATCACAGTGTTAACAAAAGGAGGCATTTCCTGTCTTGGAGACACCAAAATGATCCAATGAGGGACTAAATATCATGATGTACCACAGAACATGAACCTACAGAGATCAGGAAAACAAGGAATGGAGTATCCGAGAGATGGATGTGGTTGATTGACTGGACAATGAACAAAAGCATCTATACAGCAACATTTCCTTACAGTTTCCCATTAGCCGTTTATTGGTTTGCAAATATAGAGAAAGCTCAGTTTAATGGACCGCCATTGAACATATTTCAGATGCAACAGACTAAATTTCTCTGGAGACATCTTCCAAAAATAACACATCTCCACTATAATTGAAGCAGTCCAGACGACGCAGCTTAGTAAGACATTAATTGTCCCAAAGGTGCTTTTTCAAAAGGCAACCGGACTTTATTTTTCCTTGAGGACGTTTCGCTTCTCATCCAAAGAAGCTTCTTCAGTTCCTGTCAGAACAAGGAGATAAAGAAAGCAGAACTCTCAGAACTGAAGAAGCTTCTTGGATGAGAAGTGAAACGTCTTCAAGGAAAAATAAAGTCCGGTTGCCTTTTGAAAAAGCACCTTTGGGACAACCCTGACCTGGATGACTGAGCATCTCCACAGACCTTAATTGTACATCATTTCAGATAGTTGCATATTGTCACCATAGAACGACATTTAAAGAAATGATGTCATATGCAAATGACACAAATCACCACATACTTTCCTATTTAAGAGACATTTGGGAATAGCGGACACCCTGCTCCCACAAAACGATCCATTAAAACTAAGTTTTGTAATGGAATGTGTGGAAATCTTTATCTCCCTCAGTGCAAATGTGAACGGGCAGCAGTTTGCTCAGGATCTTTGATAGGCTCATATAAAAGTGATGTGGGAAGTCAGCCCCCCGGAGAAAGAAATATTAAAAGGGCAGAAAAATGTATTTCCTCAAAGGATTTTAAAGAGGCAGAAAAGCATGCCCAGTTTTCTTAATAGCCCCAGGTCTCCCTCCCCCAAGCAGAAACCAGCTCTGTAGAAATGCAGATGTAAACCATTCAGGAAGGTTGAAGCTAGAAGATTAAGAAGACAGACACCTAAAATCTACATACCCCACCCAAACTCTAAGGCAAGACATAATAGGATTAACCCACAGATACCAAAGGGCACACTCAGACTCAGGTCAAAGTTCATGCCACAGGAACAACTCCAAACAAAAGGCTCCAGAGGGTATAAAAACCCACTCCCTACATGTGCTTGCTCTTTTTTTGTTCCAGAGCCATCTTTCTGTCTGGCTCTCCTCTTCAATAAACTGCAACCTTCTTCCTAAAGCAGTCACCATGTTGTTTATTCCCGGCTTGGACTGAACCACGATGAAGACTTTTCCTTCAACAGTGACATTCCACTGGAGACTTCCTGGTTCCCACATATAACTCTTCAATTTTATCGATTCATTCTCTGCCTTTGTTTAGATAAATTCTCGTTCAATCTGGCTGGATAAGAATCGCAAATGTGAGCTGTCGCCCCAGGTCATCCAGATGACCCATATAAAAGAACAACATGTGAGCCAGTGGCTTGTATTGCTTAATGTTTTAAGCCATGATTGGTTTGATAAACCAGGGCATGAAACCAACACATCTGGAAGGCCCTGGTTAAATCAGGGCAGTCTGCATAATTTCCTTACAGGATTCACCTCTTTCTATGAGAATAACATATTTTGATTCATTCTTAAAAATGTAAAAAAACAAATGCAGTCCGGTCTTTCAGGCAGTCAGGCAAACTGACCCATGCAAAATATAATTTTCTTGAAAAGAACCAGACAAACGGTTCTACTAACTACTAGAAGAAAGGAAGCAATGCAGGACAGCCCTAGGTCAAACTGCCCATACAGATGATCTAGAGATGATTATGGCCTCCAACAGTCCTGCAGCTCATCCAAAGCTTGTTACATAGAAGGAGAAGATTAAACACATAATGTTAAGTGCAAATGGAAATCAAATCAAACGTATTTTCTTCTTTGTCCGGCTTCATATTTTTGGGAACGCAGTGTGATGCTTGCACATAACTCAAAATCAGCCTAGAAAAAAAATTACACACCTTTGGCTGAGACTAACACCCTCTGGTGCCATTTCAAGACTCCAACATTGTCAGCCAACACGGCCTAAACCAACTCCTTTCTATAGCTTAATCTCGGGAACACAACTCCCCAAATTCCCAACCACCCTGGCCCTTCCTCCAGGCTGAGCATTATGGAAACTAATCCCATCAGAGCCCGCAGGGAGGAGAAAGCCAGAACAGATATTAATTGCCAGTCTTCTGGAAGACAAAAAAATAGGTGTCTTTAAAGCCTAGCCAGAAAAATCAAACAGACTAAGATGTGAGGGGTCCTTGGTGCTCTTTGAGCTTGGTTGTTTTCTTGCAGACATTTCATTACCCAACTAGGTAACATCATCAGTGCTAGAAGGGAGTGTGGGAGGAGGAGGAGGAGGAGGACGATGACGACTGTGGGGTCCTTGGTGCTCTCTGAGCTTGGTTGTTTTCTTGCTGATATTTCATTACTCAACTAGGCAACATCATCAGTGCTAGAAGGGAGTGTGGCATTCCTTGGTGCTCTCTGAGCTTGGTTGTTTTCTTGCAGACGTTTCATTACCCAACTAGGTAACATCATCAGTGCTAGAAGAGAGTAGGGTTTGCTCTGTTTATATACAGCTAGTCCTCGAATTACGACCACAATTGAGCCCTGCTTTGCATTGCTAAGCAAGGCAGTTGTTAAGTGAGTTTTGCCCCATTTTACGACAGTTGTTAAGGTAATGACTGCAGTTGTTAAGTTAGTAACACGGTTGTCAAGTGAATCTGACTCCCCCATTGACTTTTCTTGTCAGAAGGTCACAAAAGGGGGGATCACATGACCCAAGGACACTGCAATCATCATAAATACTAGCCAGCCCAAATTCTGATCATGTGACCGTGAGGATGCTGCCACGGTCTCGTAAGTGTGAAAAACGATCCTAAGTCCCTTTTTTCAGTGCTGTTGTAACTTTGGCCACTAAACGAATGGTTGTAAGTCAAGGACTATCTGTACAAGTGGCTTGCCCTGTCAGTGTTGGTGGGAGTGGCCTTGGTAGTTCCTTAATTAAGCTGTTGTTTACTGTTAGCTTGTTTGTCTGAGTCGGTAGTTCCTTGACTGGGGTTTTGTTTGCTACTCTTCTCTATTGGTGACACTAAAATATTTCTTCTCAACAGAAAAAGATTTACACATTTTTACGAAAGGCTGACAAAATTAGTTGAGACTTGGGAGCGTGTTGAGCCATAAAGCTCTGTGCTTCGCTGACATTCTTGCATCTAGTTACAGATTCACAGGCTAAGGAGAGGGGGGGGAAAGGCCTTCTCAAACCTAAGTGCCTTTGTTCAAAAGCCCAGCATCGCTTCAACAGGCAGACAAACAGGGACCAGCCATTAGACTGACCTACAAGGACCTCCACCCAGCCACAAAGCCCTTGCAATAACATGCTCAACCAGGCAGTCAGAATTTCCTGGGAAGAGAAGGAACCATGATTATAGCCAAAGCATTCAGAAGAGCAGAATGCTGCCATTTGAATAAACAGAAAAACAGAGCTGGAAGGGACCTTGGAGGTCTTCTAGCCCAACCCCCTGCTCAAGCAGGAAACACAGTACCATTTCAGACAAATAGTTGTCCAATGCCTTCTTAAAAACCTCTAATATTGGAGCACCCATAACTTCTGGAGGCAAGTCACTCCACTGATTGATTGTTCGAACTGTCAGGAAGTTTCTCCTTAGTTCTAGGTTGCTTCTCTCCTTGATTAGTTTCCATCCTTTACTTCTTGTCCTGCCTTCAGCTGCTTTGGAGAATAGCTTGACTCCCTCTTCTTTGTGGCAGCCCCTGAGATATTGGGTCACTGCTATCATGTCCCCCCTCTTCATTAAACTAGACATACCCAATTCCAGCAACCGTTCTTTATATGTTTTATCCTCCAGTCCCCTGATCATCTTTGTTGCTCTTCTCTGCACTGACCTGCAAGTTCCTTTTTTTTATATCTATAGCAATTTTTTTACGTTTACATACATTTGCTCTTTTTGCTCCTTCTAGTAAGTGCTCCTAGAGACCGAACGCTGGTGCCCTTTAGCTATTTAGGCTTTAGTAACATCCTGTCATACAGCATCACAGTCTGGTTTGGAAGCATCACTGCTTCAGATAGGAAGGCGGTGCAGAGAGTGGTGAGGATGGCCGAAAAGATCACTGCAGTTCCCTCCCTCCCATCCAGGACATAGAAACAGAAGCGTAGCTTGAGCAGGATCCATAAGATTATCTGGGACACTACACATCCTCTTCACGACCTGTTTTCCTTGTTACCTTCTGGGAGGAGGGGGCTTCGTCGTATCCGTAGCAGAACATCCAGATTCAGCCATAGTTTCATTCCATACAGCATTAAACTTCAACTCTCAAGCTTCCTCCTTCCGTCATATATTCAAGATGGACACTGTTTAATATTTATTTGTTAGGTATATGTAGGGGTGTGGGTCTATACATATGTTGTATATAGTATGTTTAGGTGTGTGTCATGTATGTGTTTCACTTTGAGAGCGGGCAACTAAACTTCATTTTTGATGTGTGCCGTTGTGCTCACAGTAAAAAAAATGACAATAAAGATTATCTTATCTTATCTTGGCTGTGTGGCTACAACAAGAAGAAGGAATAACCTAGAGGAACAGGAAGAAGGTGATAGTTAGATAAAAGAAACTTGAGTCCTGCACAGAACTGTAACCTGAGGAAGAGCCTCAGGCAAGACCTTCCCTAGTTCTCATGAGGATAAAGGGAGGGAGAGGGGAAGCGCTTTCAGACTACAAGATTACTAAACCTTGAAATAAAAGTAGTACAGGTCGTCCTTGATTTACAACAGTTCGTTTAGTGACCGTTCGAACTTACAGCGGCACTGGAGAAAGCAACTTATGCCTGTTTTTTCAAACTTACAACTGTTGCACCATCCCCATGGTCACATGATCAAAATTCAGATGCTTGGCAAGTGACTCATATTTATGACGGTTGCAGTGTCCCGGGATCGTGTGATCAATTTTTGTGACCTTCTGACAAGCAAAGTCAATGGGGAAGCCGGATTCACTTAACAACCGTGTTACTAACTGAGCAACTGCAGTGATTCACTTAACAACTGTGTCAAGAAAGGTCGTAAAATGGAGCAAAATTACTGAATAATTGTCTTGCTTAGCAACAGAAATTTTGGGCTCAATTTTGATCGTAAGTTGAGGACTGCCTGTCCCAGCATGCATGAATGAGTTCTAGACTGGTTTAACTGGAAGTGTTGACAGCATGGCAACGCTCTTTGTTTTCATTTCTGTTCTTCTCCTATTTTACTCTCCTGTTCTTGTTTTTATTTTATTTTTAATTTTTGGGTGAGCTGCCCGGAGTCGTGACTCACCTGGACAGTATGAAAGTATAGTAAATCAATCAATAATCAATATAAAAGGGAACAAGTTCATCAATCCACCAATTAACCCTCTTTGCTCATCAGGATTCTGCAGCAATTTCTCAAGAACAGTTTCAAACTTGAAAGCAATTCCTCTTTTCACAGACACTGATTATTCTGTGTCGCAACAAATTCCAGCTCTTGAAACCATCCTATTTGGACACTACATCCCTGATAATTAAGGTCATCTCCCTCCCTGCAACTCATCAGTGAGATCTGCGGGGAGAAATTATTATCTGTCTGGTCTTGTTTTCTTTCCAGCCATTTCAAGCTTCACCAGTTTTTTCCAGCCTGAATAGGCTGTTGGGGAGAATTGGGAAAGTAAAAGAAAACAAGGAAAACCGACAAAATGTGCACGCATCACTGTGTTCAAAATCAGCGGTGCTTTCTTTCTCAGAACACAGAACACAACAGAATAACAGCATTGGAAAGGACACTGGAGGTCATCTAGTCCAACCCTCTGCTGAAGCAGGAGACCCTATACGTTCCAGACAAGTGGCTGTCCAGTCTCTCCTTAGAAGCCTCTCCAGTGATTCTGGTCTGCTTAACTTGGTGCCGTCTCACTGGGTCGGATTAAACTCCCCAAATTCCCAGCCAATGTGGTCGAAAGGTTCAGGGAAGCATGGTTCAGGTAGTCCCCAACTTACAACCACAATTGGGGACTGAAAACTTCCATCACTAAGCAATGTGGTTGTTAAGTCAGTCATCAGGTGACCGTGATCAATTTTACATCTTTTTTTCCCCAGCGGATGTAAAGCGACAACACTGCAGTTATTAAATGAATCACATGGTCCTTAACTGAATCTGGCTTCCCCCATTTATTTGGCTTGTCAGAAGCCAGCTGGGAAGGTCCCAAATGGTGATTACATGTTCCTGGGACGCTGCAACCATCATCATAAATACATGCTGGTTGCCACGGGCCCAAATTCTGATCACATGGCCATGGGGATGCTGCAACGATTTACGGACAAGTCGCAAATCGCCTTTTTCAGAGCTGTTGTAACTTCGAACAGTCACCACGTGAATTGTTGTAAGTCGAGGACTTCCTTAAATATGACTATGCAAATAGCACACTGTAATATGGATTGCCTTCTTCCATTACTGGATAATGGAAGAATGATTTTCAGCTGGAAAGACGAACCACCGTCTTCCTCTTTGACCACAAATCAAATCACGCTTTTTTCTTGAAGCAAAACAGTTCAAGCTTTCTGCCTTTCTAAATCTCACCTCAGCGATCTATGCCAGACAGATCGGAGATGGAATCGAAACATATCAAGCCTTTGCTGGGCCTTGAACATCTCTATACTCTTTCTACATAATTTATACGACGGGGGTGGGGGTGTGGGATCAGCTCTCCATTATCACAGTCAGATTGCTCCAAGTTCAGGTCTGACTTGGAGAGCTGCTATACTGAATTTCTTTATAATGTAGGTAAATTATGGAAAGGGAAAGAGGGGGGTCACGTAATAAAATCTGCTGAAGTTCCCATTAACGGCGTTACTCCTCGCTGACCAATGAGACGTAACAGGTTTCCGCAGAGAAAGTCACACAGTTTGGTTCCTTATACACATGAATTTTTTACGCTCTGCCATGTTGTCAATGTTATGGTGACATCTCAATTTCAGGAGCCTTTTTTTTTCTTCTTTTCCCTGACACTTTACAGCAGAATCAGCAGCTTCCAGAAATGAGATGAAGGTCCCAAACGGCTACAGAACCATCATTTCCCATTGTCATCAGGTTTCCACTATTAATTAAAGCAGGGGTCCCCAACCCCCCCGGGCTGTGGCCTGTTCGGAACCGGGCCGCATGAGTGGCTGGCTGGCGCACGCACACAGGTCAACTTGCGCGAGCGGCAAGCCGGTGCGCAAACGCGTACACAGTTCAAGTTGCACGAGCAGAGGGTCGACGCACATCCACGCGCAGAGCTCAAATTGTGTGAGGGGCGGACTGGGTGCGCGGGTGCAGGCCTGCCATTTGCACAAACCGATTCCCTTCTCCCACCACCACCACCAGGCTTGCCAAGCCGTAAAAGTTGGGGACTGCTGAACTAAATTATTAAATTGTCTGGGCTTTAGGATACATATTAGAACTAAGCTTTCATTCATTTTGGCCAAAGGACTAGAAATCCGTTGGTCTGATGTGGTATAGAAATCCTGCCATGAACTAATTAACAAAGACGTCAACGGTTGGCTTTCAGAAGACAAAACTTCTCCCAACTGCTTGAAGTTGAGGGGCTGTCACAGAGAAGAGGGAGTCAAGCTGTTCTCCAAAGCGCCTGAAGGCAGGACAAGAAGCAATGGATGGAAACTTATCAAAGACAGACCCAACTTAGAACTAAGGAGAAATTTCCTGACAGTGAGAACAATTGAACAGTGGAATGGCTTGCCTTCAGAAGTTATGGGTGCTCCATCACTGGAGGTCTATGGAGATTCTCAGTCACCTGGGTCATGGTTGTCCCAAAGGTACTTTTTCAAAAGGCAAGTGGACTTTCTTGTTTCGCTTCTCCTCCAAGAAGATGGAAATGAAGAAGCTTCTGGCATGAGAAGCAAAATGTCTTCAAGCAAAAACAAAGAAAGTCTAGTTGCTTTTTTGAAAAAGCTCCATTCCTGGAGGTTTTCAAGAAGAGACTGGACAGCCATTTTGTCCAAAAGGGTACAGGGTCTCCAACTTGGCCAGGGGATTGGACTAGAACAGGGGTCCCCAACCCCCGGTCTAGGCCGCAGCATGCCAGCAACCGGTCCGCATAAACAAGCAAAGCCCCATCTGTGGGATGCAGGCAGCACACAAAACCACGCACCCTCCGGTCCGCGGGAAAAACCTCTCTCCACGGAACCGGTCCCTGGTGCCCAAAAGGTTGGGGACCTCTGGACTAGAAGACCTCCAGGCCCCTTGCAACTCTGTAATTTTGTATTATTCTGTAAATTCTTTGTTATTTTTAATTTCAAAGCCAAAAGCACTAAAAGACTTAAGGTAGCTTGTGTAACCCTCAAAGTTTTCCCACATGTCTGTGATCAGTCAAGTAAATCGTCACTATTGCCCTAGTTCCGGAGCAAGGCAATTAGTCTGGTTTATGCTCTGTTTCTTCTTCTTCCTTTCTCATTATCCGACCTACCATTTTCCACCAACGTCTAACATTTCCTGGCATATAGAAATCCCTGCCCTGTTATTTCTTCAGGGACCTCCATAATTTCTTCCCTAACATTCATTAATTTTTGTAAGAGATCAGACTTTTTCTGCTCTCTGCGTTATCCTAGGAAAATGATGTGCCAGGTGTGACATTTGTTTCAGGAACGGTCAGTGAAATTCTTAGCAGCGCCCGCCTCTTTTCCAGCTGTGCACCCATTCGCTACCCACCCACAACCGTGGGGAAAAGAAAGACTGACGGGACAAGAAGGAAGAAAAGATGGTAGAACAGAAAGAAACAGCCGAGATGCCGATTAGAAACCACAGGTAGACCTCGAGATACGACTGTAATGGAGCCTGCCCATTATGGCTCTATGGTGTGACAGTCGTAAAACCGCTTTATGTTTTCTGTGGTGGTCATTAAGCAAACACGAAACTCATAAAGCAAACGCAGTATTCCAGTATCTGAGGGGCTGCCACAAGGCAGAGGGGGTCAGGTTGTTCACCAGAGCACCAGAGGGAAGGACGAGAAACAATGGTTGGAAACTGGTCAAGGAGAGAAGCAACCTGGAATTAAGGAGAAACTTCCTGACAGTGAGGACAATCAACCAGTGGAACAGCTTGCAACCAGAAATCGTGGGCACTCCATCACTGGAGATTTTTAAGAAGAGACACTAGACAATCACCTGTCCGAGATGGTGTAGGTTCTCCTGGACTAGAAGAACTCCAAGGTCCCTTCCAGCTCTATTCTATTCTATTCTATTCTATTCTGTTCTATTCTATTCTATTCTATTATTCTATTCTATTCTATTATTCTATTCTATTCTATTCTATTCTATTCTATTCTATTCTATTCTATTCTATTCTATTCTATTATTCTATTCTATTCTATTCTATTCTATTCTATTATTCTATTCTATTCTATTCTATTCTATTCTATTCTATTCTATTCTATTCTTCTATTCTATTCTATTCCATCCCTATATTCTATTCTATTCTATTCTATTCTATTCTATTCTATTCTATTCTATTCTATTCTATTCTATTCTATTCCATCCCTATATTCTATTCTATTCTATTCCATCCCTATATTCTATTCTATTCTATTCTATTCTATTCTATTCTATTCTATTCTATTCTATTCTATTCTATTCCATTCCATTCTATCCCTATATTCTATTCTATTCTATTCTATTCTATTCTATTCTATTCTATTCTATTCTATTCTATTCTTCTATTCTATTCTATTCTATTCTATTCTTCTATTCTATTCTATTCTATTCTATTCTATCCTTCTATTCTATTCTTCTATTCTATTCTATTCTATCCTTCTATTCTATTCTATTCTATCCTTCTATTCTATTCTATTCTATTCTATTCTATTCTATCCCTATATTTTATTCTATTCTATTCCATCCCTATATTCTATTCTATTCTATTCTATTCTATTCTATTCTATTCTATTCCATCCCTATATTCTATTCTATTCTATTCTATTCTATTCTATTCTATTCTATTCTATTCTATTCTATTATTCTATTCTATTCTATTCTATTCTATTATTCTATTCTATTCTATTCTATTCTATTCTATTCTTCTATTCTATTCTATTCTTCTATTCTATTCTATTCCATCCCTATATTCTATTCTATTCTATTCTATTCTATTCTATTCTATTCTATTCTATTCTATTTTATTCTATTCTATTCCATCCCTATATTCTATTCTATTCTATTCTATTCTATTCTATTCTATTCTATTCTATTCCATTCCATTCTATCCCTATATTCTATTCTATTCTATTCTATTCTATTCTATTCTATTCTATTCTATTCTATTCTATTCTATTCTTCTATTCTATTCTATTCTATTCTATTCTATCCTTCTATTCTATTCTTCTATTCTATTCTATTCTATCCTTCTATTCTATTCTATTCTATTTTTCTATTCTATTCTATTCTATTCTATTCTATCCCTATATTTTATTCTATTCTATTCCATCCCTATATTCTATTCTATTCTATTCCATCCCTATATTCTATTCTATTCTATTCTATTCTATTCTATTCTATTCTATTCTATTCTATTCTATTCTATTCTATTCTATTCTATTCTATCCCTATATTTTATTCTATTCTATTCTATTCCATCCCTATATTCTATTCTATTCTATTCTATTCTATTCTATTCTATTCTATTCTATTCTATTCTATTCTATTCTATTCTATTCTATTCTATTCCATCCCTATATTCTATTCTATTCTATTCTATTCTATTCTATTCTATTCTATTCTATTCTATTCTATTCTATTCTATTCTATTCTATTCTATTGGTTTGCTATGGGCCTAGTTTTGCTGAAAACTGGAAGTGTCACTTTTGGGCAAAACTGCCATAAAATGTGGCCACGTGACCACAGGATGATGCAAACTACTGTAAAGGCGGCCATGTTGCCAAGCACTCAACGTTTGGTCATGTGAGCAACCATCAGAACTTTGGATCCAGGTTGTAAGTCCCCTTTTATTCAGGTCTGTCGTAACTCTGAATAGTCATCAAGCGACTGGTCGTAAAGTGAATACTACCTGCAATGTAGCTTTTTAGCAAGGGAAAGGAGACGCTTGTAGTCAGAGACTGTTAACAAAGACTGGTGAAAAAGGTGTAGTAGAGACCAATTATAGGCAGTCCTCAACTTACAACAGTTCATTTAGCGACCGTTCGAAGTTACAAGGACACTGAAAAAAAGTGACTGAGGACCCTTTTTCACACTTTCAGCACGACCATCGCAGCATCCCCAGGGTCACGTGATCAAAATTTGGACGCTTGGCAACTGACTCATATTTACGACGGTTGCAGTGTCCGGATGTCCCTTCCTCCCCTTTAGCAGCCTTCTGACCGGCAAAGTCGATGGGGAAAGCCAGATTCACTTAACAACCATGTTACCAACTGAACCACGAGGGCGATTCACTTAACAACTGCGGCGAGAAAGATCGTAAAACGGGGCAAAACTCAATTCACAAATGTCTCACTTAGCAACAAAATTTGGGGCTTGATTGTGGTCGTAAGTCGAGGACTTGCCTGTACAGAGGTTTGGAGGTTTTTCAGCTGAGTTCTAACCTTCTTCTAACATTGATTCCCCTCCTGTGACTTGCTATTTGAGCTGTCTAACCCTTTTGTTTCCTTTTGTCTCTAACACAAGAGACTCTTAAGCAACCTCATCAAAAATGTGGCCACTCACCAACAACAGTAGTGTCACTCAAACAGCCCACAAGTTACAACTATTATTGATCAAAAATCCCTTTCATGGAAACAGCGGTTGCTTGCCTCTGTCCTCCTGGACCAATTTGGGGAACTCGGAGCCAACATTACAGGCAAAACAGCTTGGGGAAATTCAGTTGATGAGCATCACTAACGTTTCCCAAGGCCCCCTTGTTCGTGGCAGATGGGCTCATTTGGGTAAGACAATACAGGAACCAAACGGCTATGAGAACCTAGTTTAGCTCTGAAAGCCGCCAAGGATCTTTGATTCTTGCAAAATCAGAAGATGGCATGAAAATTAAGACATAATTGTCCCAAAGGTGCTTTTTCAAAAAGGCGACTGGGCTTCCTTTGTTTTTCCTTGAAGAACTTTTGCTTCTCATCCAAGAAGCTTCCTCAGTTCTGACTGAATGGGTGGAGAATGGAAGGATTTCTATCCCTTGAAGTCATCTGGTCGTTAGCACTCTCTCTGAGAGTCTGGGAGGATTATCTGTGCCCTCAGAGTCACCTGAATAGTGCAAATGGGTGTGGAGCCTAAGAAGGAGGATTGGGACAACCAGGACCTGGATGACTGCGAATCTCCACAGACGTTAAGAAATCATTCCTCTTTCCGCAGTTGGAGGATAGTTTTTCTTAATAAAGCAACCAAAAAAGCCTCTGGGATCCACAAATCAATTGTTAAAAGGTTGTGAAATTGTTAGCTTTGCAGCCCAAAGTAAGCTGGGAACTTTTTTTCCCAAGAGCCAATCCCCTTTTAAAACAGCTTTATGAGTCTGTTAGAGAGTCAGTTTGGTATAGTTCAGGGGTAGGCAACCGCAACCTTGTCTCTTTTATGACTCGTGGACTTCAACTCCCAGAATTCCTCAGCCAGGCACGCTGAGGGAAAAGGGAGAGGTTTCCAAGCTGAGCCATGCTGGCTCAGGAATTCTGGGAGTTGAAGTCCACGAGTCATAAAAGAGCTAAGGTTGCCTACCCCTGGTATAGTAGCTAAGACCTCAGACCTCACGGGAGACCGTGAATTTCGTAATGAGGTATAAAACCACCTTGAGCCAACGACTCTCTCTCAGCCCTCAGAAGCAGGCAATGGCAAACCACTTCCAAAAATCCTTGCCAAGAAAATTGCAGGGACTACTAGCCCATACAGTCCCAAGCAGTCCAAATCTGACTCAAAGGCACACCCGCATGCACGCATGCACACACACACAAATCCCACGTCTGTTACAGCTCCTTGTTCTGTTGCCATTTAAGAATCAAGCATGTTCCTCAGAACTGATTCACGCATTCAGTTTACATTCCACCTTACATTCAAGAATTTAAGGTGGTCTGTTCGGTACTATTTTTCCCCTTAACCACATTTTACAATGGACTGAGAGCATATAACTAGCCTAAAGTTACCTAGCAAGCTTGCATGGGTCAGTGCTGGCTGGGGAATTCTGGGAGCTGAAGTCCACACAACTTAAAGTTGCTGAGGTTGAGAAACTCTGCTGGCTGGGGAATTCTGGGAGTTGAAGTCCATACATCTTAATGTTGCTGAGGTTGAGAAACTCTGCTGGCTGGGGAATTCTGGGAGTTGAAGTCCATACATCTTAATGTTGCTGAGGCTGAGAAACTCTGCTGGCTGGGGAATTCTGGGAATTGAAGTCCAATATATCTTAATGTTGCTGAGGCGGAGAAACTCTGCTGGCTGAGGAATTCTGGGAGTTGAAGTCCATACATCTTAATGTTGCCGAGGCTGAGAAACACTGCTGGTTGGGGAATTCTGGGAGCTGGTCCACACAACTTAAGTTTGCTGAGGTCAAGAAACATTGGTTTAGAGCAGGGGTCTTCAAACTTGGCCCTTTTATGACTTGTGGACCTCATCTCCCAGAATTCCTCAGCCAGGCACGCTGGCTGAGGAATTCTGGAGGTTGAAGTCCACAAGTCGCAAAAGGGCCAAGTTTGAAGACCCCTGGTTTAGAGTGAGGACAACCAAGGTTTTCCTATTCTTACTCCAACATCTTTACCACTATACGGCGGCAGTTCTTTTGCACTCTGCCCTCAAGTTCCACTTTGGCATCCGACAGTCAAACCACATGTAGACCCTGATTTTTGCCTCCTGCAGTAATTGCTGCAATCAGTGTTTGTATTAGCTGGCTGTTTATTTATTGCTTCATTTAAAAAATTTTCTATACTGTTCTTCATTTAAAAAAAAACAGCCCCAAGGAAAGACATAAATGCAAAAATTAAAAATACGACCCTGATAAAGCTGTAACGCGCAGCAATTAAAAAGCAGCCGTTTGTAATAATGGGGACGGATAGATCACGTTTAAAAAGCCTCAGCAAATAAAAAAGGGGTTTCCCCCTGGTGCCCACAATATCTTTAGCTTTTTCTTCAAATCTTGTGAGTCTTTATGCTTCCCTAGTGGAATTAATAAAGATAATAAAAATAAAACCTGCGATTTAGTTTTTAATATTGGTCACATGCTCTCGTATTTCCATAGCGTTTTAGCTTAAAGTGGTATTTCTCAACGTCAGCAATTTTAAGATGAGTGACGTTAACTCCCAGAATTCCCTAGCTGGCAGAGGTGATTAGGGAATTCTGGGAGTTGAAGTCCACACATCTGAAAATTGCTGAGGTTGAGAAACACTGCTTTAAAGAATAAATGTATCTGTTTAAAACCTACTTAATCAGCCCAACAATCATTTACTTTTTTTGTAAGCAATACAGCCTTCCTTCTTCTCTCCTACCGTATATAGCAACTATTTGGCGGTATTTAGAAAATTTCAACAATGCTAATGTTTAGACTGGATGAAAGTGAACAAGCTCTAATTAGATCTGTAAAAGATGGATAAAAGCAATGGTCAGTAAGAAACCAGGATCCGGGTTAGTATTTAAAAAACAATCAATGACAATTAATTTCTATAATTCTATAGTCCGTATTATGGCTGTGCTTGATTTTCTCTTCTTCCAATAATATTCTCTTTTGCCAACCTTAAATTCATACAGTTCTTATTATTTGAATAAATGACAATTAAATATAAACATTTTGCTCATGTTTCTGCAAATAATAACTACGTCAATATAAAATTTCTTTTCTGATTAATCATCTTGGTTGTCATTGATTGTTTTTTAAATACTAACCCAGACAACACGCTGTTTACCAAATATTAAGGTGATTATGTTAAAAATCAATAAAACATATTTTTTTTAAAAAAAAAGAAACCAGGATTCGGGGCTTGAGTTTACAGATAGTCCTCAATTTACAACAGGTCTGTTTAATGACAGGTTAAAAACACGACACTCCAGAAAAAGTGACTTACAGCCCAGCCTCAAAGTTATGACTTTTGCACCACCTCTGCCGTTACGTGATCACAATTGGGACATTTGGCAATAGACTCCCATTTACAATAGTTGCACCACCTGGCAGTCTCGTGATCCCAATTTGTGATCTTCCTAGCCAGCTTCCAACAAACAAAGTCAATTGGGAATGACTGTGTGATTCACTTAACTAGCATGGTCATAAAATCAGGTCTAGTCACATGATGACTCAAAATACTTAAGCCACTGAAATTCCAGTCCCAAACCTGGTCATAAGTTGAGGACTATCTGTATAATGCTCTGGAGGGGGTACACTCCCACAGTGTACCCCCTCCAGAGCATTATACAGATAGTCCTCAATTTATGACCAGGTTTGGGACTGGAATTTCAGTGGCTAAGCATCTTGATCCTGGCGCACAATCTAGGAATGGTTCTTGACTCTTAGATGCCTGGAGACCACCATGGGGAAGGAATATTTGCATAGTTAAGGAAATTAAAAATGTTTTTCCTTTGGGTAGCAATACACAAATGCCTGACCCAATCCCAACCAGGACATTTAAAATTGACTTAGGTGATTTAAATTGGGTAAAAGGGAGTTTCTGATAAGTGGTTTTGCATAATGAAGAAAAAACGTTTGAGAAGCCCTGTGCAGGTAGTCCTCAAGTTACAACAGTTCATTTTAGTGACCATTCGAAGGCACTGAAAAAGTGATTTGTGACTGTTTTTCACTCTTATGACCATTGCAGCATCCCCATGGTCACATGATTAAAATTCAGATGCTTGGCAACGGACTCATATTTATGACGGTTGCAGTGTCCCGGGGTCATGTGATCCCCTTTTGCGACTTTCTTATAAGCAAAGTCAGTGGGGAAACCAGATTCACTTAATAACTGTGTTAGCAACTTAACAACTGCAGTTGATTCACTTAACAACTGTGGCAAGAAAAGTTGTAGAATGGGGCAAAATCCACTAAACAACTAATCTCGCTAAGCAACTGAAATTTTGAGCTCAAGTGTAGCTATAAGTTGAGGATTACCTGCATTAAAAAATCGCACAGGGTAGGGTGTTGATGGAACAGTCTTCTTCAAACTTGGGAGATCTATGACAGGGGTCTTCCAACTTGGCCCTTTTATGACTTGTGGACTTCAACTCCCAGAATTCCTCAGCCTGAGGCACGCTGGCTGAGGAATTCTGGCAGTTGAAGTCCACAAGTCATGAAGGGGCCTTAGTTCCTCCATGCTGGCTGAGGAATTCTGGGAGTTGAAGTCCACAAGTCATGAAGGGGCCTTAGTTCCTCAATGCTGGCTGAGGAATTCTGGGAGTTGAAGTCCACAAGTCATGAAGGGGCCTTAGTTCCCCCATGCTGGCTGAGGAATTCTGGGAGTTGAAGTCCACAAGTCATAAAAGGGCCAAGTTTGAAGACTCCTGATTGGATTTGATGTAAGGTACAATTCTACCTTCAATCTACTCCTTCAAGACTTGTGCCTTCTTTGGCACCATTAACACTGTATCATATGCAGAAGGCCAGGCAATCAATCACAGGGACTGAATATCATGGTGAGGAAATGCTTGATAGAATCTGTCTTGTGTAAGCGTTTTCTTTGTTGTTCAGCCAACTTAATAAACTGGAGAAAAAAAGGAAGGGATCAGGAATTATCAACCACACTTCAGTAGACAGTGGTGACAATCCTGATGTCTCATTTTGGCACACGTTGAGTCCTAAATATATTACAATGCTCCTGAGCCAAAATGGGGAGGAGAGAATTATCTGCCGTACAATTTATTAGAGTTGATGGAGCGTAGGCCAATCTCTCAGTAGCCTTTAAAGCACTATGATGCTCCACAATCTATTTTTAATAGAAACAAATGCATGGAATCCGCCCCAGCGTTTCACCAAGGCAACCGACCAAGACAAACATGTTGTAAATCAATTTCTTCTCCTTTCCCATAGGGCAGCACTAAAGAGCCCGTGTCAAAGTTGGAAGGAGAAAGATAAATTGGGCCTCCAGAGAAGGGTAATCCCAGAATGAAGTACAAGTACTCCTTGACTTACAACCGTTCATTTAGTGACCGTTCAAAGTTACAACGGCGCTGAAAAAAGTGCATTATGACCATTTTTCATAATTATGACCATTGCAGCATCCTCAGGATCAAAATTAAGACACTTGGCAACTGACTCATATTTATGACGGTGGCAGTGTCCCGGGGGATGATGTGATCCCCCTGTTGCGACCTTCTGACAAGCGAAGTCAGTGGGGAATCCAGATTCACTTCACAGCCGTGTTACTAACCTAACAACTGTAGTGATTCACTTAATAACTTTGGCAAGAAAGGTCGTAAAACGGGGCAACGCTCACTTAACAAATATCTCCCTTAGCAACAGAAATTTTGGGCTCAGTTGTGGTCGTACGTTGAGGACTACCTTGGCCACGGCAAGTTGTCCCACAGCAAGTTGACCGTGGCGAGTTGGCCGCAGTCAGCTGGCCACGGCAAATTGTCATAGTCCCTTTTTATGAACCCCATTCTTCCAGGGATCTTGAAGGGCTGCTAAGGCTCAACTTGTGATGGCAATAAAACATCGTTTTTTTAATCAAACAGCGATAGAAGAAAACCTATGCCTATCACTTATTTTTCAAAGACTGTGCATGCGTTCACACACAGACATAAATGAGTTTGGAATCCCAATCTGCAGAAGTTGAATTGAATCCATCTTCTGCTTCCCCAGCACAGAATGCCTGAAAAGGTGAATACTGTATATTTGCACTAACAATAAGAACTCGGCAGGCATTTAATCCACTCCTTGTTATTATCTCTGGGGTGCAGAAATTTTCAAATGTGCCTTTACTCATTCTTCAAGTACTTTACAGTTTTCATTCCCCCAGAGTAGATGCATGCATTTTCTTAAGTACTTAGAAGCATGGCCAAACTGACAAAAATCACAATTTCTTCCCTTCTTGTTTTTAACACTCAGCAATAATTTGGACTACGAAAGAAAGCTTTGAAATAATTAACTGATGGGTGTCAGGTTGCCTCCATGATGAGTCAATCACACTAAAAGCCCAACTATCTGAAAAGTGAAAATTTAAACAAAAGTTCGGGAAAGTTCTCAAGAGCACAACTTGACAGAATTCAGACCCAGCAGTTCCATGACGTCATAAAGTTAAAAAAAAAAACAGTTTGCTTACAATCAGATCTAAAATAACCAAATAACACCTAGCAGGAATTAAAAAAAAAAAAATGTTCTTCCAGAAAGGTTACCTTAGCTAGAGAGACTGAAAATCTGAGGACCTTGCTGGCAAAGAATATTCTTGATTATACAGGTAGTCCTTGACTTACAATCATTCGTTTATTGACTGCTTGAAGTTATAATGGCACTGAAAAAAGTGACTTATGATTCTTTTTCATACTTATGACCACTGCAGAATTCCCCAGGGTCACATGATCAAAATTCAGGTGCTTGGCAACTGGCATGAATTTATGACGGTTGCAATGTCCCAGGGCCATGTGATCACCATTTGTAACCTTCCCAGCCAGCTTGCAACAAGCATAGTCAACAGGGGAAGTCAGCTTTGTTTAACAACCGCAGCGATTCACTTAACAGCTGCAGCGATTCACTTAACAGCTGCAGCGATTCACTTAACAACCATGGCAAAAAGGTCTTAAAATGGCACGCAACTCCCTTAACTTGCTCAGCAACGGAAATTTTGGGCTCCATTGTGGTTGTAAATCGAAGGTTTTACCACTATGCAGTTCCGGACAATAAACTCAACACGAATTCCATTCTGTTCAAAAGCAATTACCGCTTCCTGTTTCTTTACTTAGTTCAGTGATGGCGAAACTTTTAGAGACCGAGTGCCCAAAAACTGGCCCCGCCCCTGCCCCACCCCCTGCCCCGCCCCCACTCCACCCCACCCTGCCTGCCCGCAGGGCCACTCACCGCCTCCAGGGCCCGCCGCAGATCGCCCAGGCAGCCCAGCAGCACCATGGCGACCACGCCCTCTGCCCACGCCCTGCAGCATCAACTGTGCGCGATGGGGCGTGAGGGCAGTCTTGTCTACGCTGCCTGGCTGCCATGTCCTTGGCTGCGCTGCTCCGCGTGGGCCACGCTCAGGGGTGACTCTCCTCCAGGGAGGCTGCTGATGAGGAGGGGGTCGTGGGCGGAGGCAAGGCTGGGGCAATGGCATGTGTGCCCACAGAGAGGGCTCCGAGTGCCGCCTCTGGCACCCGTGCCATAGGTTCGCCACCCCTGACTTAGTTATTAGTTTGGAATTTTTTCTATTGCCGCCTACTCGCTCACAGGTGACCCAAGGCGGCTTACAGGAAATACAAACACAATATAAAAGAAATAAAAAATAAAAAAATATCCCATCCACCCACCCCAATCCAAGCGACAACACACACTCATACCAGCCATTTAATGGGCTCCATCCCATTCTGCATTCCCCAGGCCTGTTGGCAGAACCGGGTCTTCAGGTCCTTCCGAAAGAGCGTCAGAGTGGGGGGGAAGCCTAATTTCCAGAGGGATGATGTTCCAGAGAGAGGGAGCCACCACAGAGAAGGCCCTTCTTCTGGGTCCCGCCAGATGTATCTCCTTAGGGCAGGAGTCCCCAACCCCCGGTCTGTGGACCAGTACCGGTCCACGGCATGCCAGCAACCGGTCCGCATAAACAAGCAAAGCCCCATCTGCAGGATGCAGGCAGCACACAAAACCACGCACCCTGCAGTCCGTGGGAAAACCTCTCTCCATGGAACCGGTCCCTGGTGCCCAAAAGTTTGGGAACCTCTGCCTTAGGGGATGGGACCCACAACATTCCTTGCTTCCCCGCTCTAGTGGGTCGGATGGATGTGACCGGCAAGAGACAGTCCCTCAGATAACCTGGTCCCAGCCATGAACGGCTTTAAAGGTGACAACCAGCACCTTGAATTGCACCCGGAAGCAAATCGGCAACCAATGCAGCTCCCACAGGAAAAGTGACGCATGTGCACACTGTGCTTTGGGTTGCAATCTAAGTTTAACACTCTTGCCATAAAAATGCAGCAGAAGTAAAATTGCAATAAAACGGTCTTTGCATCATAAACGCTTCCATGGAGCTCAAGTTAGGGAACCAAAATCAGGGTATCCTTAAAGGAAGAGTTCAAGGTTCCCCTCCCCTTCCCCAACCCTCTGTCTTCAATTTAGGAACATCAGTGCCTCCCCCCACCCACCCCCACCTCAATAGCTTTCTCAAAAGCAATTGTTGAAAAAGGAACATCACAAAAGGACCTATGGAGAGAGTCTTTCTGTTATTTGAGCACTGTGTCCAGAAATGGAACCAAGGGTAAACTTCTTTCCACACAATAAAGCAGAGCTAATTTGATTTTAGCACAGCAAGTCACAAATAACATTAAATCTGACCTACCTCGATTGATAAGCCTTGGTAGAAACATAAACCTGAAAGAAACAGAAACAAAATTGGGTTAGAAAGTGTAAAACCAACATGTTGAATTAGAAGTATAATCTAAAAACGTGGCGTTAATGGCCCATCTGATAAGATCACCCGTTTGTCACAGACATGCTACATCTGCTGTATCTTAAAAAACAAAAACAAATAAATTGTCATATCTCCTCAGATTCACTGTATCATTCCTCCTCTACGGGTAGTCCTCGACTTACAGCCGTAATGGAGCCTGGAATTCCTGTCATGACGGACGTAAGTCGAGACACTTATGTGACTGGAACCGATTTTATGAATTTTTGAAGCAGTCAGTAAGCAAAGGCTGTGGTTATTAAACAAAGCAATGTATTCCTGTGGGCGGGGTTTTGTGTTTTTTTGCCAGAAACCAGCTGAAAAGATCAGAAATCGGCAAAACAAAAAAAACATTGTAAATTGTGGTTATGTGACCACACAACACTGCAACAAGCCGTAAAAGTGAGCTGGTTGCCAAGCGCCCAAAATCCAATCATGTGACCATGGAGGTAGGTGCGGCTGTAAGAATTCCAAAACTGGGTCATAGGTAACTCTTGGGGGAGGGGGGTCCATTGTAACTTCAAATGGTCACTAAGCAATCGGTCATAAGCTGAGGACTAACTGTACTTAAAGGTCTTCCTTGAGTTTCAAAGGTACTTTTTCAAAAGGCAACTGGACTCTTTTTTTTCCTTGAGGAAGAACGTTTCACTTCTCATCCAAGAAGCTTCATCGGTTCTGGCAGGATGGTGGGAGCTATGGAAGGATCGGTTCTGACAGGATGGGGGAGGGGAGGGCTGTTGGAGGGATCATATTTCTTTGCAGTCATCTGGTCATTTGTACTCTCTCTGAGAGCTCTTGAGACCAGTCGGGGGTTTAATCTGTGCCCTCTGGATCACCTAAATCAGGGTGCAATTGGTTGTGGAATCTTCTTGGAACTATTGCAAGGACTGCGTTGTGGACCGGAGATAGGTGGTGTCTTATCCCTCCCCCTCTGTTGAAGAGCTGCTCAGTATTAACATAAATCAGGGGTCCCCAACCCCCGGGCAATGGACCAGTACCGGGCCGCGGCATGCCAGCAATTCAAGGTGCTGGTTGTCACCTTTAAAGCCCTTCATTACCCAAACTAGCTAACATCACCAATTCAGATCTTTTTTTTAAGGACTCTACTACATGTGCATCACTACACATTTTTTGCCTATTGTGGGCATGTGATCAGCAAAGCTAAATTATGCTTTAGTTCAATTTTGAAATGTTTCTGAATTACTGGTGCACAGGAGAAGTGGCCCATAAAACAAAGGAAGTTCTGCATCGTTTTATCCAATTACCAGACCAAAAAATCGCCACTTCTTGCAATATTGTTGTTCTCCAGGAAAGGGTAGAAATCTTATTTTCCCACATACGCTATATATTTTCTCATATTATCAAGACCATTAATAAAATTGATGCCACATATCATGAGCTCTTCATAGCTACGAATCGTGTGTCTTCAGGCTCATCTGCTAGGCACTTTTAGATTTTACATCTTCATTACATCTTCCAAAATTTTACAAGTGAAGATAGAGACGTGAGCGGCGGCAAGTTAAAAACAAGGCACCTTTCACGCAGAACAATTCACATCTGACATTTTTACCCCCCCAAATCACTATTAGTATCCCCCACTTTTTATTTTATTTTTTGGTACCTATTTCTCACATATAAGGGAACTGGACAAGAAATCAAACTTCTCAACTTTCAAATGAATACAAAAATGCTCTTCTAGAGACCAAAAGTGTTTTTGTTATTATTGTCCCGAAGGTGCTTTTCAAATGTGACTGGATTTTCTTGGGGTTTTTTTTTTCTTTGAAAACATTTTGCTTCTCATCCAAGAAGCTTTTTCAGTTCTGGCTGAATGGTGGGGAATGGAAGGATTTATTTTCTTGGCAGTCATCTGGTCGTTAGCACTCTGAAGGTCGGTTGTTAAGCTCTCTGAGAGTCGTGGAGGCCATTTGGGGATTTATCTGTACCCTCAGGATCACCTGTGTTATAGAATAGAATAGAATAGAATAGAATAGAATAGAATAGAATAGAATAGAATAGAATAGAATAAGAATAAGAATAAGATAAGAATAAGATAAGAATAAGGACAGGACAGGACAGGACAGGACTGGAATGGAATGGAATGGAATGGAATGGAATGGAATAGAATAGAATAGAATAGAATAGAATAGAATAGAATAGAATAGAATAGAATAGAATAGAATAGAATAGAATAGAATAGAATCTGGACCGTTCCTGTAACCGTTCTTCATATGTTTTAGCCTCCAGTCCCCTAATCATCTTTGTTGCTCTTCTCTGCAGATAGGTGCTGAGAGAAAGTGACCTAATGTCTTAACTATTCCCCGGAATTGACTCTCATTGAACAGTTTACAGAATTGATTAAATTTAGATCAACAATGGGTGACTGTAATAAATCATGGCTTCAATTTATTGATGTATGCATGTCTGTAAAAGTATATCTTACATTTTTGTTTCTTCTTTCCTTCCTTCATAATATTGTTTTCTTTTTAATTGTGTTTTTGTCTTCATTTAAAAAAAAGAAACATCTTGAAAAGTATCATCCAATAAAATAGAAAGTAATTATTATTACAAATCTCCATGAACAACAGAAGATGAATATAATGTATAGCATTCTCAATCTTGGCAACTTTAAGATGTCAGGAGTTCAAATCCCAGAATTCCTCAACCAGCATGGCTGGCTGGGGAATTCTGGGATTTGAAGTCCCGACATCTTAAAGTTACCAAGGTTGAGAATCACCAGCATTGAGGCAGAAAACTGATCAGTCCAAGTTTAGGCAGATCTGAATTCTGGTCAGTTAGAGGGGATGACAGCCATGCTGTCTACCTGGGAATCTTGTCAGGAGGGAATGGATAAAAGTCTTCCAAAATTCCCTCCGGAAAAGGAGTATAGGGCTCAAACCTCTACTGAGTATCCTCACAAGGACACTTGTGTTGGAATAAAAGTTAAGTTTCTGCAACATCCCAACAAACAGCAGAGGCCAATGAGACTCCAGACAGGCCACAGTCAAGGCCCATCAAAGCTTCAAAACATTAATGGAAGGAAGACAGGAAGTTGGCATCTATCCACTGAGAAAAAACCTCACAAGTTGTGAGAGAAGACTCCAGACTTAGATTGATTTACGAACCAGACACACCATTTTAAAGCATTTCTAGCGCCTTCAAACTGAGGGCTGTTCAATAAGAGTCCTAGGGAATGGAGCTTGCTAATAGATTTTTTTCCCCGCCAAGTTGACTTAAAATGGTCTCAAAGAACCGATGGGGTCAAACCCACTGGAAGAAAAATTAACTATTAGCAGATGTTAACTCTAACCTCAAACTCCATACCATCTACAGAGACTGCGTCCCAAAGTAGAAGAACCTTTTAATACATCTAGGAATTGCGAAAATAGCTGTAAGAAACTTAAAGACTGTACTACTTCAGTGTCTCAAAGGTGCATTTTTCAGGAGGCAACTGGACTTCCTTGTGTTTCTTTTGAAGAAGTTTCGCTTCTCATCCAAGAAGCTTCTTCAGCCCGGATTGGATGGTGGGGAATGGAAGGATTTATATTGCTTGCAGACAGATGTTCATTTGCATTCCTTTAGAGCAGGGGTCTTCAAACTTGGCCCTTTTATGATTTGTGGACTTCAACTCCCAGAATTCCTCAGCCAGGCACACTGGCTGAGGAATTCTGGGAGTTGGAAGTCCACAAGTAATAAAAGGGCCAGGTTTGAAGACCCCTGCTTTAGAGTTGTCGAAACCATTTGGAGGTTTATGTGTCCTCAGGGTCAGCTGAGTAGTGCAAATGTGTGTGGAACCTTCTTGGCTGCAGGATGTTTTTTTTTGCCCTGTATCCCTTCACTGCTGAAAAACAGGCACAGGCTGTTGGGGATGAGTCTGTGCTGTCTGAATCTCAAACTGAAGCACAAATGCTTCCTGTGATCTGCAATATTTTCTGGAAATCCATTCATACTCTATCACAGTGATGGCGAACCTTTTGGAGACCGAGTGCCCAAACTGCAACCCAAAACCCATTTATTTATCGCCGGGTGCCAGGTGGGACATGGCCCACTGGGTGGGCGTGGCTGTGGTGGTCATGGCAGACTGGGTGGGTGTGGCCAAAGTGGGCATGGTCACCTCAATGTTGCTCGTGGGGAGGGACACCTGTGGGCAGGGTTGGGGGAGATCCAGGGGGTCTCTGGCAGGTGGGGCGGTGGGCAGGAGGCTCATCCTGTGGGGTGACGCGAGGCGAGGCAGGGCGGGGATACCATTGCCGCGGAGCAAGGTGAGGCAGGGGCCAGGGCAGCTGCTGCCTGACACCATCAGCCCCCGCACACAGAGGCCAGCGAGTGCATGGGGGCCGCCGGTGTCCGTCAGCAGCCACAGCCTGACGGCTCCTCGACCGGCGTACTCTGGGGCTCCACAGCCCACCGCCAGCAGTTCAGAGAAGCCACCTCTGAGCTGGACAGCTGGCCGACAGGTGAGGAGGCGATGCAGTGGGTCGTGTCCGGGAAAAGGAGAGCATGTGAGGCCAGGAGGGATGGGACAGGGGGGAGGGAAACCAGCTGTGCCGGAATGCATCTGGCCACATGGGACCTCAGGCAGCTGGTTGAAGAGGGACGGTTGCCATCTCTGGGGCATGGCACACGTGCCCACAAAGAGGGCTCTGAGTGCCGCCTCTGGCACCCGTGCCATAGGTTCGTCACCACTGCTCTATCACCATTCGAAGGGTGTTCATCCCAAAGTGCATAGCTAAATGTCTACAGAGGTTCTCGGTCATCCAGGTCATGGTTGTCCCAAAGGTGCTTTTTTTCAGGAGGCAACTGGACTTTCTTGTGTTTTTACTTCAGTGATGTGCATCTTTGTAAACATACAAGTCTGGGTGCTGTAGAGAAATTGAGATATGACCTTGGCTACCAAGATCATCTGAGATACAGGGATGAAATGTGCTGGCTCCCTTTGAATGCAAAACATTCAGGATAGCTGAAGAGCAACACCAGCCAGGTAGAAAAAAAAAAAATTCTCTGCAGGACAGTGAGACTGGATCAGCACTCTCACAAAACCTGTAAAGGGGCACCTGCTTGATAAAATTCCCATTAATTTGCCAGTTATGGATTCGTGGAAAATTTGTGCAAATATTAGAATGTTCGTTTCTGAGGCTTAATAACACATTTTTCTTCAATGGCTTCATTGCAACCAGAGCGACAGACGTGGTTACACCATTATCTGCATACAAAACAGCAGAAGCCACTAAACGGTATTTGCGGATACAGAAAGGTGATGATTAGTCAAGTCTGATGAGTGAATTAATATACAAATCAGAAAGGAAACGGGCTAAAATTTACCCATACTTCTGTGGGAACACCTCCAGAAGATGTCCCCAGGGGAAGTGGGAGGCTAGAATGATGAAGCTGCCATCCCGCAAGATGAAGGGGGCACTTAAGAAGGTTGGACAAAAAGCCAGGAATCTTGTCTAAAAGATCCCTTAAGCAAGGTAGTTTTAAGAAGGAACTAAGTCATGAAAGAAACAGAGGAGAAACGTCACCTGAATCAGATCGAAGGTGGGCCGGAGCAAATGGGAAACTTCTCCCCAAATCTCATCATCAGCTACCAGACTTGTCAATCAATAAGGCAAGAGTAGCTGGCATTCTTGTCAATCAACAAAGCCAAGCTAACAAGGACTTTGGGGGATAAAAGGGGTCCTGGAGCCCACCCAACTCTTTTGAGTCTGGATCTTTGGATCTAGACTTGGTGGCTTCCTTCCCTCGGGCTAGTGCCTGTCAACCTAGAGAAAGATATGCGTGTGTAAAAGTGTCTGTGTGAGTGTGAGTGTGTGTGTGTGAGAGAGAGAGGAGAGAAAGAGAGAGGAGAGAAGAGAAGAGAAGAGAAGAGAAGAGAAGGGAAGGGAAGGGAAGGGAAGGGAAGGGAAGGGAAGGGAAGGGAAGGGAAGAGAAAGAGAAGACATACATATATTGTAACCAGTAAGGTTTTGCTATTATAGGTAGTCCTTGACTTACAACCATTCATTTAGTGACCATTCAAAGTTACAATGGCACTGAAAAAAGGGACCTGGGACCAGTTTTCACATTTATGACCGCTGTAGCATCCCCATGGTCATATGATCAAAATTCGGGTGTTTGGCAACTGGTATGTGTTTATCATGATCGCACCGTCCCAGGATCACGTGATCACCATTTGTAACCTTCCCAGCTGCCTTCCAGCAACGAAGTCAATGGGGGAAGCCAGATTTGCTTAATGACCGCATGATTCACTTAACAACTGCAGTGATTCACTTAATAACTGTGGCAAAAAGGTCATAAAATAGGACAAAACTCACTTAACAACTGCCTTGCTTAGCCACAAGGGCTTTAATTGTCGTCGTAAATCAAAAACTCTTGTATTTTAAATTCACTGGGTCTCTCTCTGTATTCCAAAGAATCGGTTGTGCCCCAATGTTCGTTTGAAAGTGATCTGAGTGTGGCTGTTTTCCAGGGCTGTGAGTGTGTGAGTTGACCACAAGCCAAACTTGGTAGTGCATTTAACAGATGTATCCAGCTGTCAAAAAAGGTGTTAAGAGTAGGGAGACTGACTGGGAAGGAACAGCCTTTTATCTATGGAAAAACCCCTTAGTATTTCGTTTATTGATATCTAGAAGCCTCTTTTGGACTTTTTGTGTAAAAATTAAAAAAATGAACTTGTGATTTATGGCTCTGATGATTAGACAGGATAGATTATAGAGAGAAAAGCAATCTGATGTAGCTTGAGAGGGAGAGGTTGAAATACTGTATACTTTTATATGTGTGTGTGTGTGTGTGTGTGTGTGTGTTTTCTGAGGTTTTCACGGGTGTTTGTATGTAGGTCTTTGGTAATTCGGGTTTTCTCCCGCATAAAATTGGAAGTGTCTTGGCGACGTTTCGACGAAGTCTCATTCGTCATCTTCAGGCTGGCGTCTTCGGCCTCGTGCTTCTAGGAGCACGAGGCCGAAGACGCCAGCCTGAAGATGACGAATGAGACTTCGTCGAAACGTCGCCAAGACACTTCCAATTTTACGCGGGAGAAAACCCGAATTACCAAAGACCTACATATACACACACACACACACACACACACACACACACACCTTTTTTCTATTTTTTCTCCAACTTTTTTCTTTCTTTCCACGTTTTGCTTTTTCTTTGATTTCTTTTTCTTTTTCCTTCCTTACTTCAGATGAATTTGTGTTAGTTTTTATCTCTTTGTTTAAAAGTTTTAATAAATATTATATTAAAAAAGAGGAAACCCCTGAATTTTTCCCACTATCTCTCCCTTGAGATTAAATCAAAAGCCATTTGAAATCAACTAAGACTACAAAGAGGGAACCTCAGGAGGAATATTTTCCAGCTAAATGGTGAAAGACCAGATAGAAGTTTACAATTGTCCCTTTTTTAAACTAACCTGTTCCTCAAC
This sequence comes from Azemiops feae, assembly GCA_023970755.1. Lineage (NCBI taxonomy): Eukaryota > Metazoa > Chordata > Lepidosauria > Squamata > Viperidae > Azemiops > Azemiops feae. The sequence continues at coordinate 133,902 of JALGBA010001507.1, read as the reverse complement.
AAGGGATATTTTCACTTCATAACCAATCTAGTAATTCTAGATAGAGATGTTTGATATATAGCTTTCCTTAGATTAAGCAAATTAACAGGTATATAGTTCTCTGGATCAAATTTATTTCCTTTATTTTTATTTGTTTTGGAAAGGGATAAGAATGGCATGGTTCCAGTCGACAGAAAACGTGCTGAGCCATTAGTGTGTGTAAATGAAGCAGGTAGCACTGAAGACTGCCAATCCTTGTTCTCCCTTAATAACTCTAGAGAGAGTAACATCTCTTCCTGGGGTTTTTCCAAGTCTTAATTGTGTAATAAGGACCTTAACCACAGATCAAGACACAGCCAGCCAGCCTCATCTAGGATTAACAAGCAAACTTAGAAGGTCACAGACTTTCAAAACAGGGTGCCCCAGGCTTGGAGTATTGTGAATATCACTAAGTGCTTCCACGCACTTCCGGGGGTCCATTCTGGGCCTTGCAAAAAAGGGCTAGGGCAGGGGTAGGCAACCTTGGCTCTTTTGTGACTCGTGGACTTCAACTCCCAGAATTCCTGAGCCAGCCATGCTGAGGGGAAAGGGAGAGTTTCCAAGCTGAGCCATGCTGGCTCAGGAATTCTGGGAGTTGAAGTCCACGAGTCATAAAAGAGCCAAGGTTGCCTACCCCTGGGCTAGGGCATCAGCCGGTTCGCCAAAGTCAACAAAAAGTTAGCTACTGGTTCTACTGAACCAGTGCGACCTAGCTGAATCCCACCACTGGTTTTTGGCTCATTTCACAATCTTTCTTCCCACAGTTGTGAAGTGAATCACTGCAGTTGTTAAATTAGTAACATGACTGTAAAGTTAAGCTGGCTTCCCCATTGACTTTGCTTGTCAAAAGGTCACAAAAGGGGATCACATGATCCTGAGACACTGCAACCGTCATAAATACGAGTCAGTTGCCAAGCATCTGAATTTTGATCACATGACCATGTAATGGTCGTTAAGTGTAAAAATCAGTCATAGGTCACTTTATTCAGTGCTGTTGTAACTTCGGTCACTAAATGAACAGCTGTAAGTCAAGGACTGCCTGGAACCTCACCTGCCCATGTTATCATAATTCCTGAACTTTTAAAATGCAAAATAATAAACTGCAATGAACCCCAGTCCTCTCCTCTCACAGCAATGAAATCACCAGTTCAGAGTAAAATAAATTATCTTAATAGAAATTTCCCCTTTGCAAGACCTGTTGAATAAAACTGATAGAGATTTACAGGTAGAACTAAGAATCACAGCTCACAAGAAGGAGATGGAAATAATGGATTTATGAGATGACTTAAACATTGAAAAATATAAGTAACAAAGCAGAGGAGCGATCTGGATTATTTCCTTATATTATTCTATTCTATTCTATTCTATTCTATTCTATTCTATTCTATTCTATTCTATTCTATTCTATTCTATTCTATTCTTTCCTTATATATTGGATTTACAAGAGATTTTTTGGAGTTTGCTACATTGGAAGGACAAAGAGGGCTTGATAAGGACAAAAGCAAGAATTTGGGGGAAGAGACAAAGAAGATATGAGGAGGCGGATGCTAGAACTTCCTTTTGAGGATTTTAAAGTCTGTTTGCAGAAAGAAGAAAAAAATAGAGAATTGGTTTATTCAATCAAGGTTAAAATAATGGGTTGTCTTGATCACGACTGGATGGTGATGGTTATTTTAGTAATGTTTGTTTGTTTAGTGAGCGGGTCTGTACTTTGATTATCTGAAGAGATAAAATGGACCTGGGGTATTTGCTTAAAAAGGGAAAGGAAGGATTCAGATTGGGTATACAGCAGGGGTCCTCAAACTTGGCCACTTTAAGACTTGTGGACTTCAACTCCCAGAATTCCCCAGCCAGCCATGCTGGCTGGGGAATTCTGGGAGTTGAAGTCCACAAGTCTTAAAGTAGCCATGTTTGAGGACCCCTGATTTACAGTATGGCCACAGCTGGGACCTTAACTTCCATTGCTAAATGTGCCTGATTTCATGACCTTTTTTTTCACAGTTGTGAGGCAAATCACCACAGTGGTTAAGTGACTCTAGCTTCCCCCACTGACTGTGCTTGTCAGAAGACAGCTGCCAAGATCGCAAATGGCAATCCCACGATCCCGGGATGCTGCAACCATCGTAAATACACGCCAGATCATGTGGTCATGAGGATGCTACGACGGTAATAAGCCACTTTTTTCAGTCCTCTTTTAACTTTGAACGATTGTTATACAAATGGTGGTAAGCCAAGGACATTAATAATAATAATAATAATAATAATAATAATAATAATAATAATAATAATAATAATAATAATAATAATAATAATAATAATAATAATAATAATAATAATAATAATAATAATAATAATAATATGTTGGAAGGACCTTGGAGGTCATCGAGTCCAACCCCCTGCTCAGGCAGGAAACCCTACACCATTTCGGACAAATGGCTGTCCAGTCTCTTCTTAAAAACTTCCAGTGTTGGAGCATTCACCGCTTCTGGAGGTAGGTTGTTCCACTGGTTAATTGTTCTCCCAGTAATAGATACAATTGGGAATATTTATACAGTGTTGTTATTTCTGATCATCCTTACTGGACTTTCACTGTTAATAGAAGAGATTAAGTGCTACAGATGGGCTTATAGTAGGGGTCTTCAAACTCGGTCCTTTTATGACTCATGGACTTTAACTGCCTGGCTGAGGAATTCTGGGAGTTGAAGTCCATGAGTCATAAAAGGGCCGAGTTTGAAGACCCCTGGCTTATAGAAACTGGAGTGAGATATGGAATGGTTTGGTTATATTTCAAGAGATAGTGATAAATTGTTAATGTTGATTATACAATGCTTGTTGGGATGAAGGGGGAGGTCTCTCTTTCTCCTTTCCTTTTCTGCATTTTTCAATTTATTTATTTTTAATCTTTAATGTGTTCCTCTATTTTGTAGTTATTCTGTAGTCCTACTCATATAATGTCCTCTTTAATGTACTTAATGGGGAAAAAAGAGAATTTTCCCTTTGCCAGTTGTCTTAGTTTCTGTACACACACACAAACACACACACAAATACACACGCATGCTCCAAACAGGCCAGACAAATAGCAGCTTGTTTCCGTCCCAGGATCATCATATAAAACTCCCCCCTACACATACATATTTGGGAGAACAAATTAATTCTCACAAGTGTTTCTAATCCCAGATAGCCTTGCTTCCTTTCTCAGGATTGCAGACAAAGAGACAAGGTAATTCCACAATAATCCCTCATTTGCCTGTTTTGCACATCATTTAACTTGCCCACAAGAAAGGTTTTCGAATCCCCTCTCTTCCATGTCCAAGTGTAGGCCGCTCACTATATGGACTGACTGAAGGCTGCATTCAAAGAGAAATTCAATTCAATTCAGGCACTCCTCGACTTACAACAGTTCATTTAGTGACCATTCAAAGTTACAGTAGCACTAAAAAAAGGGACTCATAACCGTTTTTCATACTTACGACCGTTGCAGCATCCCCATGGTCACGTGATCAAAATTCAGACGCTTGGCAATTGACTCATATTTATGATGGTTGCACTGTCCTGGGGTTATGTGATAACCTTTTGTGACCTTGCAAAATCAATGGGGAAGCCAGATTCACTTAACAACCGGGTTACTAACTTAACAATTGCAGTGATTCACTTTAACAACTATGGCAGGAAAGATCATAAAACGAAGCAAATCTCCCTTAACAACTGTCTTGCTTAGCAACAGAAATTTTGGGCTCAAATGTGGTCATAAGTCAAGAACTACCTGTAGACCATCTTCACACTCTTCCTTACAGATCATCCTTCTTCTTCTTAGAACAAAACAGAGTAACTCCCACAGCTAGCACTGGAGTTGCCAAGAATCATAGAGTTGGAAAGGACCTAAGAAGTCAACAGGCACAAAGTTCTGGAATGGGCCTATTGCAAGACCCTATTTATTTACATCCCTCCTGTATTATTATTATAAATAACTCAAGGTGGCCAACACACACAATACTCCTTCCTCTTTCTACTTTCCCCATAACCTGTGAGGTGGATTGGGCTGCGAGAGAGGGAATGGCTCAAAGTCTCCCAGCTGGCTTTCATGCTTAAGGCAGGATGTCAGAGCATGCAGTCTTATTGCGCTGAGGTAACCCAGGAGTAAATGCAGTACCCAATAGTTTGTAATTAAATGGTGGTTTATATTACATTATATCTACAAATATACACTAGAAATAAAATACATACACATGGTGAAACAGCAAACTCCAATAAATAGCAATTACAGCAGTCAAACAGACGAGAAAGACTCCAGCAAAAAACTTCCCTTTTATACTCAGACTCTTAAAGGAATACGCACACCTGCTGAGTCATTCCTATTATTGCATCATGCACATTACATTACATCTTTACATAAGCTGTTTAGCTATTAAATTATTATCCTGACACAGGACTACAACTCACTGTCTCCTGACTTCTAACCTAGTGCTCTTACCACTACTAGACCGAACCATCACATACATTTTCCTGGGAAGGAGGAAAGGATAAAACTCGTCGTCTATGGAGATTCTCAGTCATCCAGGTACACATTAAGGAAGACAGAAGCCTTAACACTGAAATTTACAGAAAACCCACACACGCAGATTAATATTTACACTTTACGTTTTGATTCTCAACACCCAATGGAGCACAAAATGGGAGTTATCAGAACCCTACACCACGGAGCTGAAGGCCTGCCTACCAGCAAAGATGGAAAAGAAAAAGAACTAAAACACATCAAGGCAGCCCTCAGAGCTTGTGGCTATCCCAAGTGGGCCTTCATCAAATCTCAAAAAAGGCCCAGCAGGAGCTCCTCCATAACAGACAAAGAGGAAAACAATAAACGTTACGTTGCAGGAATATCTGAAAAGCTCAGATTTTCAGCCAATACAACATACGTGCAAACTTCAAACCCAAGAATACACTAAAGCAGAAGCTTGTCCACCCCAAGGATAAAACACCCAGACACAAACTGAGCAACGTGTTATATATTCAGTACACTGCAGTGAGCCATGTGCAGATCTGTACATTGGAGAAACAAAACAACCACTTCATAAACGTAGGGCATAACATAGGAGAACAAATCCATCAGGACAAGATCCAGCAGTCCATCTGCATTTAAAAAACAGAGGCCACTCTTTCGAAGACAGCAAAGTCCACATTTTGGACAGGGAGGACTGCTGATTTGAAAGAGGGGTCAAAGAGGCCACCTATACCAAAATTGAGCAGCCGTCTCTCAACAGAGAGGGAAGGATACGACATCACCTATCTCCAGTCTACAACACAGTCCTTTCAAGTTCCAAGAAGGCTCAACAGCCATTTGCACTACTCAAGTGACCCTGAGGACACAGGTGGCCTCAACGGCTCTCTAAAAGAATGCAAACAACCAGCTGTCTGCAAGGAATATAAATCCTTCCATTCCCCACCATCCAGTCAGAGCTGAAGAAAGCTTCTTGGACGAGAAGCAAAATGTCTTCAAAGAAAAACAAGGAAGTCCAGTTGCCTCGTGAAAAAACATCTTTGGGATAAAGCTCATCCCAAGATCAGAAGACACGGCATCCACCCTGCCTGTAACTACCTTCCCCAGCTAGGAATTTTCTGATGCAACAAGTCCACGATCTGCAAATTCCAGATCCCAAACATCCAGGTGGGAATAGCAATCAAGACTGCATCCTTCCTTCCACCACGCAAACAGGGGTATCGCTTTCATCATCCTTACAGCAATGCCATAAAATAGAGCGATATTATTATCCCCATACTACAGGGTATGGGAAGGAGGGCGTGTGAATGAAGGCCGAGAGTAAGAGATTAGTACAAGTAGTCCTCCACACTTAGGACCACAACTGAGCCCAAAATTTATCTTGTTAAGTGAGACATTTAACAAGACCAGGGGTGACATGATAGCAGTCTTCCAATATCTCAGGGGCTACCACAAAGAAGAGGGAGTCAAGCTATTCTCCAGAGCACCTGAAGGCAGGACAAGAAGCAATGGATGGAAACTAACCAAAGAGAGAAGCAAACTAGAACTAAGGAGAAACTTTCTGACAGTTAGAACAATTAACCAGTGAACAACCTGCCTCCAGAAGCGGTGAATGCTCCAACACTGGAAGTTTTTAAGAAGAGACTGGACAGCCATTTGTCCGAAATGGTATAAGTATCCTGCCTGAGCGGGGGTTGGACTAGATGACCTCCAAGGTCCCTTCCAACTTTATGATGATGATGATGATGATGATGATGTCAACCTGTAATGAAACATCTGCAAGAAAACATCCAAACTCGGAGAGCACCAAGGACCCCACTTTTCTCGCCACAGTTGTTAAGTGAGTCACTGCGGTTGATAAGTTAGGAACCTGGTTGTTAACTAAACCTGGCTTCCCCACTGACTTTGTGAGAAGGATGATCACATGACCTTAGGACACTGCGACGGTCATAAATATGAACCGGTTGGCAAGCATCTGAATTTTGATCACACGGCCATGGAGATGCTTGCCAAGGTCGTTAAGTGTGAAAAACGGTCATAAGTCACCTTTTTCAGTGCCAGTGTAACTTTGAACGGTCACTAAGCAAACTGTTGTAAATCGAGGACTTATGTGTACTATCCCTGCCAATACCCCTAATACCTCTGCCATCTTAAGCCAACTTTTTATGTTCTAAAGGTATTTGATTTGTAGATTCATCGCTCCTGGCCAGCATCCGGACTTCCCCAGATTGGCTGAGGCAGACAATTCCTGGATCGAAGTGTTTCCGCACAGTTAATTGGCATTCCTTCCTGTCCTTTACAAGCAGATGTTTTTCCTCGACCGGGATGAATAATGAATGAAAACAAAAGGAAGGGGGGAGTTAAGCATGTTGCTCAATGCCCAGCAGCAGGAGGAGCAGAAAGCTAATGCATACCTTCACCCCCCCCCCAAAAAAAAACCCCACTCAAAACTTCCAACCTTTCTCAAAGGAATTTTAGGCAGGTCAGTCATGCATTTACAGGCTTAACTACACAGGATATTAAACAGGACCTTGAAAAAAACAACAACCCTTATCTCAATGCATAATGGTTGGCCAATGGGCTTTTTAATCCAAACCAGTGTTTCTGCCTTAAAGATCTGATATCGGGGATTAAATTAATGGGAAGTTGTGAGAATTACCGATACTGGTTTCGCTGATAGTGTTTTACTACTGCTCTTTATCACCTCCCTCCTGGAACTGTGGATGAGACACACAACTGAAGTACACTTGGAATCACATCAGGGAGATGTAAAAACAAGAATTGAAAGCACGAATTTCCGGGAGAGGACTGTGAAGCCGCATTAAAAGAAATAAATTCTTACCTGTTCCTTTGAGTCGCTAAGAGCTGTGATTATATATGCCCTGAACCTTTTCATTTAGAGGCGCCTTATTTTATATTATAAATCCTTAATTAAAGGTAATATGTTATGATTTCAATGGTTGTCTTATTCTGTGTCTGTAGTACTTTTAGTAATAAATCAATTATAAATACAACTATAATTACAAATACAATTGGGACCAGAACTTCCATTGATAGGCAAGGAGCTCGTTAAGTGAATCATGCCTGATTTTACGGCCTTTTTTGGCCACGGTGATTAAGAGAATCATGAGGTTGTTAAGTGAATCTGGCTTCCCCCATTGCTTTTCCTTGTGGGAAGTTGCCTGAGTGGGTCGCAAATGGTGATCACATGATCCCAAGACAGTGCAACCGTCGTAAGTACATGCCAGTTGCCGAATGCCTGAATTTTGATCATGTGACCACAGAGACAGTATGACGGTCATGTGAGGCCAGTTATAAGTCACTATTTCCAGTGCTGTCGTAACTTTGAACAGTCATTAAACAGTTGTAACTTGAGGACCGCCTGTATTACTTCCACTACTAGACCCATTCTCCAAATCACAGCACCCAAAGCCATCTTCTTCCAGGTGAAGCTTTTTCTTCCTCTAGCTCAAGTGTTGTGGGTGCTGATTTGCAACTTTTTCCGCAGAAAAAAGACATTTCCCATGCCACCTGGGGCTCTTCAGAAGCACTGGACTACAACTGCCATCATCCCCTAGCCAGCCCAGCTGAAGAATCCCTGATTGATTCAACTGGAAATGCCAGAGGCAGAACCTCAGAATTACTGTATGCAAAGCGACGACATCCCAGCTTAGTTTTTCAAAATCCCAGTTTTATTGTACAGTCGCTCAAATTTATTGAGGCAATTTCCTGTGCTCCAAGCAGAACTGTGTTTTACACACACACACACACAAATTCATCAAGGAGAAAAAAAACAGCACAAAAGAACCCCCATCTTTTGTGGCAGCACCTAAAGGACTTCCTACAAGTCAGAACATCCTGGATCTTGTATAAGCCACTCCTCGGGTTTTCCATCCCTTCCCTACCCATTCTTACTCCCTTGCTCAACATAAGGACCAAAACTGGTGCTTCTCAGCATCCCCAATGGAATGGGTAGAAAATTATGGTAAGAAACCCCATAAAATAACATTCTGGAGGGCAGTTTCACAAACAGAAACCTTGATCCCCAAAGAACAAAGGCAGATACAGGCAGTCCTCATTTAGCAACTGCCTCAAACAGCGACTGTTCACCGTTGCAACAATGCAAAAGTAACTTTGGGCCCCGTCCTCACGTTTACAACTTTTGCAGGTCCATAAAGCAAAGGAAAGCTGAAGTAAGATCATAAAAACAGTCGTGGTTAGCCACTGCTTCGCTTTATGACTCAAGTTGCCAGTCACACGTGGTTGCTCAACAAGAATTATCCGTAGGTTTTTTTTCTTTAAGCAACTGATTTCTGTAGAGATTGGCCTCAAAGCATGGGGAATTCTGGGAGTTGAAGTTCACATATCTTTAAGTTGCCAGGTTCTGTCATGATTTGCATAACAGAACACTTCAACTTTATGGTCTTAAAACTCCCTAATTTCAAGAGGAAAACACCCCTTTTCAATTCCTCCCCCCCCCCCCCCGCAAATTCTCTTCCACATACTGTGTGGTACAGATAAACCCTCTGATTTAAGCAGGGGGCTCCAAACCTGGCAACCTTTAAGACTTATGGACTTCAATTCCCAGAATTCCTCAGGCAGCCATGCTATCTGAGGAATTCTGGGAGTTGAAGTCCACAAGTCTTAAAGTTGCCAAGTTTGGAGATCCCTGATCTAAAGTCTCATGGGGGGATTGTGGGGCCATGTCACACCATCCCCAACCTTTGTCTGTGCTTTTATGGCCAACACAAGACACAATGAACCGCACACTTGAAATATGACTGGCTATAGCACAGGAAGCCAGTGAAAGAGATTCTGTGCACTGTTGCACACTTACGTTCCAGATGATCCCTCTTCTATGACAGGCCCCTTAGAAGGAGCCATCAATCTTGTTCCTCTCTGAAAATAATCCAAGTTGAGCATGGGAAATAAGTTCATTGCACAGTAAAAATCATCTGTAAGATTTATTGTGCGCTGCCATAAATTATATAAGGTTTCCAAGAATTAATCCCCATAGACCAGGGGTAGGCAACCTTGGCTCTTTTATGACTCGTGGACTTCAACTCCCAGAATTCCTGAGCCAGCTTGGCTCAGCTTGGAAACCTCTCCCTTTCCCCTCAGCATGGCTGGCTCAGGAATTCTGGGAGTTGAAGTCCACGAGTCATAAAAGAGCCAAGGTTGCCTACCCCTGCCATAGACCATGCCTCTCTCTGCATGGATTGTGCCACTTCCAACTTCAGGACAGGACCTAGCAGAGTATTGATGTTCTACAACGAGAGTGGTAAATGATAGAAATGCATAGGAAATTGTGATTTTTGACAAAGGTCTGCTCCTGGGGAAGGTGCCCTTAAATTTATCAGCAACGGGATTGATCTCTTCAAGTTCTCTTTATTTTGGGTGCTTTTTAATCCAAGCCAGCAAAAACAACCTTGGGATCTCACTTGCTCTGGTTTGTATAAATACTATTAATGCGAGAGACAAAATAGACAAGTAGCGCAAAATGAACGTACACACTTCACCAGTTGTGTATTGTACATACAAGGAGTTCTTGACCTTTGACCCCAATTGGGACCAGAACTTCCCTCACTAAGCAATGTGGTCATTAAGTGAGACACACCCAATTTTACAAACTTTTTTGCCACAGCGAATCACCACAGTTGTTACGTGAACCGTATAGTCATAAAGCAAATCCAGCTTCTCTCATTACTTGTCAGAAGTCCCCTGGGAAAGTCTGGTAAGGTAACCAACATGAATGTGGACACTGCAAGTGTAGTAAAAAGGTAGAGGTTTCCTAAATGGTTACTGTCTGAGGCAGTCACTAAACAAGACTACCTGTACAACCTATATAATTCATGTATAATTCATCTGTCAATAAATAACAAAGCTTTTTTCTTTTGTTAGTGCTTGCCCTTCGGGAAATGCGTCAAAACTGTAGGAAGAAGCTTTAACATATTACCTATTTATTTTTTTTCCAGAGTTTATTGCTGTCCACCACTGCTGTTTTAATGAGGTACCATGACAAGGTTATTTATCTGTTTATTTAATTTATTAGATTTATATGCTGCCAATCTCACTATTGGTGTTTTTTATACATAAGAAATACCTCTAAAAATGCCTATCGGGTTGTCTGCCTCTAGGGGGCGCTGCTCATCTCCATTTCCTAGCCAAGGGAGCCAGTGTCATTGAACAATACTGTCCAAGGCACACAGCACCAAAGTGGTACCTATTTATCTACTTGCATTTACATGCTTTCGAACTGCTAGGTGGGCAGGAGCTGAAGCAAAGAACGGGAGCTCACCCTCTCTCAAGGCGCTCGGGTCTTGAACTGCCAACCTTCCAGTGAATAAGCCCAGCGTCTTAACCACTAGCCACCAAACCCCTCCAGTCTAGTAAATACAATGCTGAGTGGCAACCAAGCAAATGTTGACTGTGTGACTGCAGAGATGCTGTGATGGTTGTTAAGTGCAAGAACTGGTTGGTAAGTCACTTTTTTTTTTTAGTGCCACTGTAATTTTCAACAATCATTAAAACGAATGGTTGTTCAGTCTGGGATTACCTGTACATTATAAAATGCAGGCAGTCCCAGAGGAGTCGATACTGAATTCATTACCAAACCAGTGCTGTGTTTGACATTTTAATTTGGAAATCAGAAACGGGTAGTGCACAGAAAACAATTTTAGAATTGTTTCACGATTCAGACATTAAATGCCGAACTGATGGCTTTGAGAGAGAAATAATCATCCAATTTTGAAGAGAAACCTCCAAAAGATTCAGGACATGCCAGCAAACTTTGGATGGAGACCCCTAATATATGTTTGCTAGCTGTTTTCCATTACAACAAAGATCAAGCTTCTTCTGTCAAAGTAATACCATCAGTGGACTGATACTTGTTGGCAAATGATATCTTATCCAAAAGACAAGCTTTTTGATGTGGAAGGGACCATCTGGAAGTTGATGAATCACACACAGAGACTTAGTTCAGAAGCAGAGCTTGGGGTGTTTTTCATGCAGATCCAATGAAAAAGCCCGAAAATGGCATTATAGCAAGAATGCATAACCCGGATCCGTGAACACGAGTCGGTTACATCTTAAGTTCAGAAGACTTTTCAGCATGAGGCAGCTTCTATCAGGCAAAAACTGGGAGCTTCGGGCGGGGGGGGAAAAGGGGGCAGCAAATTGCTGGTTTTATTATGAACTTTGCGTTCTCCAACAAGGAGGAAAGGGACACCCAAAACCTTGAAGTTCTCTGCAGGTGGACTGGGGAGCAGCTACTCCAGCCCCGGTTACAATTAATGTAATTGGGCCAACTCTTGTCCAGCCCAGGGAGATCTGAATTTATGCTCTTCCGTTTGTGTGAAAGCAAGCCGGCGGAAGGTTGGAGTCAGCCCAAACCTTGCTACCGGTTCCCACCCCACGTGCAGCACAGGGTTCGCCTGGGCACGCGAGGTCCCCTCGTCCCCAGCACCTGCGGAGCACCTGGTTGGAGAAGCCCGCCAGGTGCAGAACTTGAGCAGTGCTGGAGCGAGCAGGACCCTCGCCGCGGAAACTCAAACCGAGGGACCCCCCCTAAGTTTCTCCCAACCTTCCCCCGGTACTTTCTCGCGGGGGGGGGAATCATCCCTGAAATCTAAAGCAGGGGATGATGGTGGCGGTAGTCAACTCACCTTCAGCCTCATGGGGCAGGACGGCGGAGAGAGCCAAGGCGAAAAGAAGCCGCAGCGGCGCTGCCGGGCAATCCATAGCAAAGAAAAGGTGGCTCGATCAAACACGAGAAGCCCGCGGGATTTTTCCTCGGCTGCAAACTCGCGGCGGGGTTTTTCCTGGGCACCATCAGAAAGCAAAGGCGACCCGCTCCCCCGGCTTTCCTTTCCGGCTCCGGGCGAGGGAGATCGGCGGCGGCGGCGGCGGCAAAGAGAAGCGAAGGCAAAAGGAAGGAGGCCCGGGGAGCAGATCTCCCGGAGGGATCGGGCAGAGAAGGTGGGCTGGTGCTGGTGCTGGTGCGGACGGAGAGGCAAGTCCGGGCTGGGCAGCGAAGAGCGGGCGCCAAGCAGCGGCCGGTCTGCCTTCTTTGCGCCAAGCGCGGCGGCTTCTCCAAGCGGGCGCCCGCTGCAAGTTGTCCTCCGCCCTGCTAAGTTCCCCCAGGCGGAGCGACCACCACCACCCCTCTCTCTCTCTCACACACACACACTCCGCTCGCGATTCCCGCAAGCCCGCCCCCGACGGCTTTGAAGAGATCCCCTCCCCTCCCGGAGCCCGCGTTGGCGTCGCCCGCCGGCCACCCACCGAGGCGCCTCTCCGAGGCTGCGGCGGATCTGCCCACCGCCGGCGCGCCCCGGGCGAGGCTGCCTTCCCTCCGGGCGCCCGCGCTCGGGCACCGCTCCAGAGGCAGAAAGGTGGGGTGGGATGGGGGGAATAGACGCCGCCGACACACACCCCCCTTCCCAAGCAGAGCCCCGGCTCGGCTGCGCTGCTGCTCGGCGGGGAAAACTTTACTGCGGGTTCAGATCCATCCCGGCAGCGTGTAAAAGACGCCCCCCACCCACCCACTCCTCCCAGTACAAGATCCGGGTAGGGGACCCCCTCTCCCCCCCCAAAAAAGGCGAGAGACTCGGGTGGGTGCAAAAAGCATTTGGGCGAGCTTTTATTTCTCCCACGCACTGCCAAGCCAGCCTTTCCCGCCTCTCCGGGCTTTGCAGCGCGCGGGCTGGGGTGTGTGTGTGTGTGTTGTGCGCTCCCCTCCCCCGCCCCTCTTTAGCACAAGCCAGCCGTGCACAAGGAACCCCCCCTCCTCGCTCTCTGCAAGCCTGTCCTGGGAAACGCGAGTTTTGCAACCGTTGCGGGTTTGCAGGTCGTGATTTGCCACGGAGGGAAATTCTCGCGCCGAAAAGCAACCGGCGAAGGATTTGCAAAGGGCGCCTTTAAACCTCCCCCCTTAAAGCCCAAACGGTTGCTCCTCTTTTCCTCTCTCCCAACCCAGGCAGACTCCGCGTGAAAACGGCGGACCCAGGAAGGGAGAGGGAGGGGAGGGGAGGGGGTCGCGATCGGGCTGGGCTGGCAAAGATTCCAGAGAGTCACGTGAGAAAGAGAGCGCGAGCGGGCGTGCAACCTGATCCTCTTGTCTCACGCTGCTGCAGAAGTTGATCGGTATACGAGATCGGGTGGACGTTGGCCCCGGAGAGGAGGAGGAGGGGGGAAGACGGGGTGCCCTAGCGGGGGCTCCTGGTTCACAGCCCCACCCTGCGGCACCCAGCAAGCTGCTGCTGTCCCTCTGATTAAAACTTAGCCTTGTAGGATCTTCCCACTCCACTTCCCCCAAACTCTGAAAGATCATCAGAAAAAAAAACTGCGTGTTTTAATCACGCACAGATATACACGTACGCACGGGACTTTACGGGTGACCAGCTCCAGGAGGTTTTTCCATCCCCAAATCTGTTGGCTTCAGAGCTTGTGATTCCCGGTTGAGACAATCTTGCCAGTAAACACCCAACAATTAACAGAATAACAAAGAGTTGGAAGGGACCTTGGAGGTCTTCTAGTCCAGCCCCCTGCTCAAGCAGGAAACCCTATATATACCATTTCAGACAAAAGAGCCACCGGTCAAACCTTGCAGGGGCATCCCCATCAGCTTGTATTTGTTTAGTGACTGCTTCATTTAGTGACCTTTTGGTGGCAGTGATGAACAAGGTAATTATGTGACCAAGCTTCAGCGATGGAGGTGGTAGTAGTTATATGTGCTACCACTCCAGTTACTTCAGATTCCCTCCTGTAGAAAAATAGAATAGCAATTAAAAAGAATTCTGCATAGGAAGAGGGGAGTAATCGATTTTTAATTTTATTTATTGGCATGCCACCTCTATTAATTTTGTAAATCAAGGTGGTGAACATACCCAACACATCTTCCTCCTATTTCAGCAACCCTGAAGGTGAGCTGGGCTTGAGAGACAGTGACTGGCCCAAAGTCACTCAGTTGGCTTTTCTGCCTAAGGCAGAACTAGAACTCACCATCTCCTGGTGATTGAACCAAAGTCAACCAGGTGACTTTCAAGGCTAAGGCAGGAATTGAACTCACAGTCTTCCACTTTCTAGCCTAGTGCCTTAACCACTAGACCAGACTGGCTCTGTTTAATATGTCCCTAGTTCATACATTCACCTGCTTACATAATATCTATTCATCACCATTTCATTCGATATTTTGAGTTTATGCAAGAGGAACTGTGCGCGCACACGCACACACACACACACACACACACACACACTGTTCATTGTAGCTTCTTCCTAGTTTGCGATAAACCTTATCTCCCTATGTTGTGTTGTGTATATCTAAGAGATTCAATCAAATCTGAGCTTTGCAAGCAAGCGAAACTGAAGTTAGGGATCAAGATTTACCGTTCAGACCTGCTCTTGGGTGTCACAGAGTATAAATTTTAAAAATCGGGTGAAGCCTGGTTAAAAAAAAAAAAACCTACATGGATTTAATTTTGATTCAAAAGAAATTAAATACAATCCATACGATTATTTCCTCAATATTTAGCCCTGCAATAATATTTCCATCTGCAATAAGGTTGCAATTTTGGGAGTAGATTTAACAGCAGATTCATTTAATGACCATTTGACGTTACAACAGAACTGAAAAAGTGACTTACAGTTGGCCCTTAACAACCATCAGGTCATCCCCATGGTCAAATGATCTAAATTTGGGCACTTTGCCAACTGGCCTGAATTTACAACTGTTGCACGATCACAACTGGCCTTTGTGACCTTCACAGGGGGGGTTTCTGACAAGCAAAATCCTTGGGGGGGAGCCCAATTCGCTTAAGGACTGTGATTCACTTAATGACTTGGAAAATAGTTGTAAAATCAGGCAGGACTCGCTTAATGACCACATAGCTTAGTGATGGGTGTTCCAGTCCAATTGTGGTCATAAATCGAGGACTACCTCTAAGTGGGAGCAGTGAACCTCCAAATTTTGTTGGACTTCGCCTACCATACCATCCTCTCCATCGAGTAGCTATGCAGGCAGGGCCTTGTTTGAGTTGAAGGGCCCCCAACATCTGGGGAGCTACATGTTCTCCACCCTATCTTAGATCCACCTTCATGATACAGGCAGTCCTCAACTTAGGACCACCACTGAGCCCAAAATTTCTGTTGCTAAGTGAGACATTTGTTAAGTGAGTTTTGCCCCATTTTACGACCTTTCTTGCCACGGTGGTTAAGTGAATCATTGCACATGTTAAGTTAGTTACACGGTGGTTAAGTGGTTTCCCCGTTGACTTTGCTTGTCAGAAGGTCGCAAAAGGGGATCACGTGACCCCGGGACGCTGCGATCGTCATAAATGTGAGTTAGTTGTCGAGCATCCGAGTGTAAATCACGTGACCTTGGGGATGCTGAAACGGTCGTAAGTGTGAAAAATGGCCACAGCTCACTTTTTTTCAGTGTTGTTGTAACTGAACGGTCAGTAAGTGAACTGTTATAAGTTGAGGACTACCTGTATTGTGTTTTTTTTTGTTTTTTTAGAGTTTTATTGGTTTATAATATACGATGCAATCGAAATACAAAGTAAATAGAGGGAAAGATGGGGAAAGGAAAAGGGAGTAGAGAAGTGAGGTAAGAGGAAAAAAGGCGGGAAAAAGGCATTGACTTCCTACTTCCTTTGGTGCAATAGGGTATCAACTTCAAACCTCAGCTTTTTACTTTTACAAAATAATATAAACTAGCCATTTCAATAACATCAAGTCTATCTAATTGGTAAAGCCCGCAGTCGAAATTTCATTTTTTTTCCCACCTCAAGCACCAAATCTAGAAGCGGTTTCCACGTGGCCATAAAAGTATTCGTATTTTTTTTCTTCAATCAGTACAGTCAGTGTATTGTTGATCCATTAACCTCCATGACTAGGAAGGTTCCAGAATTCCCCAGCCAGCTTTTTCTCTTCATGAAACTTCAGATTGTTCATTGACCCTCAAACATTTATCAGATAAAAAGCTATTTCATAAATGCTACTTTTAACGGTACTGTCACTCTGAGAGTAATTAATCAGTGGAACAGCTTGCCTCCAGAAGTTGTGGGTGCTCCAACGCTGGAGGTTTTTAAGAAGAGATTGGACAAGCATTTGATTAGGATGGTATAAGGCTCCTCCTGTCTTGAGCAGGGGGTTGGACTAGAAGACCTCCCAAGGTCCCTTCCAACCCTATGATTCTATGACTACCTTCCTAACAAGGAAGAATCTAGATGCCTTCGGAAAATAGGGAGTTAGCAAGCCATTCATGCACAGTCTCTGTTGAGGTGGAGGCCCCTGGGTGCTATGGTAACAGAAGTAATAATTAACTTAGGAGTTGCTCAGCTCTTGAACTTTCAAGGCTTAATTCCCAGCCCCTTTGATTTTTGCCTTCCTGCCTCCTTACAGATGTTTGCTGATGTGAGCCCCCCATTGCAGAGAAACACCCCCCCCCTGAGAATTCTCTGAAAGGTGAGCTTTGTTTGCCATCTGTCCATTTAACTAAACAAATCGATTATTTTCCTGCTTGCTGCTACGGGGCAATAATAATAATAATAATAACAAAACGCTCTTCCTGTACAACCCGGCTTACATTTTTAATATTAAGAATGTGGTCATTAACTCTCCGGGGAAAATCCAGACGCGATTTTTTTTCTCTCCTTAATATGCATCTGAGCATTAAAGCCAGGGAGATGGAATCCCATCGCTCGGCCGTAATGATCTCCCGGTGGCTGCCTCCTGGCTGCTTAATAGAAAATAAATGTCACAGCCAACCCCGGGCATCTGTTATCAAGGCAGGAGGTGCTGATCCTATGCCAGCTTGAGCTCTTAAGATCCACTTCCAATCGAGTTAGATGAAATGACTGCTGAAGGGTTGGGTGCGCAGTGCAGATCCAGGATTAGACGGCTTTAATGGGAAGCGAGGAAATTCATGGGAGTCTTCTCTCTCCGCCAGGACCAATTCACACTACCAGAAGCTCTGCCAAGTTTCAGAGGAGTCCGCTGGCACGACGATGTCTTAAGAACACTGTCCCATTTGGCGTGCCTAGAAGAGTAGAGAATAAAGAATTAAGCATTAGAATATTAGGAATAGAATAGAATAGAATAGAATTTTGAAATAGAATAGAATAGAATTTTGAAATAGAACAGAATAGAATAGAATAACAGTTGGAAGGGATCTTGGAGGTCATCTAGTCCAACCCTCTGTTCAGGCAGGAAACCCTACACCATTTCAGACAAATGGTTGTCCAATCTCTTCTTAAAAACCTCCAGTGTTGGAGCACCCACAACTTCTGGAGGTAAGCCATTCCACTAATTGATTGTTCTCACTGTCAGGAAATTTCTTCTTAGTTCTAGGTTGCTTCTCTCTGGTTAGTTCCCATCCATTGCTTCTTCTCCTGCCTTCAGGTGCTTTGGAGAATAGCTTGACTCCCTCAGCGCCTGAGATACTGGAAGACTGCTTTCGTGTCCCCCCTAGTCCTTCTCTTCATTAAACTACTAGACATACCCAATTTCAGCAACCGTTCCTTATATGTTTTAGCCTCCAGTCCCCTGATCATCTTTGCTGCTCTTCTCTGCACTCTTTCTAGAGTCTCAGCATCTTTTTTACATCATGGTGACCAAAACTGGATGCAGGATTCCTAGTGTAGTTCTATCTTCGTATGAAGCTTTGGAGAATAGGTTGACACACACACACACACCCCGTTAGATATTGGAACACTGCTGTCATGTCACCTCTAGTCCTTCTTTTCACTGATTTTCCAATAATCAATTATTTTCACCATCATGAAATTTCTCCTTTGTTCTAGTTGGATCTTGCCTTGATAAGTTTCCATCCATTACTTTTTTTCCTGCCCTCAACAATTACTTAGGTCCTGGGCAACACAAAGATGCTTTAGGGAGCTGCAGAGAGATAATGCATTTGCACCCCTGTGCACTGTATTAACTAACATCTTTTGAACTGAATGTTAAGCACAACAAGCCCTTTTTTTACTGATCTCTCAAAAAGAAAAAAAATCAAGAAAGTCCATTTGCCTTTGGAAAAGCAGCTGTGGGACAACCATGACCTGGATGATGGAGAATCTCCATAGACATGACAATCAAAACATTTATGGCTCCAGGTTGACAAGAAGGAACTCAACAATATTCCCATAACGCTTGCCGATGGTGAACTCATTTAGCCCAATTTATCTGGAGAGTACCCCCCCCTTTTTTTTGGAAAGATGCTAATTGGGAACCAATATGCAAAATTAGTGTACCATGAATCCAAATGGCAATTTACATGATGAGTTGGGATGCTTTGAACCGACCATCACTCATTAGCAACCAGCAGGAGGCTTTCATTGCACAAAGATGAAGAGACAACGGGAATAAAGAGCTGTACCCATTTTTTTTTATATATGCAAAAAAAAATGTAAAGATAATTAGTCCTTGGCTTGCGAAGAAGAGTACAAGACCAATTATGAAGAAAGTGTGGTTCAAGATAGATTGCCCCTCTTATGGGAGTAAATCAAAAGCTTGTTGAAATGCTTGAGTCATTAAAATGAGTTCATTAAAAGGTGACAACTTTTCTTACGGTTAGGGTGTTCCCACATGCGGGCAGCATCACTTTCTCTGATTTTGAATAAAGCTTTCCAAAGAGAAATCGCTGGTTTGGTGTGTCCAATCAAGGGTTTCATAAAAGAGAGAGGTGGACCATGCACTTTCCTGGTTTAATTAAGGGCTCCAAAGTCCTTTGCTACATCAAGCCGAGTTCCTCCGATTTCATCTCCACTGTATATTTGTTGTTCAGTGGCTAAGCCACATCTGATTCTTTGCGACCCCATGGATCGGAGCATGGCAGGCTCCCCTGTCCTCCCCCTGTCTCCCAAAGGTTGCTCAAATTCATTTTCGTTGTGTTGATGACGCTATCTAACCATCTCATCCTCTGCAGCCTCCTTCTCCTTCTGCTTTCCGCCTTTCCCAATATCAGGGTCTTTTCCAATGAGTCCTCGCTTCTCTTTTGGTGACCAAAGTATTTCAGCGTCAGCATCTGTCCCTCCAAAGTACAGTCTTGGTTCATTTCCTTTAGGATTGACTGATTGGATCTCCTTGCAGTCCAAGGCACTCTCAAGAGTCTTCCCCAGCACCGCAATTGGAAAGCGTCTGTTCTTCGACACTCAGCCTTCCTTAGGATCCAACTCTCACAGCCACACATTACTACTGGGGAAAACATAACTTTGACTATACGGACCTTTGTCGGCAAAGTGATGTCTCTGCTTTTTTTAATATGCTGTCTAGGTTTGCCATAGCTTTCCTCCCCAAGGAGCAAGCGTCTTTGAATTTCATGGCTACAGTCGCCATACTGTGTTAGATTCTGAATGCCCCCCTACTTTCTATTTTGTTGCATATGTTGTGATGCAATTTGTGTGTATGTGTATTTTACTGCAAACAGCCTGGAGAGCTTCAGCTTTGGGGGGGGGGGTGGCTTAAAATCTTTAATAAATAAATATACAAACCAGCAGGAGTAGATGACTGTGTTTGAACTTGGGGAAATCCACAGGCTTAAATTAAGTATAAGTGAATGTACATTGGTTGCTATCCTGCAGGGAAAAGCCCAAAGCAGAGATCATATTTGGTCACAGAACCTGAGTTTCGCATAAAATAAAAATCCGAGTTTCTAGTTCCTATGGCGACAAAGATACGTTTGGAAATATGTGACCAGGCTTAGCAATACTGTGGGGGGGGGGGATTAAACAGGAATGGAGGATTTCATTACGGCTTCCCTGTCCTTCATTATCTTCCCTCCCCTGAAACTCGCCCAATTAAGAATACATTATTGTTGGAATTCATTATGCAAAATCTTTTTAAGCGGAGACATAATAGGCAAAGTGATACCTACTTGCTCCCTTTTGCAAAACTTACAGGTTTGAGAGGGCTGGGGCATTTAATTCTGCAATCTGTCTGTGAATTGCAACCCCTCGTATAATCCAATGTTGTTGTTTTTTAGAAGCACCGGGTCAGGGAGCTCTGCTTGAAGTTGTCAGATGAATAGGTTCCTTTCTGTAAAAAAAAAAGAAAAGAAAAAAACCTAGCACAGGAGAGTGGCAGCTTCCTCTTCTCATAAACGTGCAGAATTGGCAGGGCTGAAGTTGTGGAACAAAAAGCCCTTGTCTTCGGGAATGGCGAAGAATAGCCCACACGTCTCCCTGTGACTAACATGTCACTTAAGACCAGCCTAGCAAGACGCTCAATGGCAGAGACGCTCGGATTTTAACGGCAACAGATGGCAAAACCCAAAGGCGGACCCCGGTTCCTTTAGAAAGGGCCAAACTCTCTTTTGTTTTGAGCGTTTTCCTTGGCACGGCACGGCAATTCAAGATAAGCTCCGCGTCTGTCATCGCCATGGGCAGGCATGGTGCGTGCTCTTTGGCTTCCAAAAAAGACAGACTGAGCCCTGAGCAGTAGCAGGCTGTCTTTGGAAAGGTTTTTCAAATAGGTGGCCCCAGGATGTTTGATCTGGCAGCATTAAATCAGCATTCCTGGCTTGTTCGGCTGCTGTAGAGCTTCAGATCCTGTTAGCGGGGAGATAAGAAGCCCTTCTGATCCCAGGGAAAGGAGGTGGAGGGAGAGAACGAAGATCTTGATTGGGATTGACCCCAATAAGTGAATCCACCTGGTTTCTCAGCCTCCTAACTCCTTTGCATTAGTGGAGAAGTGCAGAAATATTGTTCTGTATTTCCTGGCCAGGTCTAGACCAATCTTCACCACTTTTAAGACAGGTGGACTTCCAACTCCCGAAATTCCCCAGCTAGTCATGCTGGTTGGGGAATTCTGAGAGCTGAAGTCCAGCGGTCTTAAAGTGGAAAACATGGTTGAAAAACATTGGTATAGACCAGGGGTCTTCAAACTTGGCCCTTTTATATAAGACTTGTGGACTTCAACTCCCAGAATTCCTCAGTCAGGCACGCTGGCTGAGGAATTCTGGGAGCTGAAGTCCACAAGTCATAAAAGGGCCAAGTTTGAAGACCCCTGGTGTAGACTCATCTAGAGACCACGCCAGCCATTCTGTGGAAAAGGGGTCCCCACTATTGGGCTGTGAGTTATTTGGAACTGGGCTACAGAAGTGGCAGGTGAGCACATACACACACACACATTCCCACTTGCACAAGCAATGAGTGAGGACATGCATGCACACTCTATTTGCATGAGCAGCGGTGGCACGTGCCCACTACTTACACAAATGGAGCTTCGCGCACACCGCACTTGCTGGCCACTCGCGCGGAACCATCCCCTCCCCCTGCCAGTCCACAAAGCCGGAAAGATTGGGGAACTCTGTTGTATATCAACTTTGGTGTAGTAGTGAAAGTGACCAGGTTCGAAACCAAGATGCTGTCAGTTCTATTCCTGCCTCGGGCACTAAACCACCTGGGTGTCTTCTGTCTCAGCCCTAGGATGAAGACAAGGGCAAGCCACTTTCCCCCCCCAAAAAGTGCAGGGACTTGTCCAAGCAGCTGCCAGGAGTTGAACTTGACGGCATCCAAAAAAGTAGAGAACAAATTGAAATATGGGCTGCAGATCATAATTTAGATTTTAGAATTCTGGTGACATGTTTGGGATTTTCTTTCAAAGCAGCTGCTCAGAAGATGCCACCTACCATTTCCTCTACCTGCCAGCTCAGGATATTCTGGGCTACAACTGCTTTCCTTTGTCCTCTTTTAATAGACAAACTTTAAAAATTAGCGCTGGGCTGCAGCTTTCCAGGAGTTTTTATGTTTTTATGTTCTAAGGCAAGGGTCTTCAAACTTGGCCCTTGGCATGCTGGCTGAGGAATTCTGGCAGTTGAAGTCCACAAGTCATGAAGGGGCCTTAGTTCCCCCATGCTGGCTGAGGAATTCTGGGAGTTGAAGTCCACAAGTCATAAAAGGGCCAGGTTTGAAGACCCCTGTTCTAAGGGAATCAACTCAGAAAACTTTCGGGGTCCGCAAGAAATTTGTGGAAGTAAAGGTATGGAAACCTGATCCATTTGCACTGTGCTGTCCACGACCGTCATGTGAACAACACTGAAGTGGCCCCAACTTTGCCAAATTTTAATCCCATCCGAGTCACAAGTCCCAGATTTTGAACCCATTCTGTAAGTTCGCCCATTTGACATGGAAGTTGATTCAAAGATTGTTCCCCTATGATGCAACGTTTCGCCCGATTGAAGGTTACAAACAGATACAAGAGTTTTAGTGGTGTATAGATTTACCGTACACTAAATTAATTTAAACACCACAGGCATTTCCTCTCTTGTTTTAGCACAGAAGAATAGATTTATTGTATCTGAAAATTAATTTAAATGGTGGAGGCTTGTAAAGAGAGGTTGAGCATCCTCAATGCTGAGCCCTTGCAAGCCTCTGCTGCCACAAAAACGGCCAATTTTCGGGCCAAAGCACAGATAACACTTTCATGCACACAAACATATGCAGATAGAAAATCCATAATTGGCTCTAATAATAAATCGTTGCTTATCTCATCCCTGGGAACGTCCGATTCTGATAACCCACAGTTGCAATTTACATAAGGATAATAGCCTGAAACTCTTTTCTGTAATGGGGAGGTGAACTATCTAGTACAGGGCTTTTCAACCTTTTTACCGATTGTACCACTTTTAGGATATGGCAATATTTGAGTACCACCTAGCAAGGTGTCAAAAACTTGGTGACAAAAAAAAAACCTGTTCAAAGTTGCAATTGCACTGAAATGACTTATGACCATTTTTCACACGTATGACCATTGCAGCAACAGGGTCATGTGATTTATATTTGGATGCTTGGCAACTGATTCATATTTATGATGGTCACAGTGTCCCAGGTCATGTGATCCCCTTCTGCAACCTTTTGACAAGCAAAGTCAATGGCAGAGCTGCTGGTGGCCAACTGCTAAGGCGGGACTTCCTTCCCTCCCTCCCTTTCCTGCCTCCCTTTTTCTCATTCCCATCTCCTTCTGAAGGAAGAATTTGAACCCCCCCCCATATTTTCCCTCTTCCATATATTGATCAAACAAGGAAAGGCCTCCAGAGACAGAAAAGACAAGCTGCTGAGTGAACTAGCTTAAAAAGGCACTTCCCCTTTAAGAATTAGCTACTGGTTAGTAAGGAGCCCAGCCGGCACTTAAGGAAGAAAAAAAAATGTAAGTACTGGCTGCCGGCTAAGGCAGCCTCCCCAAATGGCTCCATTCATAAGTAAAATCTGCAGCTCCAAAGGACTCTCTCACTGTAAGTCTTTGCCTGTGCTGGCTCTTTCCCTCCCCCACTACACTTGGCTAGGCAGGGCTGCGTACCACCTGCCACTCATTAATGTACCACAAGTGGTACGCGTACCACAGGTTAAAAGCCCTGATCTAGTAATTCAGGTCATCAGAATGAGTTTCCTGGTGTCCTGCAGTGGGCCCAATCTGACGCAATTTACAATATTTTTTCCACCAAACCGCAGCCTATTAGAAGTACCCAAGATAACCCAAGTCTCCCAAGGGATTCTCTGTTATTTATTATTCTCTGTTAAAGCCCTCCAAAACATCCCAAGCAAACCAAAAGACCCAGCAGCCCTAGAAGAAAAAACATACAGGTAGTCCTCAACTTGCGACCGCAACTGAGCCAGGTGATCACCTTTCGGGACCTTCCGACAAGCAAAGTCAATGGGGAAGCTAGATTTACTTAACGACCGTGTTACTAACTTAACAACTGCAGAGGCTCACTTAACCGATGTGGCAATAAAGGTCGTAAAACGAGGTGCAATGCACTTAACAAATGTCTTGCTCAGCAACATAAAAGTTGAGCTCAGTTGTATTCGTAGGTTGAGGACTGTCTGTATAAATCAGGGGTCTTCAAACTTGGCCCTTTTATGACTTGCGGACTTCAACTCCCAGAATTCCTTAGCCAGCGTGCTAAGTTGAGTTGAAGTCCACAAGTCATAAAAGGGCCAAGTTTGAAGACCCCTGGTATAAATTGACAGCAAACCCTATTTCTTACTAGCACTGATGATGTTACCTAGTTTGGTTAATGAAACGTCTGCAAGAAAACCATCACGCTCAGAGAATGCCAAGCGTCCCTCATCCTCCGTGAGGTTTGTTGGTACACACAATGTCTTTGCCCCGTGGGACCATAACCCGTGCAAAGTCATCACGTCAAAGTGAGGGATGATGTGCAGAGTGAAAAGCAGAGATGGGGAAGACATGGCACAGGGTGGATACTACAGGAGGCTGGATGTGTTAGCTTTCCAGAAACACTCAAAAATTATCTTGCACTTATATTATCAATGCTGTTTTTTTGTAAGAATAGATCAATCACTCTGTCAGCATTCCCTACTCCCACTTCTTCGTGTACACAGATTCTTTAAAATACTTTGGGTTCTTTATAGAAAGTAAAATGTGTGTAACAGCGTAGTCAGACTACTCCTCCTACTGGAATTTTTTGTAATTTTTCTCTGTGTTTAAAAAAAGAAGAAGAAGCAATACAGGTAATCCTCAACTTATGACCATAATTGAGACTGGAAGTTGCGGTGGTCATTAAATGGGTCATCAAATGACCCTTACCAATGTTACGACTTCTTATGCAGTGGTCATTAAGTAAACCCATTTTGACCAATGGGCTTTTTTTTTTTTTGCCAAAGACCAGAAGGAAATGCCAGACATTGGCAAAAAAAAAAACCCAAAACCCCCTACCCCAAATCATAGTCACATGACTGCAGGATGCTCTCCATCAATGTCTGCCAGTTGTCAAGTTTGTGTGTGTGTGCTTGTGTGCAGCTGTTGTAACTTTGTAAATGTGTTGTAAGTAGCTCTGGGAAGGTCCATGTAATTTTAAATGGTTATTAAGCAACTCATCATAAGTCAAGGACTACCTGTAAATATATTGTAGCTGGTGATGATAAAGCCTTGGATATTTGACTTAACTGATATGCCACAAAATGTTCCCAGATAGTTTAACTTCTCAAAGACCAAAATTGTCAAAGAGTATTTATACAATCTGCTTGTCAGCTTAGTTGGGGTTGAAAAATCTGCCACAATTCCTATACATAGAAAAAAAACAACAGCCAAATTAGCTACCCCCAACTAGGCATGATGTGACAAATTATTCCTCCCATACTCATTTATCAATTTGGGGAACAAAAATTAGGCTTCCCCACAGGATAAATAGCAACATGATCTCTCTCTCTCTCCCCCTCTGTGTGTGTGTGTGTGTGCGTGTGTGTGTGTGTGTGTGTGAGTGGGTATGTATTCCCACCCATGCAGAGAGGTGGGGGAGATTTTCCTGGGATTGTGGCTGGCGAAAGAAAGAATTAAATCTCTATAGTGCACTCTCAAATGCAATTCCTCTCTGAATGTTTTTTTTTTAAACGACCATAAAAGCCTACTTTAATTACAGGCAAAAAAAAAAAAAAATCCTATGCAATTTGTCCGTAAGAATGAACAAAAAATACATTTTAGAATGCTTTCCACTACTTCAGAAATTAAAAATGACCAGGACAAGAGCTCCATATGGTAATTTCTGAAATTGCTGAGTGTATTAAGCTCCTACCTTAGAATGTTCCACTCTTTTGTAGCTAGTGCAATGATGACCCAAATTTCTTCTTCTTGCTAATTCCACCAAGTGTTAAGATACCCCAGAATGCTAATTTTCCCTGTTTAAAGAAAAAGAGAAGGGGTTTCCACACTTTGTGCCCAAAATTTCAAGATGGGGGTCATGAGAGTTCAGTCAAAGCTGAACCTGATTTTTACGTGCAACACACATTTAAAAAAGTGTTTCAGCCGTACCATCCCAGCTGCCATCTTGACTGTTTTGTCCATATTCTCCAGACGCCCATAATTAAAAAGCTTTGCGTTCAAAGGAACATAAGTGGCTCTTTTGAGTTCAAAGGAACATAACAGGTCACCTTGACAGAAGACCAGAATGGATGGACTTCCAGAATTCCATGTGAGAGGCATCCCAAACTTTCTTGTGCAAAAAACAAAGATTTGGTCTCTTCTTTTAATTCACTTTTTTTTCCACCTGTCCCAACCATCTGCCTCTGTTTCTGTCAATTCCATGCTTCTCTACGGTAGTAGAAATGGAGTTGGTTCTGGGGAAAGCATTACTATAGACACAGGGGTAGGCAACCTTGGCTCTTTTATGACTCGTGGACTTCAACTCCCAGAATTCCTGAGCCAGCCATGCTGAGGGGAAAGGGAGAGTTTCCAAGCTGAGCAATGCTGGCTCAGGAATTCTGGGAGTTGAAGTCCACGAGTAATAAAAGAGCCAAGGTTGCCTACCCCGGCTAGAGGCAGGGCATATTCTGTTAATTGTGGAAGGTTTAATCAAGAATGATGTATTGTAGAACAATTCATCTAGTTCTTTATTTGCTTACACACAGACTAAATCCTGCCAGACCAAACATTTACTACAGTTAATCCTTGATTTACAACCACAACTGAGCCAGAAATTTCTGTTGCTAAGCAAGACGATTGTTAAGTGAATTTTGCCCCACTTTACGACCTTTCTTGCCACAGTTGTTAAGTGAATCACTGAGGTGGTTAAGTTAGTAACCCGGTTGTTAAGTGAATCTGGCTTCCCCATTGACTTTGCTTGTCAGAAGGTCGCAAAAGGGGATCACCTGACCCCGGGACGCTGCAATTGTCATAAATATGAGTCAGTTGCCAAGCGTCTGAATTTTAATCACGTGATCATGGGGATGCTACAATGGTTGTTAAGTGTGAAAAACGTTCATAAGTCACCTTTTTCAATGCCGTTGTAACTTTGAATGGTCACTAAATGAACTTTTGTAAGTCGAAGACTACATGTAGGCTATCACAGCAGCTATGATTCCATAGGCCCCATTTCTCTCACACCAGAGATAAGCATTTCAAAAAATGTGGGCTAGGGGGAAAAATGGTGGGCTAGCTAAAATATTGAAGAATCGCCATGACTATCAAGAGAAGACACATCTCTCCACATTTTATTGGGGATCTCAGTTCCTCCATAGCCCTTTAGGAAGTTGGAGCCAGGCCTGAAAAGTCGAATATCTCTTACTCAAGAACAATAAATTACAGGCAGGAACAATGCAATATCAACATGCAAAAAAAACCTTTTGTTTTAAATGCCATTTAGGTAAGCTCTAACCTTCAGTGAGGTAGAACTTCTAATTCCACAAAAAAACCTTCTTCAGCATTTTAGGAAAAGCTGGTCAAAGCCAGCCATTCCCCTTTCGTCTTTAGGACAATCTTTCTCCTGCATAAGTATCAACCATTAATTAATCTGTGAAGTTTCCCTTAGTCAGTATTTTTAACTTAATTATGTTGGCACAGAAATCTTTGTAGAAAAGCTGTTGAGATCTGCAAGCGCTATGTTAATCCATCAAGTTGGGTGCAAACCGAAAATTAAACAATTAAAAAATTCCAGCTATCCCCTCCCCCCTCCATACATATGAATCTGAGGAGTTTTAAGTCGTTGAAAGTTCTTGTTTAGTTCAGGTATTTTTCCTAAAGAGAGGCAACCACGCATAGTACAAAACCATCTCATGGTTTCCTCGGGTTCTACACCACACTGTGTAAATGCAGTCACTGTCTCTTATAAATCATGATTTATAGCTCAGTGTGTTATGCGAATGGAGCTGTGAGCAATAAACCCCCACGGGATAGATGTCCATTTTAATTGTATTAAAGTGTTAGCAGGAGATAGCATTCAATTTCTCTAATCTTAAGAAGAAAATTAAATTAAGGCTAATTATTAGGTACACCCAACCTATGGCTTCTTTTTAGACCTGGAATGCAAACGTCCATTACTAAAAGCCAACATGGGTTTGTCAAAAACAGATCATGCCAGACAAATCTTATTGCATTCTTTGACCAAGTGACAAAATTAGTGGATCAGAGGAATGCTGTGGATATAATTTACTTGGACTTCAGTAAGGCATTTGATAAAGTAGATCACAACCTACTACTTGATAAGATAGAAAAATGTGGGTTAGACAGCATCACCATCAGTGGATTCGTAGCTGGCTGACCGGCCGTACTCAGCGTGTGGTCCTCAATGGAACCGCATCTACATGGAGGGAAGTGTGTAGTGGGGTGCCCCATTCTGGGCCCAGTGCTCTTCAACATCTTCATCAACGATTTGGACGAGGGGATAGATGGGGAACTCATCAAATTTGCAGACGACACCAAGCTGGCAAGAATAGCCAACACTCCAGAAGACAGGCTTAAGATACAGGAGGATCTGGACAGACTTGAACACTAGGCGCTATCTAACAAAATGAAATTCAATGGTGAAAAAAGTAAGGTTCTACATTTAGGCAAGAAAAACCAAACATACAGGTATAGTATAGGGCTCAATAGTAGTAACTGTGAGAGGGATCTCGGAGTCCTAGTGGACAATCACTTAAATATGAGCCAGCAGTGTGCTGCAAGCTGCCAAAAAAGCCAACACAGTGCTAGGCTGCATTAACAGAGGGATAGAATCAAGTTCACGTGAAGTATTAATACCATTTTACAATGCCTTGGTAAGGCCACACTTGGAATACTGCATCCAGTTTTGGTCACCACGATGTAAAAAAGATGTTAAGACTCTAGAAAGAGTACAGAGAAGAGCAACAAAGATGATTAGGGGACTGGAGGCTAAAACATATAAGGAACGGTTACTGGAATTGGGTATGCCTAGTTCAGGGGAAGGCAACCTTGGCTCTTTTATGACTCGTGGACTTCAACTCCCAGAATTCCTGAGCCAGCGTGGCTCAGCTTGGAAACCTCTCCCTTTCCCCTCAGCATGGCTGGCTCAGGAATTCTGGGAGTTGAAGTCCACGACTCATAAAAGAGCCAAGGTTGCCTACCCCTGGTCTAGTTTAATGAAGAGAAGGACAAGGGGGGACATGATAGCAGTGTTCCAATATCTCAGGAGTTGCCACAAAGAAGAGGGAGTCAAGCTATTCTCCAAAGCGCCTGAAGGCAGGACAAGAAGCAACGGATGGAAACTAATCAAGGAGAGAAGCAACCTAGAACTAAGGAGAAATTTCCTGACAGTTAGAACAATTAAATCAGTGGAACAACCTGCCTCCAGAAGCAGTGAATGCTCCAACACTGGAAGTTTTTAAGAAGAGACTGGACAGCCATTTGTCCGAAATGGTATAGGGTTTCCTGCCTGAGCAGGGGGTTGGACTAGATGACCTCCAAGGTCCCTTCCAACTTTATTATTATTATTATTATTATTATTATTATTATTATTATTATTATTATTATTATTATTATTATTATTATTATTATTATTATTATTATTATTATTATTATTATTATTACTGATCAATTATCCCAAAGATGCTTTTTCACGAGGCAACTGGACTTTCTTTTCTTTGAAGACGTCTTCAAAGAAAAACAAGAAAGTCCAGTTGCCTTGTGAAAAAGCTTCTTTGGCCTAACTATGACCTGGATGACTGAGAATCTCCATAGATACTGCTCAGTTACATTTACCTTGTATTGGAAAAAGGTACTGGCAACTGTACCTTTTAATGTTTAAAGGAGCAAGAAAATTATACCAAAATTATACCAAATGCTCACCATTCATCCTTGAAGATTACAGTACACAATCATCCTTAAATCTTTTTGTTTGCACTCTTTTTCTTTTGTGAGCTGCTACAATTCACTCTGTGAGATCCATCAGTCTAGGAGTCCAGTGTTTCTCCATCTTAGCAACCTTAAGACGTGTGGACTTCAACTTCCAGAATTCCCCAGCCAGGAGTGCAGGCTGGGGAATCCTGGCAGCTGAAGTCCACACGTCTTAAGGTTGCAAAGGTTGAGAAACACTGGGCTGCTACACTGATGTATCTTTGCACCTGTGCACCTGATGGGAATGTGCAGTGTGCGGCTTCGAAGGAGCACCAAACATTCGTGATGTCATTGTTGCAGTGCTTTCAAACACTCAGTCTAAAACTCTGTTAAATAAGCACTAGCATCCCTCATATTTGCTTCTCGAAGCGTTTTAATTTCCCACGTTAACTGCAGCTTGATGCTATTGGATGCAAAGTTGCCTTTTGAGCAGGCTTCTGTGCACAAGGGGCAAAGGTGCTCTTAATGCCAGGTGACATTTGGCCAAACAGTTCTGCTTGACCCGAGCTGTTGAGGGAAGATGGGTGTCATAACACCCGGCATGGAACAACCATCACCATCACGATAAGGGTGAATGTGCTTCTGCCTGCAATTTGACACTTCTTCTAAGGATAAAGGGCAAAAGATAGCTCTGATGCTAAGTTCTCTCAGCTGACCAGTCATTCTAGAAGCAAAGGGTCCATAGCAAATCAGTAGAACAGTGTTTTGCAACACTGTGGATTGTGGATAACTTCTGGAAGGACCAGTAATGTCCATCTTGGCCTTACTTGATATCTCAGTGGCTTTCAATATCATTCATCTGCGTTTCTCAACCCTGATAACTTTAAGACAGATGGACTTCAACTCCCAGAGCATGGCTGGCTGGGGAATTGTGGGAGTTGAAGTCCACCCATCTTAAAATCAGCCAGGATGAGAAACACTGCAGTGGACTACCTGTTTTCCATGGAAAAGGACCTTTGTTTAGTCCTAAGAATCTCCAGAAAAAAGGAACAGGTAGGAAGCAGGAAGATTGTCTTTCAAGTGCAAGTGGTCCTCGACTTACAACAGTTCATTTAGTGACTATTCAGAGTTACAACAGCACTGAAAAAGTGACTTAGGGCCACTTTTCATACTTACAACCATTGCAGCATCCCCATGGTCACGTGATCAAAATTCGGATGCTTGGCAACTAACTCATATTTATGATGGCTGCAGTGTCCCAGCTGGGTCATGTGATCCCCTTTTGTGACCCCCCCAACAATCAAAGTCAATGGGGAAGCCAGATTCACTTAACAACCCAGTTACTTACTAAACAACTGCAGTGATTCACTTAACAAATGTGGCAAAAAAAATCGCAAAATGGGGCAAAATTCACTTGTCTCACTTAAAGTCTGAATTTATCTGGGCAAAATAAGTTTTTTTTAATAGGACTGACTGATTCTAGAAAATAAAGACAACTTGTTGATTTGGTTTGCTAAATCAATAGAAATATTTCAACATATTTGATTGGTTTTTCCAGATCTAGGATGTAGGAACAAGCTTCTAGTTAACACTTAGAAAACAGTGGAAAAGCTACAGACCGATCTCCCTATTGCTATTTCTCAAGTAAAAATGTTTTATAATCCACATTCCAGTAGCCAATGTATCTCCTAGTCCAGGGGTAGGCAACCTTGGCTTTTATGACTCGTGGACTTCAACTCCCAGAATTCCTGAGCCAGCCATGCTGAGGGGAAAGGGAGAGGTTTCCAAGCTGAGCCATGCTGGCTCAGGAATTCTGGGAGTTGAAGTCCACGAGTCATAAAAGAGCCAAGGTTGCCTACCCCTGTCCTAGTCACTTGCTGCATTAGAATCCAATGAATATTTTTAAGAAAATTATTTCCAAAGCTGAAGGTAGACCCGTAAACTATGAAGGGCCGGTAAACATACATTGCTTTTGCTGCATTAAAAATAAAGCAGCGGGTTTTCTATTCGCAGTGCAAAATTTACTTTTTGACAGATAGCTCCGAAGACGACCGTACAGCTTTTGCTTCAAAGATGCCAACTGACCTCTGCTGTAATCTGATTCAATCTTTTTTTTTTTTTCTATTAATAGCTGCAAAGTCCCCACTGTGGTGCAGTTCAGCCACGCATCAATTTAGAAATGGCAAAAAGGTTTGACAAAAGGGACCACCTCAGGAGGTGCACTTCTCATCTGGGGGGTGGGGGAAAGAATCTTTATAGTCAAGACTGCGAGTTGAAGCAGAGGTCAGCTCAAGGCCTACACAACCTCTTGTGCTTTGCAGGATTGTTTTATTTTTAAAGTGGCAGGTTGTGTCAGGCAGCTATTTCACAAGCAGGAATGTGCTGTGGCAGTGGATTTAATGAAAATGTTTGGAGAATGAATGCAAAAAGGAATCGGAACCGAGAGCTGGAATTGTGGTCCTAAGTGGTACTGGTTGTTAAACGGGTCACCACATGACTATGCCTGATTCTGCTACCTTTTTTGTGGTGGTGAGGTGAACGTGGCAGTCATAAAGCGAACACTGCGGACGCTCAGTGAATCCGTTGTCTGCAATGGGCTTCATTTGCCAAAACCTGGAAATAAACACCTGTTTCCAGCAAAAAGAACACGGTAAATCAGTCACATGATCGTGGGATGCTACAAATGGCTGTAATTGTAGGACTGAGTGCCCAAAATGTGATCATGTGACCTTGGGGGGGGGGCGGTGGCTATCAGAACTTCAAATCTGGGTTGCAAATAGCTTTGGGGAGATCTGTGATAACTTCTAAAGTTTGCAAAGTAACTGGTTTCATGTCAAAGACTGCCTACATCAGAACACTGAACCCACAGCAATACCAGTGATACTTCCTCTCAGCCTTAGGAAGCAGACAATCGCCAAGCGCGTCTGAAAACCTTGCCAAGAAAACCGCAGGGACTTGTCGAGGCAATGTCTGAGAATGGGACACAACTGAACAGAAAAAAGAAAAACTCGTCTTTTATCTTTGCTCAGACCCTTTAATTAAGATGCCTAATTTGTTTTGAGTATTGCTTTTGCTAAGAAACAATACAATTATTGCAGATTTGAAATGGCAGCTTTGCCCACCTCTTTAAAAAAACCCATAAATACAGGTAGGCCTTGACTAACAACCATTTGCTTAAAACAGACATGTCAAACTCGCGATGTCACGTGACGTCGCACGCCATATCGGAGCTTTTTCCCCATTGCCGGCAATGGGGCGGGTGCGGTTTTGTCGTGGTGTGCAGTTTGACACCCCTGGCTTAAAACATTGGAAAAAAGTAACACGACCGTTTTTCACACTTATGACCGTTGCAGCATCCCCCCCATGGTCATGTGATCCAAATTCAAATGCTTGGCAACTGACTCATATTTACGACGGCTGACGTGTCCCGGGGGTCCTGTGATCACCTTTTGCGACCTTCTGACAAGCAAAGTCAATGGGGAAGCCGGATTCACTTAACCAGGTTGTTTGTTGTTGTTTGTTGTTAGTTGCGAAGTCGTGTACGACCCATCGCGACCCCATGGACAACGTTCCTCCAGGCCTTCCTGTCCTCTACCATCTTCTGGAGTCCATTTAAGCTCACGCCTACTGCTTCAGTGACTCCATCCAGCCACCCCATTCTCTGTCGTCCCCTTCTTCTATTTATTAACCAGGTTACTAACTTACCAACTGCAGTGATTCATTTAACGACTCTGGCAAAAAAGTTTGCAAAATGGGGCAAAATTCACTTAACAAATGTCTCACTTAACAACAGAAATGTTAGGCTCAATTGTGGTCGTAAGTCGAGGACCACCTGCAACTCATACATATTTTTGCAGACTATCATTCTGCAGTATCACACACACACACACCCCTTACCAGCCAGCCTGCTTCGTTCTGTCTGTTGGGACTTTGCATTACATGGAATGAAATCTGCAGTTTGCAAAGTAGCGAGCACTTGGCGTCTGTCAAACTCTTTGCCCGTGTCTTGGCAAAGAGCCCTTGAAATCACTTCAGCTGTTGTGGAGGTCAGCAGAAACACATCCATGCAACACCCGTAAAACTGGCCTCATTTTATAACTGCTAACAACCATCACTGCTGCACATTTCAGACCCGTAACAGAGTGACTGAGCTTTGTAAGACAGGAGCGCCCTACAGTGGCCAATTTTTCTCCCCATCAAAATAAAACCGCAGGTTATTTTTGGGCTCAGCAATTTTTCTAGCCTTGGTTAAAAGTGGCCTTCAGATACTCTGCACCAGGAAGGGTGGATGGCTGGATAGTTATAGGCATATTACAGGATCCACTGTTCAAGCTACATTCATAGCGTTATCAACTATCAATTATTCCTAAATAGCAAACATTACAATGCACACGAGTTCCTTTAATCTGTCTGTTGCTGACTTCTAACACACATGCATGTGTGCACACACATACATAAGCAAATATACATGTATAACAGTTTAATGATTGGCAGACTGTGAGCATCTAGTTTATTTGCGGTTTGTCTTTGCTACTGACTTCTACTGAACAAGAGCTAGAACAGCACTTAAGATGTAAAATACAGTGCGCCTTACGGATTCAAATTAACACATTCCCACTCACTGGGAGACTAATGGAATTTGCAAATCCCCTATTAAGAAGTTTTGCAAAAGACTACATTTCTCCTCTTCACTTAAAGGCATAACTTTCAAACTGTATCCTGTATGTGGTTACTGGAAAAGAGACAAAACAAAATCCTTCCTGGAGTTCAAAAGAAACTTGAGAGAGATTTATCTGGGAAGGCAGCTGGACAATATCTGGCGAGCACAGCGGTGATGGGGGATTTCTGCTAGCTTCAAAGCAGGAGTTATATTTCAAGATTTTGCATCAATGACATTTAACCCCCATAGGAATTGTACAAAACTCTCGTAATTATTCAGCCAAATTGGGAGGAGGGTGCAAACAGAAGGGAACATGTAAAAATGGGTAGTATTTTTGAAAAAAGGGTTTTGACGAATTGCAGAGTCGTCAAAATAAAGAATATAACCTATGTTTAATAGAAAAAATATTGGGATAAATGTCAAGAAGCTTACTTTTTTTTTCCTTTTGAAAACTAAATTGTTAGTTGCTCAATGTAAGAAGTGTTTGGATCATTTATCAGTTGAAAAATGGCACTGGAAAACTTGGATCAGTAGCTGTATTAGAAAACATATCAGATAAAGTTCATGGGTTGAAGAAACAGGAAGGTCAAATGTTGTTCCACAAGATCTGCAAGAATTATCTTGTTTCATCAGTGATATTTTTTTTTCTGTCAATTTACTGGATATGTGGGAATTATAATATGATCTGCAACGGAAGTAGAACATATTGAAGATTACAAAAATTTTAAAAATATATTTTCTGTCCGTGATTATTTTCTGGTTTTAACATTTTTCTGATGTGTTTAATTATGTCTTGGTCTTTTTCCCCCCTTGAAGTAACAAAACAGCTTCCCTGGTTCCAGGTGGGAAGGTCACAAATGACCTGCAACCATTGTAAATGCATGTTGGTTGTCAAGCACCCAAATTTTGAGCACGTGATCGCTGGGACTCTGTCACAGTCTTAAGTGCAAGGACCAGTTGTAAGTCACTTTTTTGCAGGACTGTTTTTAACTTTGAACATTCATTAAACGAATGGTTATTAAGTTGAGAACTACCTAAACAGGCTTTAAAACCATTCTAACAGACCTAATGACATTTTTCCAAACTCAGGGGAGCCCAAAAGACCAAGGATTCTGACTGTGAAAATTGATACAGGTAGTCCTCAAGATACGACCAATCAAGTTATGACAGATTCCCCCAAAAGCTAGTTATGACTGGGAGGCTGTTAAAGCCTGTAGGTCTCGGCCTGCTTCCCATCCAGCCACCCAGGGGATTTGCAGGTCTCGGCCTGTTCCTCAGCCAGCTCTGGAGCCCAACAGCACCCAATTTACCTTTCTGTTTTTTTGCAGAAATGATGCAAGGCTGATGCCAGACTCAGCCTTCTTACAGAGGCTGAATGCCTCATGGCAACTCATGCTATTCTGCAAGCTGGTAGTATTCTCACAATTATTTTAAGGAAGTTCCACAAACTCCACAAGCAACTGGAGTCACCAACAGGCTTCTGGGTATGGAGGTCGTTAAGCGAGACTGCCTTGCTTAACAGCTGTCCCTTCATGCAACCGTAATGGGCAGGCTCCATTATGGTTGCATCTCGAGGACCACCTGTATTGCTGTTCCTGCAATATGTTTACTGAGGAGTCCTGGGTGCTCTCTGAGCTTGGTTGATTTCTTGCAGACGTCTCATTGCCCAACTAGGCAACATCATCAGTGCTAGCGATCAACCAAACTCGGGAGAGCACCAAGGACTCCTCATTTCAACCCTGAACTACAAATATTCTCCTTTATTAATATGTTTACTCTACATCAATTTAAGCAACGATGAAGGATGCTCTTGTTACAGTAGGTGGACAGAAGAGGAGATCTTCGTTAGTGCCTGTGGTGAATCTCCAAAACCAGGTGCTCACTGCACTTTTTCCAGAATGCAACTGGAATGCAACACACACACACACACACACACACATTAAGCTGCCAAAGCAGGTTCTTAATTCTTTTCCTTAAAAGACTCTTGAGATATAATCAATTTGTCTGTGGATTGAAAAAACACAATTAAAACAAGAGGGCCTCCAAGGTGAATAAAAACTGTACACAAAGCTTTTCATTTTTAATAAAACATCTTTTTTTACAAACGGAGAACGGTTTGCACTGAAACATTAGTGTCAGTGCTGGCAGGCTCTCCAGATGTGCCGAGCCTATAATATTGATAATTCCTACATATTACCTAGGCCCCAAATTTTGGGGACTGTTGATCTAACAGCGCCAAGGAGCTTCAGTGTTGTGAGACAATCCCGTTGTCTCCGATATTGGTGCAAACTTCTTATTCAGGACCAGAACCTGAGGGAATCTATGGACGAGGGCACAAGAACTGCCCTTTATCATTTTTATACAAGGAAAATGACATTTCTGCAACCTTCTAATCATCCGGTTCTTGCTTTTCTTCTTCGCTGATCCTTTCAGTTTCTTCCAACTTCCCGCCTAGAGATTCTTCAGAGAGAAATCCTTCAACTTTCACATCTAAGGCTTCACTAGTTGAACTTTGAATGCTCATACTTGTTACAAAAGGACCTGAAACAAGAGAGAGAGGAGGAGGAGGAGGAGGAGGAGGAGGAGACAAGAAGGAAGAATTCAGCTTATTTTTGTACTGCTAGCAATTGCCGGTTGACAGACTGTGGATGTTCTAACACTGACATCATTGTACAAAACCATTAAAAGCTCTGCTTAAAATAGCAACTCCACGCAAAAATAAGCATCTTTAAACCTCTCACAAGTCGGTGGAAGAGATTGAACCAGGTACAGGTAGTCCTCAGCTTACGACTGGTCACTTAACAACCAATGGGTCTTCCCAGGCTACTTATAACCTAGATTCAAAAATCTGACAGACAGACAGGCAGCCCCCCCCCCCAGTCACATGATCACATTTTTGGTGCTCACCAACTGGCCATGTCCCACAGTCACACGACCATGATTTACAATGTTTTTTTTATTGGAAACTAGGATTTGGGGAAGAAACGTCCATCAATTAAAAGGTGTTTGCTTAACAACCGCTCCTTTCGCTTAACGACCGCAGTGATTCACTTAGGTAAAGATAAAGGTTTCCCCTGTCCAGTCATGCCCAACTCCAGGGGGTGATCCTCATCTCCATTTCCTAGTGACGGAAGCCAGCCTTCTCCGAAGGTGCTTCTGTGGGCATGTAGCCAGCATGGCTATGCGCCAAGGCACATGGACCGCTGTTACCGTCCCACCGAAGTGGTACCTATTTATCTACTCGCAACTGCGTGCTTTTGAACTGTCAGGTGGGAAGGAGCTGGGGCTAGTAACAGGAGCTCATCCCATCACAAAGCGCGCAGGTCTTGAACCTGGGCTGTCAGCTTTCCAACTGACAAGCTCAGCGTCTTTAACCACGAACTATCATGCTCTCCCAGTGATTCACTTAACTGCTGCGAAAAACATCGTAAAATCCGGTGCAGTCATGTAGTCACTTGCTTAATGAGTGGCACACATATGACCACAATTCCAGATTCGATTATGGTTGTTAAGCCGAGGGCTATCTGTTTTCAGTGGTCCTATTTAGAACCAGCATGATTTAGAAGGCTGGGTTCAACCGTGGACCAAGTTTAGCACACTATGTACAACATATTAGTTCTTTCAATGACAGGAAAGAGCTACAGTCCGTGCTAAGCTTCTCAATTCTTGCCAAATCAAGAAAGGCCCTGGGAGTCCAAAACTAAAAAGGGAAGAAACACGGCAAATACTTTTAATTTGATTTATTAACCATATTTTCAAATAAATTTAAACGTTAAATCCTACATTAGTGGAATAAATTGTGAGACTTCAGACACTGACCACGAAAACAAAAAGTACGGGTGGAGGAGCAGTTGCCGGTGCTTAACTGCATGAATAGCCTTATCAAAACAGCAGCAGAAAAGGGTAAAAAAAACAAAATCTCACCCCAGGTAGTCCTCGACTTACAACCATTCCTTTAGTGACCGTTTGAAGTTACAACAGCACTGAAAAAAGCGACTTATGATCATTTTTAACACATACGACCACTGCAGCATCCCTTTGGTCACGTGATCAAAATTCAAACAATGGCAACTGGCATGCATTCATGATGGCTGCCGTGTCCCAGTGTCATGTGATCCCCTTTTGTGAACTTCTGACAAGCAAAGTCAATGGGGAAGCCGGATTTAAATAACAACCGTATTAGTAACTGAGCAACTGCAGTGATTCACTTAACAACTATCGTAAAATGGGCAAAACTCACTTAACTGTCTTGGTTAGGGACAGAAATCTGGGGCTCAATTGTAGTCGTACGTCAAGGCCTACTTGTGCTTTCCCCCCCCAAACTCTGCAACCCCCCCCCCAAAAAAAACCACCACCCCCTCAATAAACCATTCTAATCCCTGTGTGTCCTAGGAGCTGTCTTTGCAGGAGAAAACAGCTTAACTGATGCCCTCAAAAGAACTGGAACGTTCTAAGTCAAATCCTTGAAAATGGCCACATATTGTTCCGACGCCAAAACAAAACGATGCGTTCTGCCCTGACCTTAAAAACAAAATTGTCAGAACCCCAAAAACATTTTACTTGGAACTCAAAAAGACATCTGATACGGTTCTTCAAGGTTGTTCAAAACATTTCGAGATAGGAAACTTCCTGCGCAAATGTTTCCAAGCCTAGGCTTTGGCAGGGAGAAAATTATTTTTCTAACGGAATAATTCTGCAGGAAACAAAAACGGGACTCCTCAGTATAATCGTTTTGCCACTTTGAAGCAGGAAGGTTATTCTCAAAACTCCCAAACAACTTCTTAAAAAGAATAAAGTGGTTTTCAGAAATTTCCCTCCGAAGAAGGGAAGTTAAGATGGCTTGCAGATGTGAAGCAAAATTACGAGCGATGTTATTAAGCAATTTTTGCCTGACATTGTTAATGTTTTTTATTGCTTAGTGCGGCAGTACGTGGTTTTTTTTTTTTACTGTTTTCTCCTTGATGCCAGCAAAATGCTTCCCCCCCCCCAATCTTATATTCGTCTGAGTAACATCATTAGCTATCAGCATTGATTAAGAAATTTTTAAAAAGAGTAGCTCACCATATGTCGAAGATTTGTGTTTACAAATGTCCTTAATAATAGTGTCCAGATTGGCAAGTATCTGATCATTAGGCATGTCCAGCTGAAAATGTTAATGCAAAAATAAAGAAAAACAAAACATTAAACGCTGTCAGGTTTATAAAAATTGCGGGGACTGGGGTAAATACTTAATCAATGCACTGGGCTTTTATTTAATTTTTAAAAATCATTATTTATTTATTTATTTATTTATTTATTTAATTTCATTTTCTCATCAAAGGCCTGTTAATATCATTAGTGTCTTTAGCCCAGTAATACCGTGTTGTGAAAAAAGCAATGG
Source organism: Azemiops feae (assembly GCA_023970755.1). Classification (NCBI taxonomy): domain Eukaryota; kingdom Metazoa; phylum Chordata; class Lepidosauria; order Squamata; family Viperidae; genus Azemiops; species Azemiops feae. The sequence continues at coordinate 93,825 of JALGBA010001507.1, read as the reverse complement.
TATCTTCTATTTTTATTCAAATTCAATCACTGTAAATGTATAGAGCATATATTTCTCAACTTTGGCAATTTTAAGGTTTAATGCATTTCAACTCCCAGAATTCCCCAGCCAAGGGGGAAGTTGGACAACTATCTTGGTTAGCTATGGAAATTTTGGGCTCAATTGTGGTTGTTAAGTCAAGGACTAACAGTACAGATTTATTTAATGGCCAGCTTATTAAATATTTCAACCATAGAGAGCGAGAAATGGCCATCTGTTCAGATTTCAGCAGCAAATAACAACAACAACTAACATGGAGGAAACCTCACTAATTTTGTCTTTCTTGCCTGCAATTTTAATCAAACTTCATGAGAGAACAGTACTACAACTTGTGGCAAAGCTTTAGCCACTTTAGAATATTTTAACTTAAAACTGGAGTTCCAGAGGTGCCAACTGATTCAAGCCTGTGATTTAAGAATATTTTAAAACCAACTTTCAGGATGCGTCATCTTGCAGCATGGTGAAGATTATTTAAGTACTGAAATAACAATCTATGGGGAAATATTACATGCAGTTCCTTAGCAATAAGTATCATGTACATCTACCATTTGTGGATATTTCAGAAAGAAAACTCTTCTATTAGCAAACATGCTAATAGACTTGCTAAATATTCCCTAATAGGTTGCACTATTATGTTCTGCTGAAGGACTTATTTCAAAAAAAGCAAAAATACAAACTGAAAGTGTGATAATTTGGTGCCTATTTTCGGTCAAACATTAATTTTTAATACATGATTAAACTCCTGTAAGCTGAACTCACAGCCAAATCATTGGCCAAAATGCCTTGTAAAACATACCATTGCGAACGGTGTTTGGATAAGGTTGTCGTCGGTCACTGAATACTCGTGGCAGATTTTGAAGAAATTTAGCGTCTCGGCGATATTGTAAGTGATGGTACCTGTTTAAAAAAAACAACAACCCACAAAGTCGAGTTAAATTCATCTTACATATCCTACATCCAGCATGGAAGCCAACCAGCTGTTCTGCCATTTCTCTTTCCAACTGGGGAGAATTCCAAAGGACGATGGGCCGAACCTTGCCACAAACTAAAAGAATGTGAGGAATCCCATGGTACACAACGGAGCTTCATGGTCACTGCTTATAAGAGAATAACAGAATTGGAAGGGACCGTGGAGGTCTTCTAGTCCAACCCCCTGCTCATGGTATGGCTGGTGAAGTTGATGGTGTTACTGAGATGGTGAAACTGACAGTTTTAATTAGAGAAAAGACATTAATTTTATTGATTGGAAGCCCCTTCTGGATTATTTGGGTGAAATGGGAAAAAATGAAATGATGATATATGGATTTGATGATTAGAAAAAGTAGTAGTAGATAGTAGAAAAAATAAAAGTTACGTTGCAAATTTAGACAAAGATCTTACTATAAATTTATATTTATATGTTGTAAAATACAGTTGGAAGTCATTTCTTTGTATTTCTTTTTCTTTCCTCTGGTTCTTCGTGATTTGCTTTCTTTTGTTCTTTATTTTTTTCTCCCTTCTCAGTCATTAGTTGTTGTTCAGTTTTTAATCTCTTTACTTTTTAAAATTACTCTTAAAAAAGGGTTTTCTTTAGAAAAAAAGAAAAAGGAAACATCCTTTTCTTACCGTTCTTCATGGAAGGGTACTTTTGTTTCAGAAAATTCCTTAAAGGGTTAATTTTTGTTATTATTTCAGGGACTGCGATATAAAAATCTGCCGCAATTTCCTCGTTTAAAATCTGAAAAATAAAAAGGAGATTGCTCATGATTTTTTACCATTTTGGCAGTTATGATGATATGTATGCAACACAAGCACCTATAAAAAAAATTGATGGTTTTTACATCCCCTTTGCAACTAAGTTTAAGAACAACGAGCAGACATAAAGTGAACGGTATTTTAGCTTTTCCTAAAACGCAAGACAATCTCTTTGCAACCCTTTAAATTTGAAATAACAGAATTATCCGAACTGAGTTAATACAAAGAGGACATACATTAGCAACAGAGAGTTCTAAAGAGAAAGTAAACGTTTAAAAATAAAAATAAAGCTCTATGCAGCAGCTTCAAAGAATTCACACTGTGGCTTGATTTAAGAGTTGGGAGAGAGAGCTGCAAAGCATGAGAGTAGAAACTGCCTTTCAGTGCAAGACTTTCAAAAATCAGAGAATTGTGTTTTGGATACAGAAGTTAATTCTTAAGTCTCTCAGCAGCTATTGGTTTTTCTTTTTATTTCCCCTTAAGAATAATTGATGGCTACAGTGATTTGTTGTAAAATGCATGCAGAATATCAGGGGGATTCCTAAGAAGCCAGAGAAAAATCCAAATAAGATTTCTGAAAGTCAAAACAATGGATTTTTTTTGTGTGTGTGATTTATATGAGTCTTAGACCCCATTATAACTAGATGAAACAAACCAATTCTTGGCTGCAAATAGGAGAAATCTTGTTAATTGCTAAAACAGCCTAGTGACCCTCAGTTGCAGGACTCAGGTTTCACTTCAACAGAATTCATATTTTCCAGATGCCAAGACTTGACACATCTATTCTCCAGAATTCTGAAGAGAACCCACTCAGTGTCCGGCCTATGGTAGATTAGCAATAGCACTTAGACTTATATACCACTCCATAGGGCAGGCGTAGGCAACCTTGGCTCTTTTATGACTTGTGGACTTCAACTCCCAGAATTCCTGAGCCAGCCATGCTGAGGGGAAAGGGAGAGGTTTCCAAGCTGAGCCATGCTGGCTGAGGAATTCTGGGAGTTGAAGTCCACGAGTCATAAAGCGGCCTAGGCCTAGGCCAGAGGTAGGCAACCTTGGCTCTTTTATGACTCGTGGACTTCAACTCCCAGAATTCCTGAGCCAGCATGCTGTACTATGGTCTCTTGAGTTGAGCAGAGGATTGAGCTAGATAATCTATGCACTTGGTACTTGTTGCACACATTATATAAACATAAATAAAAACACAGTGAGATATGCCGATGACCGTCCCCCTAGTTCAGGGGTAGGCAACCTTGGCTCTTTTATGACTCGTGGACTTCAACTCCCAGAATTCCTGAGCCAGCATGGCTCAGCTTGGAAACTCTCCCTTTCCCCTCAGCATGGCTGGCTCAGGAATTCTGGGAGTTGAAGTCCACGAGTCATAAAAGAGCCAAGGTTGCCTACCCCTGCCATAGGGCTTTACGGTTTACAGAGTCAGGATATTGCCCCCAACAACCTGGGTCTTCATTTTAACAACCTCGGAAGGATGGAAGACTGAGTCAACTTTGAGCCGGTGAGAATCGAACTCCTAGCTGTGGGCAGTGAGTTTGCCTACAATACTGCATTCTAACCACTGTCCCACCGTGGGAGGATGGCAGGGCTGAGCCAGTCCTAAATTCTGATCCCAGAAAAAGTGACAAAGAACTAATGGAGCTTATTTCAACTGAGATTAAAAGTGCACGCGTATTTTAAATACCGGCTTAATTAATTCGATTCCTCCTACTACTACAGCTCCGTGTTCGGATGCCAGATCTGCTTCTTTTGGATCCTGAAAGGAAAATAAAAATGATTTAGCCAGAAGACACTGGGAATACTGGTAGTCCTTGATTTACGATCACAATTGAGCCCAAGGTTTCTGTTGCTAAGTGAGACAGTTATGTGACAGTGAGACAGTTATGCCCTACTGTGGTCCCTTTCTTGCCACAGTTGTTAAGTGAATCACTGCCACTGCCAAGTTAGCAACGTGGTTGTTAAGTGAATCTGGCTTCCCCATTGACTTCGCTTGTCAGAAGGTTGCAAAAGGTGATCACATGACCTTGGGATGCTGCAACCGTCATAAATACGTGCTAGATGCCAAGCGCTTGAATTTTGATCATATGACCATGGGGATGCTGCAACGGTTGTAAGTTGGAAAAATGGTCACAAGTCACTTTTTTTCCAGTACCGCTGCAACTCTGAACGTCAGAAAAGGAACTGCTGTAAATCAAGGAATACCTGTACTGAATATTTCTTTGCATATTAGCACCCGCAAAGTCAATGGGGACATAGGCAGGGAAGGTTGCAAGTTACTCTCATAACACTCCCAGCCTTCCTACATTTGCACCATACCATCAACTGGCCCTTCTGCATTTGCGCCCTGCCACACCATCTACACACACACACCCGACATTCCTGTGCTCACAAGCTCTCCCCCAGCCTCCCCTCCACACTCCTTACCTGGGAATCTCTCCATTTCCCATTTAATAACTCATGTGCCTTGGGGTTAGGATGACAATTGGGGCTGCCAAAATTGCAGCTAAACATTGTGTGGCCACGTGACAACACGCCTTACAATCCCACTCGCAATTGCCATCATGACCCAAGGACTATCTGTGTTCTTAATCTCAACTTCCCTAAGGATTTTGTTTGCTCGAAGGATTTCTATCGCCCACGTCTAAGCGTGCATTAAGGCAGACCTGGGCATTTTACGGTCCTTGGGTGGTCCCAGTCCAGCCCATGGCATTGGGGGTGTGGGTGAGGCGGAACATCAGCAGCATCGGGGTGGGGCATTGGCAGCATGGGGTGAGGAATCAACGAGGCATCGGTTGAGGGAGCAGGGTTGTGTTGGCGATGGGTGACTCGGTGGGCAGTGTTGGCATCATGGGTGCTAGCAGCATCAGGGGCGAAGCGGTGGCATTGGGGCCAAGGCAGCGGCAGCCCCCCATAACAGTCCCAGTTTCTCATCTGGCCCCTTGGGAAAATTAAATTGCCCACCCCTGTAATAAGGGATACCCAAGATCCCTTCTCTATTTTCTCTTCTTGTTCTTCACACATTAAAATCAAATAAATTGAGTCTCTACACATAAAGGAAATACCTGACACCTTAAGCAAACCTCATCCACTAGTCCTCATGTCTCAGGGGAACAGTGTGACTGACGTTGCATGCCAATGTAACATGCAAGTGACTGAAGTATTTTTGACTCAATGCTCAGTAGCTCACCTGTGTGAATACTAAAATCTTGGGGATGACATCTGTGAAATGGTAAGGCAACAAAAGAGTGCTAGCAAATGGCCCCATAGTTTTCTGGAAGTATAAAAGCAAAAGGGGAAAAAAAATCCACATTATCCGATTCAACAAAATAAGTATTTGATACATGAGAAATTTTATATATAGCTATATAAATTAGATATAGATATACTCATACACCAGTACATATACATTTTTCAAGCTGTCTCAAGAATGATTCTAAAGCTTACAGACAGAACTCCATTCAAAGAATACATTATAAATCTTTTTAGAATCAGTGCCTGAAGGCACTTTTCACTGACATATTTGCTGTGCTTTTAATCAAGCTGGACCCTTTGATGTCTTTTAGATGTGTGAATTCCAACTCGGAGAATTCCCAACAACGGCCTGACTGCAGAATTCTGGGAATTGAAGTCCATGCATCTGGAATTTGGCACGGTTAAGAAGCACAATTTTTAAGTGTTCTACTGTTATGATTACACCTTGGTTTTATGCTGTTTACATTTCAATGCACTGGGGGGGGGGGGAAATACATATTTTTAAAAGAGTTTTAATAACAATATAATGCTATCTTGTATTTAACTGTTACAGTAATGGTTCTCATGGAAAGATATGGCCTAGAAAGGCAAGTTAAATAAATGTATAAAGAAAAGAAAAGGTCAGGATGCTTTGCTTTTTTTCCTCCAGTTTGTAATCTAATAATCTCAATAATCTTTTAGTACAAGTAACACCCATAGCAAGATGTTAAAAGTTATTTGTTAAAGAGATTAAAAAGGTACACATTGCAGAATCCAAATAACTAATGAACTGAAAGCATAAGCAGAAGAAAACAAGATTACATCACTTCATATTTTGCAATTTCACTCACAAAGAATTTAAGGGAACTAACAATCGAAAATGTAAGTTGCAAGTAGTCCTCACTTGACAACCACAATAATTTTGGTCGTAAGACGTGGTGGTGGTTAAGCAAATCACATGCCTTGACTTGATTTTCCAAGAGTTGTTAAGCCAGTCCACAATTGTTAAGGAAATCACATGGATGTTAAGAGAACCATGTGGGTGTTAAACGAATCTGTTCTCCCAAATGGAAACCAGCAAAAAAAGTCAGAAATTGTAGTCATGTGATTGCAGGACTCTGCAACTGGTCGTAAATGGGAGCTGGTTGCCTAACACCCAAAATACAACCATGTGACCACGGGAGGGTTATATATGCCAGGAGTCCCCAACCCCCGGTCCGTGGACCGGTACCGGGCCGCGGAATGCCAGCAACCGGTCCGCACAAACAAGCAAAGCCCCATCCGCGGGATGCAGGCAGCACACAAAACCACACACTCTTCAGTCTGCAGAAAAACCTCTCTCCACGTAACCGGTCCCTGGTGCCCAAAAGGTTGGGGACCTCTGATATATGCCAATTGTAACTTCAAGAATGGGTTGTAAGTAACATTTTCTGAGTCCATCAAAATTTCAAAAGGTCATTAAACAACCAGTCGTTCACCCATACTCATGGTTAAAAACATAGGACAACTCAAAAGAGTAAAAAATACAACGGAATTTAGAAAAGTTTCTCTATCAGTAATGCTCTTAATTCCACCCTTGATATCTTGATTATTTACTTTTAGGGCTTTAACACTGTTGACGATTTTAAACAGTATGCAGAGAGAGCTCAATTGTTCAAAGCACCCCTCATGCCACACAAACCGAACCCTGGTTTTTCTCCAGTCTAATTTTATTCAACCATGCTTACAACTGCCAAACCATGTTAGTTTGTCAAAAATACCCTGACCGACAAGGTGATAAGACAGCTCAGTCTCTGGTTATAATCTCTTCTGTTAATTCTTGTACTGATAAGCACTCACATTTTTGGTTTGGTTTAAAAGATAAAAAACTTCATTCTTAACAACAGCTCCAAAATAATTCCAGCTACTAATGTTGTAGTAATGTATTAATCAGTATTCAACTAGGAGGGGATAGTATGTGTATATGTGTTGGTCTTTTTTTTTTTTTTTAATGCACCTTTTTCTTTTTTTAATGTTTTGATTGTTTGGGGGGTTTTGCTTCTTTTTTGTCTCTTTGGATTTTTGGGGGGAGGAGTTTTATATTTTGTATTTTAACTTTGTCTTGAATAATATATATATAAATTTAAAAAAACAATTCCAGCTACCAACTAAGGCTGTAAAAAAGAAGCCAATACCTTCTTTTCCGACGCCATATTCAAGGTGAAATGTGCATATAATTCCTGGGTGGGGGGTGTAAAATCCAGTGGTTGAAATTTCTTCAAAAGCTCTAAAGCCGCTTCTGTATCATAAACCGGTTTTTGATAACACCAAGTCAAATAAACATCATCCTTTGGCTCAAGTGGTAAAGTCAATTTATAACGGTCCTCTTTTCCCTTTGGCTCTGAGGCTGTTTTTTTGTCCTGGGTGGCTCTTCTATATTTCCTAGGTACTCTTTAAGGAAATAGAAACAGATTATTTTATGCAGCTCTGCTGAATAAATACAATAATTTTAAAAAACTGGCACAGACCACCTTAAGAGATGAGAGTTGTCATCTAAGAAGAAAACACAACTTATAGTGTACTAGAAATCTGCTTAATTTAAGAAAATTACTTGCTATACCCAAAGGACACTGGTGACTAGCTGTCATTATTTTCAATTATGAGACATGCGGGAAAAAGAGAAGCAGAGACAAAAAATTAAATATAAATTAAAAGTGTTTTCACATTTGTGGATTAGGTCCAAAACTAGAAAACATTAAACAAGGTTCCAGATGAACTGCTTCCCTTTCTGTTTTAATAAGTTCAGCTCTGCTTCATGACAAACTTCTGGAACTAGAAATTTAAATTAAATTAATAATTTAATTGTTCCCTAACAAATAAAGATTATGCCATTAATATGAGTAGAAAATATTTTAAATTATTAAATTTTAAACATTGACTATTTGTCTCGGTGGATGATTGTCAGAATGAACAAAATCTGACTTCCTTAATATTTTTAACTATAACTAATACTGCATGGAGCCAGCTTTTGAACATAATTAAAACACATCTACTTGTTTTCAAAGTACGAAACATTATATTTATAAATGCCTCCCTAAGAAGCCAATGCATTTCACAATTGCCTGTATGGAGTACAAAAAACAGTACAAGAAACAGTTTGAATTTTACAAAATGTTAGATAGTATATTTTATAGTGGATAGTGTACTTTATGTAAGAATAGATTGCATATCTGAGATACTAGTGAGTTTGAAGTTTGTCTGGCCCCGCTGAATATTTCTATTTATGCTACTATGTACAGGTAGTCCTCAACTTAACAACCACAATTGGAATTGGAACATCCGTTGCTAAGCAAGGCAGTTAAATGAGTTGCACCCAATTTTATGATCTTTTAGCTGAGATCATTAAGCAAACCATGGCTGTTAACACGGTTGTTAAATGAATCTGATTTCTCCCACTGACTTTGCTTGTCAATGGGAAAGTCACAAATGGCGATCCTACAACCCCAGGACACTGCGACTGTCATAATTACAGGCCAGTTGCCAAGTGCCTGAATTTTGATCATACAATTGTTGGAATGCTGCAATGGTTATAGGTGTGAGGACCGGTCCTAAGTCACTGTTTTCAGTGTCATTAGGACTTCAAACAATCGCTAAACGAATGGTCATAAATCAAGGATTACCTGTATGTATCTATGGATATGCATGCTCGTCTGTGTTTGTGTGTATGTGTGTGTGTCTCTGTGTGAGAATGTTTCTCTTAACTGTTCAAAATTAATCTCCCTTATTTACTTACTTTGCAGCATACTTTCTACTGGGAACCAGTAAATTGGTATAACAAGGAACCACTGCAGGATCCCGAACAATTCTAGAGAGAATATGGCTAGGATTCTGAGCAAAAACTGTAGAAAGACAAAAACAGAGGGTGCATTCTTGCAATAACAATCCAAAATTGTTATACATTGCTAGTCATGTCACTTAATTGCATAAGTTGGTATGATTTTTCTAGACCTTTGTAACAGAAAAAGATCTCTACACAACACAGTTCTGATATTTGCAAGTACTGCAACATGGTTTGGCAGAACTAACTAGACTTTCCCATTCTCAAATTTAAATATATATTTTGGATAACTACGGGATTTTTTTTTTTTAAAGTAAAATTACAACTGTTTACCTTTATTTCATCTGCAGCCAAATGGGGCACTGGAGAAATCAGCTTTCAATTTAGAATTGCTCTCAGAACTGGCTCTATTTTATATAACAGCATAATCTAAAATGTCTATTTCTTCAGAGGTACTCGTAGATGTTTTCTTTAGAATCATTCACTCATAGCCAGAGTGTATAACTTTTGATGGCCGGGGGGTGTGTGTGTGAAGGGAGAGCGAAAGTCAGTCAGCTGAAGGTATATCTGGAATTCTTTTTTTTTAAACCTGGATTTGGGGAAATTTGCTTTACTTTTAAATTTTGCACCTACTTCCTTACTTTAAAAGTTTCATCTGGTTCCTTCCTTTTGGCCATTATTGTCTAAATCTTGCACTGCTTTTTTAGCAATACCAGCCAATATCCCCCCAAAGAGATTCTATGAACAGCTTACACGCCTGATTTACAATTAACAATTAATCATAAAACAATTAAGTAGCTTCTCATTCAGTGAAAGAAAAATCCTCTGTCTGGCAATTATAAATTATTTAAACTGCATATTTGATAATTATTATATTAGAATAGTTAATAATTACTTGTAAGCTGCCCAAAGTCACCTTATAGGGAAGTAAAAAATTAATAAATACATAAAATTATATATTGTATATTGTTATATTACTATAACCTATATAATCATACAAATTATGATGGTGAGTTCAACCAGCTGTTAATTAGATCCATGGCTTTGCTGGCTGGTGAAAGCTTCCAGGGAGATGACATGTTCGTAGAATATTTATTTATCATGTAAACCTAACCATATTAACCCTATTAGATATTAGCATAAATATTTTTCATGAAAAAACCTATTTTCAGCAAATTTAAACAATGAAAAGAATATGATTTTTGCAAGCATCTTTAATATTTGGCAAGTGATTAAGAAACGCTACTCTACATCCAAATGTCTATGGAGATTCTCAGGTCATCCAGGTCATAGTTACCCCAAAGGTGCTTTTTCACGAGGCAACTGGACTTTCTTCAAAGAAAAACAAGAAAGTCCAGTTGCCTCGTGAAAAAGCACCTTTGTGGCTACTCTGCAGCAATAGCCGCATTCTAAACCCACCGTCCCGCTGGGAGTCGGGGGGAGCATAGCCATAATAATACATTATTATCATTAATGTAAAAGCCCAAGGTCTCCATTTTGGAGAGAAATTAAGCTGGGAAGGGAGGGGGGGAAAGAGGGCTTCTACAGATGTGGTCACCCAGTTTTCCACGCCGGATCGACTCTCACCTCTCTGGAAACAGCATCGTACTACGGGCAGCGCCATCTTCGCCGGGGGAAAAAAAAGCGCAGAGGTGCGTTGCCAAAGCGGTCCGGCCGGCCACGGAGAGTCGGAAAGAAAGGTTCCGCTTCAGGGGGAAGAAAAAGTGGAACAGCGAGGTGGACAGCGAATTGTTGCATTAACAGGGTTGCGCAGGCAAAGGGTGCCCTGGTGCTTGTTTGCTTGAGACGAAAGGCTTATTTGAAGCATGGCTTATTAGGAACACACCTTGCAGTCCTGCCAATTTCTACTCCCTGTGGTTTATAAACCATGATTTATGAACCAACAGCAGTTTATTTAATAAACGATGGTTAGTTAAATCATGGTTTAGCCTGATGTGTAAACCCACCAGCGTTTGCAGTGGGTATGGTTTTATAATCCATGCGTTCATTAATGCTAATATGCTTTTCCATCTATAAATTATTGTAAAGAACATTACAACATGAAAATATTAGTTATTTTCCAGAAATTACATTTCACATTGTTTTCAACGTTATTACAACTATTCAACTATTACAGTAGTCCTTGCTTACCAATGGTAATTGGTACTGGGAAACCGGGGCTGATGGGCGGCAGCTGTTCTGACAGTTCTAGTTGCTGTCGTTAGGCAAATCCTGCCATTTTTTGAAAGGTTTTTTTTTTAAATCTTGCCTTTGTTACTTTTGCAAATAATTCCAGGTGGCAAACATAACCAATGCACCTTCCTCCTCCTATTTTTCATACAACAACAACCCTGTGGGGTGAGTTGGGCGAGACAGAGTAACTGGTCCAAGCTCACCCAGCCAGCTTTCATGGCTAAGAATTCAAAGTCTTTTGATTTTTAGCCTGGTGCTTAAGAGAATAGAATAACGGAGTTGGAAAGAACCTTGTGGGTCATCTAGTCCAGCCCCCATGCCCAAGCAGGAGACCCTACACCATTTCTAACAGATGGCAGTCCAGTCTCTTCTTGAAAGCTTCCAGTGATGAAGCTCCCACAACTTCTGAAGGCAATCTGTTCCATTGGTTGATGGTTCTCACTGTCAGAAAATTTCTCCTTATTTGAGAAATTTTCTGACAGTGAGAACCATCAACCAATGGAACAGATTACCTTCAGAAGTTGTGAGAGCTTAGGTTGAATCTCTTCTTGATCAGTTTCCATCTGTTTGTCTGGATGGAAGGTGCTTGACATTCCTTGTCTGGCCTTCAGGTGCTTTGGAAAATAGGTCGATCCCCCTCCTCTCTGGCAGCCCCTCAAATATTGGAACACTGCTATTATGTCTCCCCTGATCCTTCTCTTCACTAGACTAGCCATGCCCAGTTCCTGTAACCGTTCTGTTTTAGCCTCCAGTCCCCTAATCATCTTTGCTGCTCTTTTCTGCACTTTTTCTAGAGTCTCAACATCTTTTTTGTAGTGTGGTGACCAAAACTGGTTGCAATATTCTAGGTGTGGTCTTACTTACTTACTTAATCACTAGACCAAACTGAATCCTGCAACTTGCAATTTCCTGCTGGTATCCCCATTGATTCTGCTTGTCAGAATTTTGATTTCAGGGACCCCCGAGAGGGTTTGCAAGGATCTCCAGGAATCCTTGGACCACACTTTAAAAAACATCTTTCAATCTAGAATAAGGGAGTCTCAATTATATAAATGTAATATATAATTGACCATTTGGGGCACCAAGCCAGTCCTCCCTGTCTCTCTTGGTACAGTAACAGGTCTTTATGGGGTTCTCTGAGCTTGGTTGTTTGTTTACAGATGTTTCATTGCCCAACCAGGTAACTGTCAGGTCCCCAAATCCTTATTGTCTTCCTTGCATATATACTCTTGTGCTCTTGTTTTGGGGCCTGCCATTCTACTGGGGGGAGGGGGAATAATTGCTTTCGCTTGGGATAATTTTCGCTTTCTACTTTTCCTCTCCCGCCTCTATCCACTTGAGAAAGGAATGTGTCTCCCTTACCAGGGAGATGGTTAAAGAGAAAGGAAACTGGAGAAGACTTTGAGGTGCGGGCCAACTTGTGCCAGTTACCCAAACATCGTGCCACCTGTGGATTGGCTGATTTCAAATGGATATTATGACGTTGGTGGGAAGAGGAATATTGCTGGTTTAACTATACCGTTTAAGCGGGATTTTCCCCAGATCTCGCCTTGATTTCCCTGCTGTCACTAGCCCCTAATAAAAGTTCCTTTTGAGACAATGCCTGTTTCAAGAGTTCTGCTTTCTTGGGTGGTTAGCTGAGGTGGGTCCTTACAGTAACATCATAAGTCCAAGTGAATGTGGGGTTTGCTATTTGTGGTTTCCCCTCTGGTAGTTCATTGATGATACTTTTCTGCCTGATTGTTTGTCTGGCATTGATCCTTGCTTATTTGAGCGTAGGCCGACAGTGGGGACGACTTCAAGTCTTTTTGTGAAATACCAAGAAACCATATCCACACTTCAACCAATATAGCAGGCAAACTACCGTACAGGTAATCTTTGACTTACAACCACAATTGAGTCCAAAATTTCTGTTGCTAAGCAAGATAGGTTTACATGAAAGCTGGACATGACCACTGAGGTAAAGACAAGGATAGAGAAAGCTCGAACAGCATTCTTCAAAATGAAAAAGGTCTTCTGCAGTCACGACATAAGCCTAAGACTGAAAATCAGGCTTGTCAGATGTTATATTTTTTCTATCCTGCTCTATGGAGTAGAGAGTTGGTCTCTGACAGAAGGCCACCTGAAGAGACTAGAAGCATTTGAAATGTGGATTTACAGGCGGCTGTTACGTATAAGCTGGGTTGACAAGATCAGAAATGAGGAGGTGGGAAAACCAAGGGAAATCATCAAAACAATTAAAAAACGAAAGTTAGAATATTTCAGACATGTGATGCGACACCCAGAAAAATACGGCATACTCCATTTAATCCTCCAGGAAAAGATTGAAGGCAAACGAGGTCCAGGCAGAAGAAGAACATCATGGCTTCAAAATCTAAGGGACTGGTTTGGACAAAACTCAGCAGCACTTTTTCGTGCAGCTGCTGATAAAAACAGGATCGCCAACTTGATCGCCAACGTCCGATAACGGATATGGCACAAGAAAAAGAAGAAGCAGCAAGATAGTTGTTAACTGGGTTTTGCCCCATTTTATGACCTTTTTTGCCACAGTTGTTAAGTTAATTACTGCAGTGGTTAAGTTAGTAATACGTTTGTAAAGTGAATCTGGCTTCCTCAATGACTTTGCTTGTCAGAAGGTCAGAACAGGTGATCACGAGTCCCGGACACTGCAACCGTCATAAATAGGAACCAGTTGCCAAGCGTCCGAATTTTAATAAGGATGCCGCAATAGTCCTAAGTGAGAAAAACAGTCATAAGTCACTTTTTTCAATGTCATTATAACTTTGCATCGTCACTAAACGAATGGTTGTAACTCGAGGACTTTGTGTGTATAAAAACAGGGAGCAAATCCCAGACTCACTCACACTGATGTTATTACCTAGTTGGGTAATGAGACATCTGCAAGCAAACAACCAAGCTCAGAGAGTATCAAGTACATCACAATTCAACCCAGAGCTACAAATATTATTTACTGAACCAGATCTTTTATGCCTGGATTAAATACATGTTACCACTCCCCTGATTGTGCATTATACTAAGGTTTTTTTTCTCATTAATTACTTTGTGGAGGATGTAAGGAGGTGAGAACACTTGAACTACTAGAAGGGGAAATCCCTTGTGGTGTGATAAACCACAGGGTCTGCCTTAGGAAGCTACGAAACTACTATTGCATTGTTTCCACTACAGATCATTAACCGGTTCAGTGCCCAGGCCCCTTAATACTAGAATGTTGGGTTGGATGGAAAAGTCACCAATCTGAGAAGTGCAGAGGCAGACTAAGTAGAAAATACCTATCATTTTACTGGAGTGGCTTAATGGGATTCTTTCAATCTATCCTTTGTCGAAAAGGATCACATTGCTCAGGTAATAAAAGAGAACCTTAAAATAGTCATTGCAGAAATCTTGATCTTTTTTCCCCGTTAAGAGTCATGTATTTGCTCTTTTCCTCAGATGGACTGGGAAAAGGTATAATAGAACAGGATATTATGTTACCAGATGCAACCTAATAGACTGAAATTTAGCAGATGGGCCCAATGTCCCTGAGGAAGCAGACAGTTGATTATGATTCTGTTATAGCCTGTAGTAGAAAAGCCGTGATTTATTCAGAGTTAGGAGTCATCCTGTCTGAAAACAGCCTTGTCAAGTATCCTGAGATGAAGAAATAAATCATCAAGCTCCTGATTTTGTGAAATATCTGGACCACTAGTTTGTTCCTAGTCAGAAAGTCAGGAGATCCAGGCAGTTCAAATGACTTCCTTGGTGCTTGACAACGGCCACATGATGTTGCCCTCAACAATTTTGGCATGGATTTCTTTAACAACAACTTCTGGAAGTGCTGGAATTTCCATTGCTAAGCAGTGCAGCCATGTGATTCTGCACTTTACAACCGCTCCACTGATCCCGATTACCGCTGTTAAGTGAGGACTACGTGTAATGCAAAATTTGGAACCCTAGAATAGGACAAAAAAAAAAAAATTGCACAATTAGAATCCATGACAATTGTTTGACATGTATTACAATAACCGCAATGTTAGGATTTTTAAATTATTATTTACAATGATTACTACGCCATTTACAATGACCACTACGCTGGAATTGGGTATGTCTAGTTTAATGAAAAGAAGGACTAGGGGTGACATGATAGCAGTATTCCAATATCTCAGGGGTTGCCACAAAGAAGAGGGAGTCAAGCTATTCTCCAAGGCGCCTGAGGGCAGGACAAGAAGTAATGGATGGAAACTAGTCAAGGAAAGAAGCAACCTGGAACTGAGGAGAAACTTCCTGACAGTTAGAACAATTAACCAGTGGAACAACCTGCCTCCAGAAGCGGTGAATGCTCCAACACTGGAAGTTTTTAAGAAGAGACTGGACAGCCATTTGTCTGAAATGGTATAGGGTTTCCTGCCTGAGCAGGGGGTTGGACTCGATGACCTCCAAGGTCCCTTCCAACTTTATTATTATTATTATTATTATTATTTCTGTGTATGGGACAAAACACATTTTTTTCTGGTGTGGATAGAAGAACTTGGTGACCCAACAGTTTCTCAATTCATTAGCACACCTACTTCCCTTCTTTGACATATAATCTTGCCCGAGATTTCAGATCTGATGCAACTTATTGCCTTCATTTGTCACCTACAGTATCACTGTGGGCTGCAGAAGTTGTGTACAAAAATAGTCAGACTATAAATATGAGCCAAGATTGAAAAATTAATGCAAGAAAAGGTTTAAATTCATTTTGGAGGAGAAGGATGATCTAAGCAATATATTACTTGGAAGGAACAAATTACAATGTGGATCTTGAAATGTAAGCCAAGATTCCCTCAAAATATGCTTGCAGAACCTTGAAGGTAAAAAAAAAACACCCCAGCCTAGTGTGAGTCATTTTCCGCTTTAATAATTCTTTTAATAACCGTTCAGATTTCACAGGTTACAATTATTTAGGACAGTTGCAATGATATCAAAATGCAATTGTCAAACTATACTTGGTTTTGAATAAATTATCTGACCCTGTTCCAAATCAGGTTCAAGATGATTTTGGAATGGGTTTTTCAGGTTTTCAGGTATATTTTAACAGCACTTTATTACCATTTGTTACAATCTATGAATATTATTCATAGAAAGCTGTCCGTGTAACATGAACTATAACAGAACAACAGAGTTGAAAGGGACCTTGGAGGTCTCCTAGTCCAACCCCTTACACAAACAGGAGACCCTACCCCCATTTCAGACAAGTGGCTGCCCAATCTCTTCTAAAAGCTTCCAGTGTTGGAGCATCCACAACTTCTTAAGACAAGCTGTTTCACTGGTTAATTGTTCTAATTATATTTTATTCAGCCAATTAAAAAAAAAAGGCATGTCTTAAAGAGCTGACCATCTATATTTCAACAGTAGGGGTAAAAAAGGGCATTTAACTCACACAGATGTAGTTAAATTACTCTGCTTCCTTTCTATGAGGGATGAAGACTAAGAAACAAAGCCAACAAGGTTACGATTATGGGCATAAAAGGGAAATGCTTTGACAATTGTTAGATTCCAGATAGAAGGAGCCATTAGAGAAATATGAGTGGAAATAAAGAGACTACAGGTAGCCCTTGACGTATGATCACAATTGAGTCCAATTGTGTTTGGTTGTTAAGACATTTGTTAAGTGAATTTTCATGACACAAATGTGAATCACTGCAGTAGTTAAGTGACACTGTTGTTGAATGAATCTGGCTTCCCCACTGACTTTGCTGTCAGAAGGCCCACAAAAGGGGATCACTTGACCCCAGGATACTGCAAACGTCATAAATATGAGTCAATTGCCCGACGTCTGAATTTGAATCATGTGACCATGGGGAGGCTGCAAGGGTCGAAAGTGTGAAAAATGGTCATGTCACTTTTTTCAGTGCTGTTGAATGGTCCCTAAATGAACTGTATAGGCTCATCCAGGGGTAGGCAACCTTGGCTCTTTTATGACTCGTGGACTTCAACTCCCAGAATTCCTGAGCCAGCATGGCTCAGCTTGGAAACCTCTCCCTTTCCCCTCAGCATGGCTGGCTCAGGAATTCTGGGAGTTGAAGTCCACGAGTCATAAAAGAGCCAAGGTTGCCTACCCCTGAATTAAATATTGACTGAAATAATTTATGCATGCTTGGGATAAACACGTCTGTCACCCGACAAAAATAAATAAATAAATAAAACGAGAAATAATGATCAAATAATAATTAAAATAATTAAAAAATAATTAATTAAAAAGAGAACCAAAAAAAAAACCCTCTTCAAAAGTGCACTCATTCCTTTTCTGCTATCAGTTTTCTATGTTTCTGTAAGTTTTGGATTTTTTTTTTCTAAAATAGATATTGGCTATCTGCTCAAATTCCTTCAAAACCCCAGTGTAACAAGCAAGGTCTCTATTAAGAGCCGTCTGTCTGCCCCTTTCCTGCATTGCACTACTTAGAGAGAGAAAAGGGAGTATCAAAAACAGCCTCCCCCAATTACTTTTGGCTCTTGCATACTTTCCAGGTCAGGCTCAAAGCTTATCTCTGGTTCTCAACATCAACAAAGATTCTCCGCTTCTGATCTCATGGAGAGAGGAGGAACAATTTGATAGGAAATGTGAAAGGCCATGTAAAAGTCAAGGCCTTAAATAAAATGCTTGTGGATGAAGGGAAGAGTAAGGAAACACCTAATAAGGCAATGGTTCCCAACCTTGGGAATTTCCAGAGTCTGGATGTCAACTCCCACAATTCTCATCAATGGTCATGCCTGTTGTGGAATTCTGGGACGTGAGGTCCACACTTTTGGAAATTCCCAGAGTTGGGAAACTCTATGATAAGGCGCAAGGGAAAAAGCATGGTGAATGAAGCTTGGGAGGGGATCTTCCAGCCTTCAAGCCAGATGTGGATAACCATGCTTCCACATCAGCATAATAATAATAATAATAATAATAATAATAATAATAATAATAATAATAATAATAATAATAATAATAATAATAATAATAATAATAATAATAATAATAATAATAATAATAATAATAATAATGTTGGAAGGGACCTTGGAGGTCATCTAGTCCAACCCCCTGCTCAGGCAGGAAACTCTATATACCATTTCAGTCAAATGGCTGTCCAGTCTCTTCTTAAAAACTTCCAGTATTGGAGCATTCACAGCTTCTGGAGGCAGGTTGTTCCACTGGTTAATTGTTCTAACTGTCAGGAAATTTCTCCTTAGTTCCAGGTTGTTTCTCTCTTTGGTTAATAATAATAATAACAACAACAACAACAATAATAAAGTTGGAAGGGATCTTGGAGGTCATATAGTCCAACCCCCTGCTCAGGCAGGAAACCCTATACCATTTCGGACAAATGGCTGTCCAGTCTCTTCTTAAAAACTTCCAGTGTTGGAGCATTCACAGCTTCTGGAGGCAGGTTGTTCCACTGGTTAATTGTTCTGTCAGGAAGTTTCTCCTAAGTTCTAGGTTGCTTCTCTCCTTGATTAATTTCGGTTAGTTTCCATCCGTTGCTTCTTGTCCTGCCTTCAGGTGCTTTGGATAATAGCTTGACTCCCTCTTCTTTGGGGCAGCCCCCGAGATATTGGAACACTGCTATCATGTCCCCCCTCGTCCTTCTCTTCATTATCCTTCTCTTCATTAAACTAGACATACCCAATTCCAGCAACTGTTCCTTATATGTTTTAGCCTCCAGTCATCTTTGTTGCTCTTCTCTGTACTCTTTCTAGAGCAGGGGTGTCAAACTGCCGGCACGCGGGCCGGATGCATCATAGCAAAACTGCACCTACCCCATTGCCGGCAATGGCAAAAAAGTCGCGATACGTTGCGACACGTCACATGACGTTGAGAGTTTGACATTTCTGTTCTAGAGTCTCAACATCTTTTTTATATTGTGGTGACCAAAACTGGATGCGGTATTCCAAGTCTGGTCTTACCAAGGCATTGTAAAGTGATATTAACACTTCATGTGATCTTGATTCTATCCCTCTATTAATGCAGCCTAGCACTGTGTTGGCTTTTTTTGGCAGCTGCAGCACACTGCGGGCTCATATTTAAGTGATTGTCCACTAGGACTCCAAGATTCCTCTCACAGTTGGATCTTGGAGTCCTAGTCTAGTGGACAATCACTTAAATATGAGCCCGCAGGGTGCCAGCCTTGGTGATTTCTCCCTTCTATTTTCCCACTATCTGCAGCCTTGTTTCTTCTACTAAACTGGTTTTTCATAGAACAGTTGAGAATAGGATAGAGACATAAGCTTCAGAACCAAAGCATATCTATCATAATTTTTATTTGGTATATAAAATATGGCATTCCTGGGACTTAATCTGAATTCCTGCTTGACTTGGGCACAAACTGTCTCAAAAAGCTTGGAGAATTGGCATTTCATTTGAGAATTGAGATTTCATTTGCTGCTGGATTATCATCCTAGGTCCCCCTGGTTAATTTCACATACTATGCTACGCTATGGTTTCTAAAATAAACAATGGTGGCCTGATTTATAAACTGCAATTCACCCAGCACCCTAAGCCAAAAACAAATATACCCCAATAAAAGTCATCCTTGACTTACAACAATTTGTTTAGTGACCGTTCAGAATTACAAAGGCACTGAAAAAATGACTTATGACCGTTTTCCACGCTTACGACCGTTGCAGCATCCCCATGGCCACATGATCAAAATTCATATGCTCGGCAACTGGCATATATTTACGACGGTTGCAGCGCCCCGGGGTCATGTGATCACCTTCTGAGACCTTCTGACAAGCAAAGTCATGGGCAAAGGTCGTAACTGTGAAAAAACGGTCACAACACAAGTCACACTTTTCAGTGTCGTTGTAACTTTGAACAGTCACTGTACGAACTGTTGTAAGCCAAGGACTATCTGCACAGAATAACAGAGTTGGAAGGGACCTTGGAGGTCATCTAGTCCAGCCTCCCTGCTCAAGCAGGAGACCCTCTCCCATTCCAGACCAACGGCTCTCCAGTCTGCAAGGAGTATAAATCCTTCCATTCCCCGCCATCCAGTCAGAGCTGAAGAAGCTTCTTGGATGAGAAGCGAAATGTCTTCAACGAAAAACAAGGAAGTCCAGTTGCCTCCATTGAAAAAAAGCATCTTTGGGATCTTGTCCCACAGCGAACTGTCCTGTGGCGAGTTGACCATGGCAAGTTGTCCCACGTCAAGTTGGCCGCGGCCAGTGGGCTATGGCAAGTGGGCCGTGGCGTTGGCCAGTGAGTTGGCCGCGGCCAGTGGACCATGGCAAGTGGGCCGTGGCGAGTTGGCCATAGTGAGTTGGCCGCGGCCAGTGGGCCATGGCGAGTGGGCCATAGTGAGTTGGCCATAGTGAGTTGGCCGCGGCCAGTGGGCCATGGCGAGTGGGCCGTGGCAAGTTGGCCATAGTGAGTTGGCCGCGGCCAGTGGGCCATGGCAAGTGGGCCGTGGCAAGTTGGCCATAGTGAGTTGGCTGCGGCCAGTGGGCCATGGCGAGTTGGCCATAGTGAGTTGGCCACGGCCAGTGGGCTGTGGCGAGTGGGCCGTGGCAAGTTGGCCATAGTGAGTTGGCCGCGGCCAGTGGGCTGTGGCGAATTGGCCATAGTGAGCTGGCTGTGGCCAGTTGGCCATGTCGAATTGTCATAGACCCCCCCCACCCCCCGCGTAGAACGGCCCGGGCCGGACAAGTGCCCGCACGCGCCCGCACGCGCGCAAGAGAGAGAGAGAGAGAGAGAGAGTGTTCCAAGAGGGACGCGCGTGCGTGCGTGCGCCCCCTCCCCTCCCAGTTGCCCGCGCGTCCTCGCCTCCCCTCTGGGTAGGACCCTCCCTTTCCCCCTCCCGCGTGGAGGTGGGGGGGGAAAGAAAGGCGTCGGGGGGGGCGGCTGAGCGAGGCGAGAGGTGTGGGGGGGGGAATGCGCGCGCGCGCGCGAGGCGGGAAGGCGAGGCGCCGCCGCAGGAGGAGGAGGAGGAGGAGACGGCGGCGGCTGGAGACCTCCTCCTTCTTCTTCACGCCGCGGCAGGCCAGGCCCCTCCTCCGGCAGTAATCCCCGCGCTGCCGCCGCCGCCGCCGCCGCTGCTGGCGAGGCCTGAGGTGGAGGAGGAAGAGGGAAAGACGGCCCGGGAGGGTGTCCGCCTGCCCGCTTGGTCCCCGCCGCGTCAGGCCCGTGGCTTCCTCGAGCCCGTCCTGCGCTCGCCCCGGCCCGGCCCGGCCGCTGCCTCCTGCATGTCTTGCTCGCCCTCAGCCCCGCCGCCGCCTGAGCAGTCGCCTCAGCCCCGTCGACAGACGCCCCGCGGGCTGGATGCAGGTGAGCGCCAGGCGGGCGCCGGGCCTCCTCGGCGGCGAGGCCGAGTGAGGGCTGCCTGGCTGGCTGGCCGGCCGGCCACCCGGGCGGCCCTGCTAAAGTCGAGGTCGGCGCGTCTCCGGCCTCGTCGGCGGCGCCGGCCGGAGGGGAACCCGGGAGGGCAGCGGCGGGGAGTTGCGCGTGTTTTGCACGCGGGCGTGGGAATGCGCGGGCTAAACACGCGGGGAGCTTGCGTGTCAGTGGAGGTCTTACGCAGGCGTTTGTGTGTACGCTCACCCGCGCGCGTGTGTGTCTCTCTCTGTGTGTGTGTGCTGGCGTGTATCATCTTTACAACTTCCCTCGTGCCTTTTCGTGGTTGCGTTTGTGGTTTTGTTCCGTAACTCCCCTTTTTCGGTGTTTCGGGTGGACGTCTGGAAGAGGCGCGTTTCGCTCGGGAGAGAAGATGAGACACTTTTGGGTTGGGGTTTTTTTTTGTTTTTGTTTTACTACGTATTACTCACCCGTAAAAGTTAACTCGGAGTGCACATGCGCCCCAGAAGTTGCTTGGAAAAGCTCCCAGTCTCACTAAATCTCACTTTTGCTCTACAATGTGGTTGTTGTTGTTTTTTTCAGTTCCCAGTTGCGAGCCTCCAGCATAACTGGATGGAAAAACAGGACCTAACTTCCTTATTTCAAATAGATGCCTGGGGGAAACTTTAGAATACAGCTCTTGGGGAAATGGCCGGGGTTGTGAGTGTTGCAAGGATGTTGTTAAAGGATGTTTCCTTACAAGGGATCCAGGTCTGGACGTTTGCTTCATATTGCATGACATTTGTCACACGTGACATGTTTTCAACCAAAGCTGTAGAAGGAAACAATGCCCACCTCTCTTAAGACTTTGCTATAAGCATGACATGTAATATAGCCATTACAATGTGGTGTTCCAGGTTTTTATTTATATACCCTTTATATCCTGCCTTTTGGCCCTTGCAAAAAGCTTCTTTAAAGATTAATAGTTAATATCTAGAGTGTTTGTGTTCAGTGGAAAAATGCAACTGTGAATAGTGTGGAATAATATCCTGTTAACTCCAGAGGAAGAATTCTGTTTGGGTGCCTTTATTTTTTTCGAAATGCCTCTGAACTGTAACAAGTTGTGTAAAGGGTGACTGTGTGCAAACATTTATCTTAAATTGTTAATCCAGATGTACAAATCCTGGGTGATGGGACAGCTGCTTTGTGTATATATGTAAACCATTGCTTATCTGTCCAGGGTAAACCAGTTCTATGTATTTAGAGTCAATTTTGGCTGCCCTTCTCTTTGACTAGGTGTACGTAATGTGTGTATGTGTTATTTCCTTGCCTTTATAAGACCAGCATTTCAACTAGTCGCTTTTAAATTTTGTGTACAGTTGCATTCCAGTGGCGAGATGGTGGCAAATAAATTTTAAAATAAATTTATAAATAATAAATAATTTGAATAAGCTAGCATGCAAATACAGGTCCTTGGCTTACAACCATTCCTTTAGGGGCTATTCAGAGTTACAATGGCACTGAAAAAAATGACTTATGACCACTTCCCACACTTAACGACCACTGCAGAATCCCCATGGTCATGTGAACAAAATTCAGACACTTGACAACTGACAAGTATTTATGATGGTTGCAGAGTCACAGGTTACATTATCACCTTTTGCAACCTTCTGACATTTAACAACCATGTTAATAACAACTGCAGTGATTGACTTAACAACTGTGGTAAGAAAGGCCATAAAATGGGGCAACATCCACTTAACAACTGTCTTGCTTAGCAATAGAAATTTTGGGCTCAACCTGTTGTAAGTCAAGGACTACCTGTATTTAAGCAAATGGAGGATAGAATATTGAATAAGAATGTGATTTTTTTGATGGGTTTGCCAAAACCCTGGTCTTTTGCCTTCTTAAATGTCTACTGTTACACGTTTTTAATAGCAAGTAAAATGAATTGTAACCTTTTGCATTTGCTTGCACTAAATGGTTTTCTTTCTATTGTTCATTATTGTATTGTCAACTGTCCATTTAGAATTTCAAAAACAATCTAAGGTATGTTCTGTGATATTTTCAGAACCGGCCTAGTGGGAAATTACAATAGTGTTCTTTAGGCTTTGTTGATGAATGGCAATTCAACTGCTTACATTTCAAGTTTAATACAATATTTATTTAACAACAATTCAAGGCAAAGAACATATATAATACTTCTTTCTCCTTCTTTTTTCTCCACAACAAGCCTATGAGCTGAGAAGGGCTGAGAGAGAGTGACTGGCTCAAAGTCATCCAGCTGGTTTCATGCCTAAGGCAGGATTAGAACTCGTGGTTTCCCGCTTTCTACCTGGTGCCTTAACCACTAGACCAAACTGGCTTTCTGTAGCCCTAAATTAGAAATGAGGTGGAAAATAACATGAAAACCTACATTGATCCTGCTTTTTCTCAGGCTATGATCCAGATTCCAGAACATTCATGCTCAGCAGAGGATTTTGTAGTTAAAATGTCCAAATTAGCTAAAATGATCAAGCATATTCCATGTTGCTGTATTATTTTTCAGGTATCTGTGTCCTGTTTTTAGTGTCCTTTAAATGAAAAGGACATTCCACATTTCATTTGTGTTTGTTTCAGATAAAAATTGCACAGCAGACTTAGGGGTCATGGAAGCAACATGTTTGTTATTGTTAAATATTGTTTTAAATTCTTAGAGGGAAATCAATTTACTCCTATTTTTAAACAAGGAAATATATAAACTTCATATCTTTCATAATTCTGCATTAATAATTGCAAAATTACCTAATAAGATACATTTCTCAAAATAATGACACATTTTTCAAAAAGAATTCTTTTGAAATGCTTTAAATTCTTTTGAAATGCTTTAATTTTACTAAGCATTGTGTTTGCCTAATCTACTTTTACATACAGGTAGTCCTCAACTTATGACAATTGAGTCCAAAATTTATGTTGTTAAGTGAATTTTGCCCCATTTTATGACCTTGCCACAGTCATTAAGTGAATCACTGCAGTTGTTAAATTAGTAACACGGTTAAGTCAATCTGGCTATCCCATTGACTTTGTTTGTCAGAAGGTGGCAAAAGGTGATCACATGACCCTGGGACACTGCAGTCATTGTAAATATGAGCCGGTTGCCAAGTGTCCAATTTTGATCACATGACCGGTCATAATTGTGAAAACCAATTATAAATCACTTTTTTCTGTTGTAACTTTGAACAGTCAATAAACAAATGGTGGTAAGTCAAACATATTGTCTAAAAGCGACTGTTATATCTATAGTTGACTTGAGATGTTGTTTGTGTAAATACCCTGAATTCTCCCTTTTATCTGATTTTTCCATAGAGTTAATTATTTAAAATAGCACTGAGTTAGCTTGATCTTTCAAGAGAGAAAAATCAGTATACATTCTGAACTCCAAGTTGGTTTTGACTTATTAGTCTTGACTGTTACTCAACTTCAGTTGTTTTTAAATTTTCCATAACCCCAGTCAAATTTCTTGTGTAAACAAGAAAGAACTAATAATATAGCAGACACAACTACATGCACATGTGGCTCATAAAAAGTAGCCATGTTTTCCTTAAATAGTTTTTAAGGACTAATCATTTTAGTCAGCATTATGTCTAGATCATGGGTCTTCAAACTTGGCCCTTTTATGACTTGTGGACTTCAACTCCCAGAATTCCTCAGCCAGGCACCCTTGTTTTTTTTTTTTTTTTAAAGTAGAATAATAATGGCTGACTTTTAACTATATGTCCAAAATACAGGTAGTCCTTGACACAACTGTTTGGTGATCGTTTGAAGTTACAAAGGCAGTGAAAAAAGTGACTTATGACTGTTTTTCAGATTTAGTGACCACTGCAGCATCCCTGTGGTCATGTGATCAAAATTCAGACACTTGGCAACTGACTCATATTTTTGACAGTTGCAATGTCCCAGGGTCATGTGATCACCTTTTGCCACCTTCTGACAAGCAAAGTCAATGGGGAAGCCAGATTCACTTAACCGTGTTACTAACATAATAACTGCAGTGGTTCTCTTAACAACTGTGGCAAGAAAGGTCATAAAATAGGGCAAATTCTCACTTTAACAACAGAAATTTTGGGCTCAATGGTAATTGTAAGTCGAGGAGTTACCTATACATAACAATTCACTTTAATATTTCTATATAGGTTGTTTAATTGTGAGAGACTTTTGGTTGATTAGTTTTATTACAGTAACTGCAAAACACTAAAATAATCTCTGACGATGGTGGGATCTTAGTATACACTATACAAGATTTTCTGCTCTCAGTTGAATCCTTTGACATACTAAGAATATTCATATACAACAGATGTTTTTGAGCAATTGGTGTTTTTCATAGAACAAGGGTTACAGACATTCAAGCTGCACATTAACTGCATTTCTTATGTTAACTTAATTTTTTTTCAATTCTTTGATTTGGAAATAAATAAGCATTTACTAAATAACCACAGCTTATTTGCGCAAGTTAAGTTTCAAAATTGCATCTAATGTTCAGTTTACTCAGTTCTTCTTTTTAGCATCATCATTCAAGGTTGCTCCAATTACTACAGTACATGCATCAAAAGAGTAATCATAGATTTCACCTCTTTTGTTTTGTACTCTTCGTGAGTTTTTATTTTCTTAGGGAAAATGTGTTTAACCTTATGTTTTAAAGATAATGGCCTGGTGTCTCACAGTACGTCATAACTAACCCTGTGGTGTAGATAATCTGTTTTGTATTCTTCAACTTAGGGAGAAGTCAGAGATAGGGAGTCCTGTGTCTTTGCAATGTATATGATAAACCTATTTAGGTGACAACTAGAGCTTGTTTATACATACATTTCCATAACAAGAAAAGCTTCATTGGCCCATGGCTTTTGAAGATGAATTATCCATCTAAAGCAGGGGTCTTCAAACGTGGCCCTTTTATGACTTGTGGACTTCAACTCCCAGAATTCCTCAGCCAGGCACGCTGGCTGAGGAATTCTGGGAGTTGAAGTCCACAAGTCATAAAAGGGCCACGTTTGAAGACCCCCTGATCTAAATTTACAAACCTGATCTTTCATATTTAATGTGACTGCCTAGCTGACTTGCTGTGCTTACCTTGTAGCCTTAGTACGTTATTATCTCTCTCTAAAAATTAAATAATGACTGAATGGTATCCTTGGTTACTGGAGCAAGAAAAGTGGACACTAGTCAGCTTCTCAACCAAAATGGCACGGAATAGAGGGTGACGTAAAATCTGTGAAATTATTTAGTTTGTTATTACTTGATTCATTTTCTAACACATCCTTCCAAAGTAAATCTGTTATAAAAAAAAAATACGCTTCTGAATCACTAGCTTGTTGCATCAGTATTGCATAATGCTCAGTTTTTAAGTGCAACCTAAAGACTTCTTTGTTAAAATTATGTATTAGTATTTTAAAGCAATCCTGCAGTATTCATTACAAGTAGTCCTCGACTTACAACAGTTTGTTTAGTGACCGTCTGAAGTTACAACGGCACTGAAAAAAGGGATTTATGACCATTTTTCATTTAGGACTGTTGCAGCATCCCTATGGGTCACATGATCAAATTTGGATGCTTGGTAACTGATTAATATTTATGACGGTTACCGTGTCCTGGGGTCATGATCACCTTTTGCGACCTTCTGACAAGCAGTCAACGGGGAAGCCAGATTCAATTAGCAATCATGTTACTAACTTAACAACTGCAGTGACTCACTTAGCCACTGTGACAAGAAAGGTCGTAAAATGAGGCAAAATTCACTTAACTGTCTTGTTTAGCAACAGAAATTTTGGGCTCAATTGTCGTAAGTCGAGGACTATCTTTATAATGTTTAGAGCAGTTCTTTTTTGTTTCTTTAACCGCTTCATTCAATCTATAGATGACACTATAAATTCCCAATAGCGGCCAATAAATTATTTGAAGCATTCGGGTGGTGAATATTCCACAATACCCAACTTGAGGAAAAGAAGCCTGATCTTCCATATAGGTTCCTTAGATAACCTGGTTTAAACTAATTGACTTTGTCATGTTTACCTCCCTTAAAATGCTTCTCTAAATTATTTTAAAAGAGATCCAAGAAGTTAGGGTTAGTTTGCTTAACGTCTGTTTAGGGCAAATTGGTAGCAGTCGTAATAAAAATAAGCACATAGAATTGCTAGCTAGCCTGGATGAAGGACAATCAGCACAGATTCTGCAATCTTGCTTCACCAATCTTCTAGACTTTTTTAAGGGTGTTAGCAGGCAGAGGGATGAAGTTGATTATCAGATTGTTTGGGTTTTCAAAAAAGCCTTTGACAAAAATTTCTCATCAAAGACTTTGAGTAAATCACCTCCATCCTTCATACCTGATACGAGGTCATTACTATGAAATGCAGTGTTCGATTTTTGGTCACACTTAAAGACATAACATTTGATCTGGAAAATTCAATTACTTGATTCTCTGTTCTTTTTGCCAGAAGTCTGGAAAGTTCATCCAGGGGCTTTTTGGCAAACACTAATCACTCCTCTCGGTGAACGTGGCTTCCCTCTTGCTGTTCTCTCGTGAATACTATTTTTACCCAGTGCTTTTCTGATGACGGGGCCACGAATGCTGACTTTGGTTGAGGTAAAAGAGCCCTGCCTGCAGAGCCTCTTGATGCTGTTCTGGGATTCTTTGTGACTTACTGAATAATTTCACGCTGCACTCTTTAAGTGATTTTGACAGGGCAGCACTCATGTTTCAATGTTGTCCCAAATCTTCTCCATTTCAAGGCTGTGTCTCTAAATGTAAATCGGTGAAGACTCAGGGCTTCACAAATGATCTAATTATAATTCAGGGTCAAAAGCATGAATTGCTTTCTAACAGAGGCTTTCAAAACAGCGCCTTTAGAACTGTATTCCCCAACCTTGGCAATTTCTCTTGGTGTATGAACTTGTGTATGGAATTCTGGAGTTTGAAGTTCCTATACCTAGAAATGGCTGAAGTGGGGAAATAGTGCTCTACAATCTTAAGAATTTTACAAGAGGAGAGTAAAAGTTTGTGAAATTCACGGAGTTCGGTTGTTAGGCTAGAATGATGTATGAATACATTCAAATAAGTTTTTCGTTTAATAAAATTGATTAAACTAGGGCAGGGGTAGGCAACCTTGGCTCTTTTATGACTCTTGGACTTCAACTCCCAGAATTCCTGAGCCAGCCATGCTGAGGGGAAAGGGAGAGGTTTCCAAGCTGAGCCATGCTGGCTCAGGAATTCTGGGAGTTGAAGTCCAAGAGTCATAAAAGAGCCAAGGTTGCCTACCCCTGAACTAGGGGGACAGTAAACTTTTCACATCAGCATATCTCACTGTGTTTTTATTTATGTTTATATAATGTATGCAACAAGTACCAAGTGCATAGATTATCTAGCTCAATCCTCTGCTCAACTCAGGAGACCATAGTACAGCATTGTTAACAGATTTAGTCTGTGTTGAATTGATGGAAACACTCCATTGATGGAAACGCTACCTCCTGAGGCAAACTCTTTCATTTTTAAAAAATAGCTTTTATCGTTAGGAAATCCTCCTTTATGTTCATCCAAGATAAGTTTGAAATCTGGATTTCTTATCCTGTCTTCTGGAACAATCCTGAGGTGTTTTGTCCCACCTTCCACATCATAGCTTTTCAGACAACTATCGTGTCTTCCTACAGGTTAAATATACCGAACCCATCCATTAGCGTTCACATTTTTTTTTCTTTTGACCCCTTATCTTGATTGTTTTCCTTTGAACCCAGTCCACTTTGTTAGTGTCACTGTAAAATATGCCACCTGGAACTTTTATTTCCTCAGACTTCCTTTATGTATTTAGTGAGGCCTACCAGTAACATTGATAACATTCAGTGGCAAAGATTTTAAAAAATAGAAATTCCAAAAGGGCACAAATACTTCATACAGAATTATATGGATTGCTAACTGTTTAATAACTAGGAAGGAATAAGTTGGTAGTTTCCCCAGATTGGGAAGAAAGAACTGGAATCTCTCAAGTTTCAATATTGAAACCAGGGACTTTCAACTTGCTCATAAACTATCTTGATTTGGAATAAGCAGTGAGTTTGGGATGAAAACCAGAAATGATGTTAAAGAACTCTAGAAAAAGTTCCTTGCAACTGGATGAATATTAACCAAATAGTAAATGCAATTCAGTTTAAATATAATATCATGCATTTCAGGGGAGAAAACCCATTAATTTTACACATAACAGTTAAAACATTGTACTGGCATTGGAGAAATTCAGGTTCAATCTACTTTTAGCCATGAAAAATCATTAGGTGGCTTTGGGCCAATTGTTCCTTATCAGTTCAATGTACTGTATCTCACAGGATGATTGCTATTGTGAGGAAAAATAGGAAGAAGGATGCTGTGTGCTCTATCCTGAGCTCCTGAACAAAATACAATCAATCAGTCAATAAAAAGATATACGCTGATTGGGGTCTGAGATGCCTTTATCCACTGGCATCATGTCTATATAACTTTGCAATCTTGGATGTTTAGGCAAGTTTATCCTGGAGAATGCCAAATTAATAGTAAAAAGAGAATCGGGGACATTGCTTGTCAAAATATCACCTGTGCCTTCTTCACCAAGTCATATAATTGCACAAAACTTCAATTGTTGTTATTGTCCTGTTTTTTCCTTTCCTAATAACAAATTATTGTGAAACTATTTCTCTTTCTTACTGCAAAGGCTGGCCAAAGGCAATACTAAACATTTAATGTAAAAATGATTTGATTTAATCACTAGGAAAAGGACTGAAAACTACCAACAGTTCTCCCTTTGTACCAATCGATTGCCATGTCTTCATCTGGAATATTGTTTATCTAGTTGTGGTAGCAACATTTGAAAAACATTTGTGCTGGAAAAGTACCAAAAAGTTCAACTTAAGTAATCATGGGGCGCAAACACTTTCCATATGAGAAAAGGTTAGAATATTTAAGAGTATCTAGGTTGAAAAAAAGGGGAAGAAATGATCAAAGTGTATAAAATCATGTATGGCATAGAGAAAGTGGTCAGACAGCAGTTTTTCTTATTGTGAAAACACTAGGATCAGAAGTAATATAATGAAACTGATTGGAAGAAGTTTTAAAAACCAACAACATGGTTGGCTGGGATATTCTGAGAGTTGAAGTCCAGAGATGTGGAATTTGTTATCCCAGGACATGGTAATGGCAACTGCTATTGATGATTTACATTATGGAGAAGATGTCCATCAAGGAATATTAGCCTTCAGAATTCAGTGTTTTCACTGGGTTGTGCAGACAGCTATCAAATATCCCATGCAGGAAACTAGTTAGCAGAGAAGAATGTGCATCCTTCTAGTGATTATGTACACACCATAACTGCAGGTAGTCCTCAACTTAGGACCACAATTGAGCCCAAAATTTATGTTGCTAATTGAGAAATTTGTTAAGTGAGTTTTGTCCCACTTTACGACTTCTGGCCACATTTGTTAAGTGAATCACTGCAGTTGTTAGATTAGTAACACGGTTAAGTGAATCTGATTTCCCCATTGACTTTGCTTGTCAGAAGGTCGCAAAAGGTGATCACATGATCCCTGGACACTGCAACTCATAAATGTGAGTCAGTTGTCAAGCATCCAGATGTAAATCACATGACCATGGGGATGCTGCAATGGAAATAACAGAAAAATGGTCATAAATCACTTTTTTCAGTGCCATTGTAACTTCTAACAGTCACTAAAGAAACTTGTAAGTTGAGGACTACCTGTATCTGATTTTCCACCATAAGACACAAATCCTACACTAGGATGGGTCTTTGCCGGATCTAGAAGAGCTATTCTTATGTTCTTAGCAGGAAATATCTTTAATGGAATAGTCTTACTATAAATAAATATGTCACATCACTTCCCACTTCAGATATAGCATAGTTGTATTACAACATCAGGATTATTACAGAGGAAGCACCTGCTTCTACTACAATACTAAAAGTATAAGAGTGGGAGCTAATTAGAAATGCTTCTTATAAGATATAAGAAACTTTAAATGTGTAAGATTTTTATTTCTGTATACTGTAATCAATTGCATGACTTTTTGCTATTTGGAGTTAACAAAAGCCAATTTTGTGATAATGAATTTATGTAATTCTCAAATCCCCTGAATAAAATTAATAATTTATTTAAAGTTAAGTAAAAGTGATTTTATTTTAATCTATATAGCAAAGAACACAAGGACAGAAGTGTGCAACTTTGTAAAATAAAAACTTTATCCGGAAAAACATTAAAATCTTACTTAAAATTGTATTTCTGATGGGAAGAATAAATGTATTCTGTTGTATAATATTTGAAATCTGGGTTTTTATAGTCCATGTCATTCCTCATTGATTTGAGATCAGTATTTGTGTTTTATTGAAGCACATTTCATTTTGAGCTCATGTGAGTTAGATTGTTTTGAGATAATTGCTTTAAGCTGGATCTAATATGCAATAGAAGAATCAATAAAAAGTCCAAAGATACTTTTTCAAAAGGCAACTGGACTTTGTTTTTCCTTGAAGATGTCTCACTTCACATCCAAGAAGCTTCTCAGTTCTGAAATTTCTTGGATGGGAAGCGAAACGTCTTCAAGGAAAAACAAAGTCCAGTTGACTTTTGAAAAAGCACCTTTGGGACAACCATGACCTGGATGATTGAGAATCTCCCTAGACAATCAATAATTTTTTTTCACAAACTATTTTTTCTGTAAGTAATACAGGTAGTCCTCAACTTATGACTGGTCACTTAGCTACTGTTTGAAGTTATAATGGACTCTCCAAAAGGTACTTACGACCCAGTCCTGATTGTCACACACATGGCTGCATTTTTTATGCTTTGCAACCATCCTGCATTTATAGCCATTTGCAGCATCTGGGGATCTTCAAGAGTAGAACTGTAGAAAATTATATTGGGTGCTATAAACTCTTATGTTGACCTACCATGGCAATAATGCGTTAGTATATCCCTTTCTTCTTGACTTCCTCTGTCGCACAGGTGTCAAACTCGCGACATCACTTGACGTCATGACGTATCGCGACTTTTTTCCCATTGCTGACAATGGGGTGGGCACGCGGTTTTGGCGTGATGCATCCGGCCCACGGGCCGGCAGGTTGACACCCCTGCTCTATCGTGACCGAGAAAGATGGTTGGATTTATTATGAAGTATCACTCGAAGATGGATTCAACAACTCCACCTTATTTAGACTAAAGAGAACATCCAAGATGCCCAAAATTTGAGATGGAGACAATTTCATAGAAGCGTGCTAGCTCCTCCCATCAGTTCTACAAGTTGCAAGTTTTGATAGGTCTACTACAATGCAGATTAGTAGGAATTCAAGCGCATTGGGCTAAAGGGAGGAGTTTTATTTGATAGGACAAGAAGAAGCTTTTAAGTCCTGCCTTTTCTACTTTTGATTCTACTTTTTTCTAGTAGAAGCAAACCCTTTCCTGTTGGCTTCATCTTCAAGTGACCGGTACTTTTCAACTGGGTTGGTATGGCACAGAGGTTAGTTTGGACAATTATCCTTTGCTGTGTAGGAGCTTCAAGATAGTGAAAATTATAGGCAACACAATATGGATATTTGAAATCCTTTTTTGGTTTTCGCATTTATTCTCTCATCTTTATAAAATACTTACAGAAGGTTAGAGTTTTGTAAAGGAAAACTAGATTAATTGTAGGAGCCAGAATTGATTATGCCATTGGTATGAAGTTTTTTTAATTTAGACACCCATTTCAGAATGTTTGAATCCTTTAAAGAGATCCTTTGTGTTTTAAATTTGTTTGCTGCCCATCTCACTTCGAGGCATTTTTCTTTGTCATGTACACTTTTTAAGTTTTCAGCTCATCAGATGAATTTCTTAGTATCTGTTGTTTTTAAGCTACAGGTTATTTAATCTATAATGCAATAGAAATTTCTTATTCTGAGATTGGATGTCAAAAGGAGTTTTGAATTATAAATTTGTGTCTGATCATTGCTGTTACGTATAATTCTAAAACTGAGCTTCTGAGGCATGGCAGAACTTGGGATGGAAAACATTTTCTCAGAGATAGCATTATTCACAGGTGACAGAATACCTTCCAGTAGCCTGATTAGGAATGGCAATAGTTGTTAATTGGCAATATTTTAAGAAATTTTGATTAAAGAAATGTATTAAGAGTTTGTTACCATGAGAGCTTTCTGTCTTGTGACTGCAGGTATAAAATAGAGGGCTCCTTATTTGTTCATAAATAGCTTTAAAAGCTTGCTTGAATATACTTACGCATTGCTTTTCTCAACATAGCTGAAATGTTTGGCAATGTGAGATTTTGGGATGTTGGAGAAAGAGTTTGCAAGGCAAGTCAAAACCTGTTTTATATGAAGGCTACTTGGATCTGATCCAAATTCTATGTGGATCTATGACAGTGTAGAATGAATTATTATTACACACTTGTGTGAAAGTATCATATGATCCTGCCATAAGTTCCTTTGCCATCTGCTTCAGGGTGTAATAAACAACATTTCTTGATATTTTCTTTGTCCTATATATCTTTTTAAAGAGGAAGGAAAATTGAAATGGTGTATTTTACAGATTTTCACTACGGCAAATACCTGAATGAAGACTTGTTTGTGTGCACATCATTTTGTTTCTTGGAATAACCTGCTCGGGTTTCAAAGCCCTGTTCGTTTCCAAGAAATCTGAGCAAATGAAAAACAAATGAAAGAGCTGCTCAGTTTTGTTGATATGTAGGTTATAAAATCATAAATTGAAGGTATCTGATGAGCAATTGTACGTAAGACTGTATTATAGGCATCAATTCATGTAGCAACCTAAACCTATCTTTATTTAATAAAGTCAACATGACAGATATATTGTAGAAACAGTCTATTCTATAATATATTAAAATAGTTATCTGTGCTTTTAAAGAACAGTTTGTAGCTGAGAAGCTTGTTTTGACCCAGGAAAAGCCTTGCATAACTTGGTGACCTGACACTGAATTTACAGAAATATTTAATGTCTTTGGAACAGAAGTCATTTCACATGCAAGCTTTTATGGGCACAAAACCTTGATTTATAGACCAGCCAACTGCCAGCTAATCACCCCTATTGCTTTGCTGCTCTCAGTCTGATATGCGGATATACAAATCACTTTATGATCTTTTTTGTAATCCCGTCCAGATTTTATGTTATAAAAACCAGCTCATTGAAGCTCTCACTTAAAGTTGCAGCAGTCCTTTCAAAGTACCGAGAGTGACAACAAACGTGGGGAAATTTGATGTCTGGGAAAAGTCCCAGGGGTCTATGAATGCCTTTTCCTCTCACAAACCAAAATAAACAGGATAGAACTAAATGGCCACAACATAAAATTAATGCATACCAGATTATTAATTGGAATAGCTCAATATAGAAGTACATGACAAGAAAAATCTTTTCAGTAGTCTGTTTACTTAGATTAGTTAAATTCACTTTGGCTTTTTGGATGTCTTTGAACTGCGTTTTCTGTTATTCTTTATCATGTACTATGTACTATATAATTATACATATTTCCTGCAAAAATATATATGTAACTATGCAGTTACTGCACTGCATTCCTTATAGGTTTGGTGTTTGATCAAATTGGCCAGGCAGATACTAAGGGAAATGGATGTTCCCACAAATAGCCAGGACCTATGCCACGTAGAATTTTATAGGTAACAACCAGCACCTTGATTCTACCTGGCAACCAATGCAGCTTGCAAAGCAGAGATGTTACATAGGTATTTGGAGGATATGTCCATCACTGCATGCACTGCTTCATTCTGGATCAGTTGAAGCTTCTGTGTGGCCTTCAAGAGCAGTCCCATACAGATAATAAAAGAATAAATGGAGAATAAGCCTGATTCTATCATAATCAAGCTTCTAGGTACATTGTTTTCTCCCAAGGGAGTACCAAAAACTTTAAGAAAAATAACAACTTTTATGCATCATTATTGAGATTTTTTTTTCATATTCTGTCACACTAATGTACATTATAGCATAAGCATGAATAATTACAGTTTGTGCCATAGATTTAAAACAGTGCTATCCAGAATTTTGAATCTGGTCTTTTTCAGTGAATGCAAACATATGCTGATATTGTACCGATAAAAGAGAATATTTGTAGTTCAGGGTTGAATTGTGGGATCCTTGGTGCTCTCAGCAGAACATCTGCAAGATAACCAAGCTGAGAGCATCAAGGACCCCACACATGCTGATAATACCTTTGGCTGAAGATTGCATAAAACATAAACAGGATTGTGGGCTGAAGTTCATATTATCTCTATCTTACTGACCTAAGAGTTGTGCTAGAGGCATCTCAAGGCCAGTACAATACACAGCATATTTCTTTTAAGATAAATAATTAAAGCTAGCTCTAAAACTCAGGTTGGTCTCCAAACTGGCAAAACTAAGATTAGCTTCTAATACATTTGGTCTTACAGTTTTCAAGTTGCTTTTTGATGAAATTTATTCTTCGCAGAGAAGTAATTACCGTATATTTATTTCCTCTCTTCCATTGAGTCCTGTCTATTAAGAAGTTATGTACCAGAATAGCTCACGTCCACTTCTGGCTGTTTACTGGAAGGTAACATAACTCTGATCCAACAGGCTACAAGGGCTTTCCCCCCCCCCCCAAAGAACTATTTCCATATTGTTTATTATATTTGCTATAAATTGTTCAAGGTGGGCTTTTCACAAACATCCATGGGAACAGTATCAAAGAAGGAGGGAGAAAGAGTTTTAGCCACTGCAATATATTTATAGCTATGTATGATGTAGGAGCAAACTGGCTACCCAGCCTGTTTCCCACATATTTTATTAATGTTTCGATGACAAGGTTTTGCACCACTTTAATTTTCTAATGTAAAATGAAGTGGCAAAGCCTACTTACATTACAAATTCAATCCTTTAGCTAAATATCAAATGTATGGCTGCTAAGCACAGCCTAGGTCTCTAGGACATCTCCATTTATACATTCAATTTGAAATCTACAAATAGAAGTTACTGCACCACAGTTTTATTTGGAAGAGATACCACTGGGCCATAACGATTTTAAAAGTGTACATCAAGAGTAGAAAATAAAAATTAATACTTGGCCTAGCATAAAATTACTAAAAAAAAGGTATTACAATAGTCAGCTTTGACTAATTTCTTCCTAAGGTTTCCTCTTGCAAGTTTCAAACAAGCTTTTGTTTGAAACTTGCAAGAGGAAACCTTAGGAAGAAATTCTTTAAAGTCCTTAAGAAAATAATTCAATACATTATTTTTTGGCAGCTTTTTCCATAACTGCCCCCTACCTTGTGGAAAAACTTCTTCCCAGAGGATCCAGATTTCTTATAAGCAAGCATTGGAGCTACTCTTTAAAAGATTATGTCCCTGGAAATATTCAATTTTGAGCATGGCCTATATAAAGCTAATGTAATACGTATTTACTGTCCGGCTTAAATCTTTGTAGCTTCAGGTCTCCATGTCACTTTAGACCTCAACCCCCTTCACCCCAGTTGTTAGGATGAGGAAAGTTGTAGTCTCATAACAACTGGGGATCTAAGACTGCAATAGTTCCAATGGTTGCGTGCTATAGCAGTTGGAAATTTCCAAGCTGTCTTTAAAGGCAAAGATGTCTTTGTGCATTGTAATAACTGGTTGAGAGCAAGATGAAAAAATAGATTGAATTATCAGGTGGAGCTCTTAAGATGGTAACACTTGAGATCCAAATGCTTGTGCATCTGAATTTAATAGAAATATAGTTTCAAAGATGACAATTCTCCAGTCTGTGTGAGGTGGAAAGCTTTCTGACATTCTACCTAAGGTCATTTTAAGTTGAAAGATTTGGGCTGACTCTAAAAAATTTTTTCATGCAGAATAGATGCATTTCACATTGAGATGGTGTCTGTTTTCTGTAAGCCAGGGGTCCCCAACCCCCGGTCCGTGGACCAGTACTGGGCCGTGGCATGCCAGCAACCGGGCTGCACAAACAAGCAAAGCCCCATCCGCGGGATACAGTCAGCACACAAAACCACGCACTCTCTGGTCCGTGGAAAAACCTCTCTCCACGGAACCGGTCCCTGGTGCCCAAAAGGTTGGGGACCTCTGCTCTAAGCCATCAAAACTCGAATTAGAATGGTACAGGTAGTCCTCGATTTATGACCATAATTCAGAGCTCAAATTATGTAAGTTGTGCTAGTCATTAAGCGGTTCAGACATGGCCACATTCAATTGTACATCTTCTTTTGTGGCAGTTGTTAAGTGCCATAGTCATTAAGCGTAACTATTGTCCACAGTGGGTAAATGCTGGTTTCCTGCAAAAAAAAAAAAAAAAAAGTTGCAAATCATGGTCATGTGACTGCTATAAATGGTCATAAATGCAGGTTGGTTGCCAAGTGCCCAAAATGTGGTCACATGACCATGGAGGGGGTGTGGCCATCGGAACTTCAAATCCGGGCTGTGACCACCTTTTTGGGAGGTTTGTCATATGGTTGGTAAGCAACTGATTGTAAATTGAGGATTACTTGTATATGATATAATAAGTAGTACAGGTAGTTCTCTACTTAACAACAGTTCATTTAGTGACTGTTTGAAATTACAACAGCATTGAAAAAAGTGACTTATGACCATTTTTCACATTTATGACCGTTGCAGCATCTCCATGTTCAGGTGATCAAAATTTGGATGCTTGGCAACTGGCTCATATTTCTGACAGTTGCAGTGTCCCAGGGTCATGCAATCAGGGTCATACAATTGTAGGCTCAATTGTAGTCATAAGTCAAGGACTACCTGTAAAATGTTACCAGCTCATGGATTAAAGCACACAGTGTTACTTGTGCCAAGCGTTAATAAGGGTGGATCGCATAAGGTAATTATGCTAAGTTCGGTTGCAGGACTGGATTTTTACGTGTTCATTTTTTACACTTTTTGTAAAGTTCGCATTTGGGTGGAGTTGTTGTTCCTCTGAAGTTGTATGGAAAAGAGGATTTGACACTAGCGGTTATGGTTAGACCCAGAAGGGTGGCTATTTTAAGAAAACAATCCACCCACTCCTTTTGTCCTTGATACAATTTGCTTCATACTGAAATGCAACTCTTTTGACAGCTTGTGTTTTCAAGGATGCCCTTGTAAATCTATAGCCTGGAGTGTAGCTTTGTCTTCACTGTGTACAAATGCCAGTTGCTAAGGTATATATTTTGTGCTCATTTAGTTTTGTGTGTCAGCCAAATAGGGCCACTGTGCATAAAATTCTTTGAAAAGTTTGTGTTGGAATGTAGTAAGCGTGTATTGTTGACTAGGGCAAAGAGCATTAACCCTTAGAAATATTTTTTTAAAAAAACCAAACATAGCATATCCTAATTCTGAATCTAGCCTCGGGCGATGTACAGCTGTTTGGAATAGAAGAATTTACATCAGCTTAACCCAGCTGTTCAGTTATAGAAATTATATTTAATTTCTCCTATTTAATTTGCTTAAGGGAATCTTATGTCCACAGTCTGGTCTCACGTGACTATAAAGGTAGTCCTCGATTTACAACAGTTCATTTAGTGACCATTTGAAGTTACGGCATTGAAAAAAGTGACTTATGACTATTTTTCACACTTACGACCATTACAGCATCCCCATAGTCACATGATCAAAATTCAGATGCTTGGCAACTGACTCATACTTATGACGGTTGCTTGTCAGACATCCCAGGAACACACAGTCACCTTTTGCAACCTTCTGACAAGCAATGTCAATGGGGGAAACCAGATTCACTTAACAACTGTGTTACTAACTTAACAATTGCAGTGATTCGCTTAACAGCTGGGGCAAAAAAGGTCGTAGAATGAGATAACATTCACTTAACAAATGTCTCACTAAGCAAGAGAAATTTTGGGCTCAGTTGTGGTCGTAAGTTGAGGATTATCTGGATCTGGATCCAGACAATAAATCAGGGCTGATTGTTAAGAATGTTGGCTACACATTTGCTGCCTGAGATTTCTAGAAGCTGACAATATCTAGACAGCTGTGGTTGCATTTCCTTGCCACAGACAAGTGTAAAATCAAATTCCTGATTTTGAAATTCCTCATTTCAAGTTTATTTCATGTTCCTAGTTTATTTCTTTTCCAACTTAAATGCAGAAAAAAATAGAAATTTCCTCTTCTAAAAGTCCACATCACTGTTCTAAACATAAATACTTCATACCCGCTTTTGTCATTGTTATGCTAAAGAACAGTGTAATTAATTATGTGCTATATTTCATAAGTGAAAGCCTTAATTTACCCTAAGTATTAATTTAGACCACTTCTGGGTGGCAAAATGAAAATAAAAATCTCTAAGGAAAAAGTAGTTAGTATTTCTAGGAAATTAATGCTTCTATTTTGAAGGGAAAAAACCTTAATGACTCTAATTAAATTGCCACAGAATAGCATTTCTATAGAGATAGCAGATTTTTGAAAAAGTAAATTACCCATAAAAGTTACTTGCAATAGATTTATCATTTTTGGTTCATGTTACTCATCTTTTAGGCGAGAGATAATACTATCAAGCTTTTTAATTTATTTGTAGGTGGATGGTTAGATATACAGTACAATAATATATACTTAGAGGAAGGTATTGAACAAACTTGTTCTATTTTTACTTCAGAAGTATTTACTTAGTTAGATATGATAGTAGTATTTCCATGTGAAGATGGTCTTAAAAATCAAATCCATTGGATAGCTAAAGAGTATAAAATTATACCCATGCATTATTTATTAAAATTGTTTCTGTATCATTTTTCCGTGCACTTAAGCTTCAAAGTGATATACTGTTTTTAAAATGCAATAACAGTAATATCCCACAGAAGGTCGCACACGGTGATATCATAACAAAATTAAGGGATTGTTTAAACAAAACAATCCGGCAGAAGCTACCAGATAGGCCATCTGTTGAGAGTTCGATTGCAATGGTTCTCTTTTCCAAAATACTGTTTTGAACTGGTCACCAATGTCCCCTTTTTGTTGATAAGCCCACCATCACCCTAAGACTAGTATATTCTTTGCCATTGGGGTATTTCTAGATATCTTCAGACCTGTCCGCTCCAAAATGAATCTTGCCTTGAACTGCAAGATGGGCGGCAAATGAATTTGGTAAATAAATAAAATCTGTCTGACAACGAAACATGGAGATTACAGCTTGTTGAGGGTCTTGCTACCAAAGGGGTTTCATCTGCTGGTACCCAGAATAGGACTTTCTCAGTGGTGGCCCTCTCTTTAATGCAGAGGTCCCCAACCTTTTGGGCACCAGGGACCGGTTACATGGAGAGAGGTTGTTCCGTGGCCCAGAGGAGGCGTGGTTTTGTGTGCTGCCTGCATCCCGCGGATGGGGCTTTGCTTGTTTGTGCGGACCGGTTGCTGGCATGCCGTGGCCCAGTACCGGTCCATGGACCGGGGGTTGGGGACCCCCGCTTTAATGGAACGGTTTGCTTTTACATAAAGATTTCTTCATCCCTGCTGGGTTTCAAAAGAGCCATTAAAAACCTGGCTAATTGATAAGACCTTCAGGGCTTTGTTAGGTTGAGCTGGGCCGATTCTTTTATTACAGCATAATTTTGGACTTCAGCTTTTACTTTTGTTTTTCATGCAGTCTCTTTTTTGTAAGCTTTTCAAAGCCAGTCCAGAATGGATAGCATAGTAAAGGTAACACGACCACAATTGAGCCCAAAATTTCTGTTGCTAAGTGAGACAGATGTTAAGTGAGTTTTGCCACATTTTACTATGTGGGGCACTTCCTTGCCCCAGTGGTTAAGTGAATCACGGCAAAAGGTGACTTCATAACACTGCAACTGTCATAAATAGGAGTCGGTTGCCCAGCGTCTGAATTTTGATCACGTGGCCTGTTGCTGTAACGGTCATAAATGTTTAAAAAGGTCATAAGTCACTTTTTTCAGTGCCACTGCAACTTTGAATGGTCACTAAATGAATGGTCGTAAGTCGAGGACTACCTGTAGTAATAAATACAACTTTTTAAGATGAGGGAGTGGCTCCCGTTATGTCTAGCTTAATTTTCAGGGCTGCATTTTGTAGCAAGCAAACTTTTTATTCCATATCGTACACCAGTTATCTGTCACGCTTACGAGTCATTTAATGATGAAAAAATTGCTGGTTATTACTTGCATGCTG
Source organism: Azemiops feae (assembly GCA_023970755.1). NCBI lineage: Eukaryota > Metazoa > Chordata > Lepidosauria > Squamata > Viperidae > Azemiops > Azemiops feae. The sequence goes on along the minus strand of JALGBA010001507.1, from coordinate 52,369 downwards.
TAATAATGACCTGTCGCCTTCTTTCAGACTAACAGGGATGCCAAAGGAAAAATATGATCCTCCAGATCCTCGCAGAATATATACCATCATGTCAGCAGAAGAGATAGCCAATGGGAAGAAGTCCCACTGGGCAGAGTTGGAAATCTCGGGTAAGGAATCCGATAAACGACCAGATCAAAGGAAAGTAGAACAATTAACTCCCTGTGATCTGGACTCTATGCTCCTATTAAAGCTTTTCGAGGGGATCGTGTGTGTTTTTAGCAGATCCCTTTTGTACAGGTAGTCCTCAACTTACGACCATAATTGAATTGGGAGTTACGTCGAAAGTCATGCAGGTCGTCTTGTGATTGACCGGATTTTTTTTTTACGGTGGTCATTAAGTGACTTGCCACGGTCATTAAGCAAATCTGCAGTCATTAAGCAAATGCTGAGGTTGTTAAGTGAATCAATCCATTGTCCACAATGCACATTTTCTGTTTGAAGCGAAGTAAACACAGTCATCTGACTATGGGATACTGCAGATGGCCGTTAATGTGGGCTGGTAGCCAAGCACCCAAAATGCAGTCACGTGACTGGGGTGGCCGCCAGAACTTCGAATCCAGGTCGTAAGTACCTTTTCTTTGGTCCATCACAATTTCAAAGCAACTAGTTGTAAGTCAAGGACTTCCTGTATTGCCAAGCTGGGTTTCCCTTATCCTGCATTTGTAACTTTCGTTTTTCCTACTCAGATGCATAACTTTAAATGCATCCTTCTTAAATACTGGTTTTAATCCGAATGCGCAGAGAAGAATTTTTTAAAAAATAATGTGTTTTTGTAGAAGAGGCGATTGTTTAATATTTAATTCTTTGGTCTTGACATCTCTCTTCACCTGGGAGAAATACAAATTTTGCCTCTTCAGCTAACCAGTAAAATTTTTTGATTCAAGATAATTCTTAGTTGTTTGACACTCTTTCACAAAGGCATATATATAGAAGTTATAGTGAACAGAACTTGTAATTATATATCTTTATATATATATGCAGGTATATATATATATATGCAGGTCTTGGCGTATTCGGGTCTTTTCCCGTGTAAGATTGAGAGTATCTTGGCGACGTTTCGACGAGGTCCCACTCGCCATCTTCAGGCTGGTGTCTTCGGCTTCGTGCTTGTGCGAGCAAAGCGTGATCGGAGCTGCCGTCCTTCTATAAATATTGGAGGGGGTGTGTGGCGTGTTGGCTTTGTAGCTGTAAGCGGGTTGGTTGGCTGTGTTGTTACATCTTGATTGGAAGATGGAATTGATGTAAGCAAATTAGCTGATGTAGCTGTAAGCGGGTTGGTTGGCTGTGTTGTTGCAGCCTGAAGATGGCGAGTGGGACCTCGTCGAAACGTCACCAAGATACTCTCAATCTTACACGGGAAAAGACCCGAATACGCCAAGACCTGCATACCTGTACCCTGTATATTCTTAATTATGCTAAAAATCTGAATCCCAGGTATTTATTGTTGGTACATGATTGGTATATTTTGTTGCAATTGCAAAATTAAGTATATTTGTTGAGCTTGTAGAAAAAGAAAACCTCTTAACTCTCTCTACCTGTTTCTGATTTTAGGTAGAGTGCGCAATTTAAGTACATCACTTTGGTCATTAACCCACTTGACTGCTCTCCACCTCAATGACAACTATTTGACTCGCATTCCACCGGATATTGCCAGGCTTCATAATCTGGTTTACCTGGATCTCTCATCCAACAAACTCCGAAGTTTACCAGCAGAACTAGGAAACATGGTTTCTCTCAGGTGAGTGGAATTCTTCTCTTCAGCAATAATCTCAAATCTAAGAGAGTTTTTGCTGCTGTTGTCTTGGCTACTGTATCGATGCAAGAATTTTTGTGCTTTTCTTTTTACGTAATTTTTGGGTGGAGTAGTAATATTTTGAAATTTATGCTCCTTGGCATAATGTGATCAAGAGCATTGGGGAAGGAGGAAACCTGGGGAAATAAGTTGATTCAAGCTATGGATAAACGTCACCACATATGGTAGAAAACTCAACTTGGGACTCTTTATTTTGGATAATAGTTTTTCCTCTGCCATTCTGGCATTTTTATGTACTTTGTGGAATGAGCCTGCAAAAATACTTGTTCAAAAACTTTTAATAATTTCTGAACGTCCAAGTCAGGTTGTTTATGATCTTGAAAAACAAGCTGTGCTACTGTTCTAGAGCCAAAGGTATTATTTTTTTTTTAAAAATAAAAATCTTCTAAAAACTGGACAAGAATTCTTGTAATATTTTGTCCTTCTTTATCTGATCCTTTATTTCAATCTGAAATAAAGGTTAGTCTGAAGCCCACAGTCTTGGCCACCTTTGTGGGCTTCCTTCAGTTTTTGGTTGACCCAGTGTGATAGCAAATTGTAAACACAAATTGTTATTTTGTTTGTACACATTATGATCCGGCACCAACTATATACCTTTATCCTCAGAAATGGTTGATCTGGAAGTGGGCTGGTTATACTAACCCAGATGCTCTGATGCTTTCTTCACATTTTCCATCTCACCACTTAGAAAAGTATCACAATGAGTGCAGATGTGTGAACCTCTTTTAAACTGCCTTTATTAAATAATTTACTCTGGTTTTTAGGGAATTGCTTTTAAACAACAATTTGTTACGAGTTTTGCCTTATGAACTTGGACGGCTCTTCCAGCTACAAACCCTAGGACTGAAAGGTAAAGGGTAGTAAGAAATATATTTTTGGGTGCTTAGGTCACTCCGATTCCCCTTTGGTCTGACTTTTTCCCACCTCTAATTAACCTCTTGGAGGCAATACGTGTTGTCCTCGACTTACAACCACAATTGAGCCCAAAATTTCCATTGCTAAGCAAAGAGAGTGGTTAAGTGAGTTTTGTCCCATTTTACGACCTTTCTTGTCACGGTTGTTAAGTGAATCACTGCAGTTGTGAAATTAGCAACAGAGTTGTTAAATGAATCTGGCTTTGCTCGACAGAAGTTCGCAAAAGGCGATCATCATATATACATACCAGTGCCCTTGTAACTTTGAATGGTTGCTAAACAAATGGTTGTTTGGGACTATCTGTATATGTTGTAAGTCGAGGACTACCTGTAATATATACTTATATATTATATGCGGTTTATTTCGCCTCTCGTACAAAACAGTTTCAGCGATTGATTTCTTTTTTAAAAAAATCCGCGTACAAGAATCCCACCAATCAGCCATAATCTGGTGCAGGAGAAGGAAACAGAGAATAGCACCCCTGTTCCACACTCTTCCCCAAATACACACTTTTGTTTCCACCAAGGGGAAAAAAAGTTACTTGGTGCCTCCAACAAACCAAATTTATGCCACAAAAGGGGAGGGGGCAAGTGGGGGGGAGGAGTATAATATAATATATAATATAGTGCAGGGGTAGGCAACCTTGGCTCTTTTATGACTCGTGGACTTCAACTCCCAGAATTCCTGAGCCAGCATGGCTCAGCTTGGAAACCTCTCCCTTTCCCCTCAGCATGGCTGGCTCAGGAATTCTGGGAGTTGAAGTCCACGAGTCATAAAAGAGCCAAGGTTGCCTACCCCTGATGTATATTCTTAGCCTGATTCTTTATTTCTAACTTTTCTGTATTTCTAACATCATCTCCCTGCCTGCCTGGCCAAAGCTGGGGAATGATGATGGCAGTTGAAATCAACTTAGAAGGGTTTCTTAAGCAATCAATCAATAAACTTTATATCAGTCTTGAGGTGTTTTTTGGTTGTTTTGAGCCTTTTATTTTGATGTGATTTACTTTTGCTACTCTTGTCTATAGAGTAGCACTAACCACTGCAAATCTATATTGTTGCCAAAACCCCAACATGTGTCCCTATAGTTTCCAGGAATCAGGTGTAACTCGAGAAACACTTAGTTAAGTCTCAGTTACAGAGTAGCAGAGCAGGCAGGGAAGGTTAAATTTGTTCTCCTGTTACAAGCAAGATCAGCCAGGTAGATTTTCCTTAAAAGAGCAAGTTCTGTTGGCAAATGGAAGGCCTCTTTGAAGCCCACAAACACAATTTGCTTTTGTTTCCTAGTTAACGTATTTTATTGTACTGATAAAGTTTTTGACCTGTTATCAGCCCTAAAAAGAATCTAAGCCAAGAGGAATGTCTTCAAGGACATAATTGCCTTTGAATAATACTTTGAAAACTCCAGTTGCAGATAAAGATAGGAGAACATTGAAATCTGCGGTGTTCATTTATCTAGTAAAGATGACTTCTGCCCAAATTGTTTTAGTTTCAGCCCCATGAATTAAAAAAAAAAGTTCCAAATACTTCGGCCAAACATTAAGAAAATAAAGCAGAAAGGCTCTGTTTTGGAAGGCAGAGCAAGATAAATAGAGTTTGAGATAAACCTTTTCGTTTGATGGGGTGATGGTGAAATCATTTCCTACTGTCCTTCTGATTGTGTACCAAAATGGATTTCACAATAACTCCCACTTTCCTGTTAGTATCACTTTACAATGCCTTGCTAAGACCACACTTGGAATACTGCATCCAGTTTTAGTCACCATGATATTAAAAAGATGTTGAGACTCCAGAAAGAGTGTAGAGAACAACAACAAAGATGATCAGGGGACTGGAGGCTAAAACATATGAAGAATGGTTGCAGGAATTGGGTATGTCTAGTTTAATGAAAAGAAGGACTAGGGGTGACATAATAGGAGCGTTCCAATATCTGAGGGGCTGCCAGAAAGAAGAGGGGGATTAATCTATTCTCCAAAGCACCTGAAGGCAGGACAAGAAACAATGGATGGAAACTAATCAAGGAGAGAAGCAACCTAGAACTAAGGAGAAATTTCCTGACAGTGAGAACAATTAATCAGTGGAAAGACTTGCCTCTAGACTTGTGGGTGCTCCAACACTGCAGGTTTTTAAGAAGAGATTGGATAACCATTTGTCTGAAATGGTATAGGATTTCCTGCCTGAGCAGGTGACTGGACTATAAGACCTCTAAGGTCCCTTCCAAATCTGTTATTCTATTGATTCACTGATGTCCTTATAAAGTATTTTCCCTAGGGATGAAAATGTTATCAGGTCAAAAATTATTGATAACTGTAAGAATGTTACTCTTATTCAATTGATATAATAAGAATTGTATTAGTTTAAATATGAGACAGTAAATGCTAAGGGGAAAAGAGAGGAAATATTTAATGTGGTACTTTGAGATTTTTATCAAAGATACTTGTATGTTATTGAATTATCGGTTAACCCAGCCGCCACGTTGCTTTTCAAATACTTAACTGTAAAATTAGGAAATCAATAAAACTTAAAAAAAAAAATGTTATCAGGTCTTCTGGTTTGTTCTAGAACTGAAAGATAGGTTACTAAGTTAACCTGCCTTCCAAGATAAATAAAGAATTAAGGATTAAGAATAATTAAGGATTGTTATAGTAAATATTAATTCATTCAAATTGAGAATATTGTGGAAGCCATTTCTTTTAAAAAATCTCGCTTTGATTCCAGGCAATCCTTTATCACAAGATATTCTCAGCCTGTACCAGGACCCAGATGGGACACGTAAATTGTTGAACTACATGCTTGACAATCTAGCAGGTAAGAATTTTTTTTTTTAAATGATGATCCTAGCAATCTGTCCTACTTATGATATGTAAGCTTTGTTAGGGGAAGAATTTTACATTCAGAGTCCTCCTAAAAGGATGCGTGTGCTCTCTGAACACACTATATTTTATACTGAATGCTCTTGCTAAGAAGAACTGGCTACTTGGTGCCATGTGGGTACCATGTTTACATCATGCATGATTATGACATTAAATTCCAGGACTTCAAGGAATTAGACCAGGGGTGTCAAACTCTCCGCGTCACGTGACGTGTCACGACGTATCGCGACTTTTTTTCCCATTGCCGGAGCTGGGGTGGGCGCGGTTTTGGCATGACGCATCTGGCCCGTGGGCCGGCAGTTTGACACCCCTGAATTAGACTGTAACCTTCATTAACATTCAGTCTCTTTGTTATTTCAGTTCATCCAGAGCAGCTGCCTCCAAGGCCATGGATTACATTAAAAGAGCGAGACCAAATTCTGCCCTCAGGTATTACTTTGATTGGCAAGGTGTGTTCTCTCTGATCCAACTAACTCAAGGCATTGTTGTGCTTATAGAAGGGCCCTCATACTTTTTTTTTTTTTTTAAAGTATCTTAGGTTGCAGAAAGTCACTGAACCTCTGAAATAAGAATCAAGGCGTGAAAATAAGAACATTCTCAGACCACACTCCATTTAAGCTTTTATGTTAAAAGCTAAATAGAGGAATAGTGTTTAAACGATGATAGCACCAGTCAGGGAGAGCTTAAGCTTAATGGGGCTCCAGGAAACCCAAATGATGCATCTTGAGTTTATGCTGTAGCAGCACAAAAAGCTAAAGGGGAAGGAGAAAAGCTTCATCCATAGCAAGCTAAGGTAGTCCTCAGTGAATGACCATTCATTCAGCAACCGCTTGAAGTTGTAAGGGTGCTGAACAATAATGGGTACTTACGCCTCAAAGTTACAGCCATTGCAGCATCTCCGCAGTCAAAAGTTCGGATGCTTATAAGCCTGCCCACATTTATGATTGCAGTGTGTACTTCAGTTCTCTCCACCTGCCTTTTCTCCCCCATCTTATCCAATCTATAATAATGATGATGATGATGATGATGATGAAACGTGTAACAGTGATACCCATTGTCATCGGGGCACTGGGAACTATGTCCAAAAACTTTGCAAAATACATCAAGAAACTGCAGCTTCCTGCAATAACTCCAGCAATGTTACAAAAAACTGCGCTACTCGGAACATCTTATATTTTAAGGAGGTACCTGGTTGACACCTAGGATGCTGGTAGCCAGGGCTTTTTTTCTCATAGAACGCTCAGAACGGAGTTCCGGCACTTTTTTTGGATGGAACCTTATAGGGTAGGCAAAGTCGGTTGTATGACGTGTGAGTTCCGGCACCTTTTTTTTTTTTTTTTTACAAAAAAAGCACTGCTGGTAGCAGTGGTCAACCATCAGCGCCAGCCAATTTGAAGGTTCAGTTGACTGAGGTTCATGTCTAATGAATAAAAGAATAATAATAATAATAAAAATGATAATGATAATGATAATAATAAGAATAAATCAAGAAACTGCAGCTTCCTGCAATAACTCCAGCAATGTTACAAAAAACTGTGCTACTCGGAACATCTTATATTTTAAGGAGGTACCTGGTTGACACCTAGGATGCTGGTAGCAACCCGTATCAACCATCAGCGCCAGCCAATTTGAATGTTCAGTTGACTGAGGTTCACGTCTAATGAATAAAAGATAATAATAATAATATAATAATAATAATAACAACAACAACAATAATAAAGTTGGAAGGGACCTTGGAGGTCATCTAGCCCAACCCCCTGCTCAGGCAGGAAACCCTATACCAGCTGATCATTGCCATCTTCCTCCCATTGCTGACCAGGTGCGCCCAACATGGCTGTGGACTTGAATACAGGACAGCAAGGGCGGCTGAGCACAGGATGGCCAAAGAGCAGAGATGAGGGTCAGATAGGCCGGGGGGGGGGGGCATTTGAAGCAGAGGCAACCACAGCAGGGCAGGAAAAGCATGAGGTCCTTGCCTAACGACCGCAGCCAGGACTACCTAAACTGACCTCGATAAGTGGTGTCGCATGATGTTTCCCCCGGCAACCGCATCACTTAGCAATGGAAGTTCCATTCCCAATTAAGAGTCGTTAAGCAATGACTCCCTGCCTGTTGTAACTTGGGGAAGGTCCTATGCATCAGGTTTAATTTCTCTGGTTGGTTTTGTGCATTACACTAAGCCATAATGTGATCTGCTTGATTTTTTAATTGGGCAATCTAGACAATTGTGGCTTATTTAAGAAACCAAAGGTGACATGATGTGCGGCGAGGCTGCTGAAGAGCGCATAATTGCAGTGGATTAAGAAATTGGAGATCTGTTGGCCCCAGGCTATAATGCATTTAGCAATCAACCTTTGGATCCTAGTACAGCATTGAATAAATTCTCTAGAAAGCACTGCAGTACCAAAACAAAAGAGGATTCGCCATGCTTAAATATATTTGCATTGTATTGTTTATTTCCCCTTTGGCTAACATACCTAATGCTCCTTTCTCCTTTTATTTTCCGCATAACCACCACTCTTGTGTGGTGAGTTGGGCCGACAGAGAGTATGACTGGCTAAAAGTCACTCAGCCGGCTTTCATGCCTAAGGCGGGACTGGAACTCACCATATCCTGGTTTCTAGCCTGGCGCCTTAACCACCACACCAAACTAACCTATAAAATGTGTTTTATTTGAAAGAATGTTGTACTCTTGCTTTCTTTGAAAATTGGCAGCTCTCGGCCACTGGGCTGATACCCGTAGTGCTTGAATAAGGTGGTCCTTCTGTCAAAAAGATCCTTGACGCACGTCCTTGCTCATCGTTGTTCTCATCGTTGGCTTTCTTTTCTCCAGCTTCGTTTACTGTCATGTGCTACAATGTATTGTGTGATAAATACGCTACCCGACAGCTCTACGGCTACTGTCCTTCCTGGGCTTTAAACTGGGAATATAGAAAAAAGGGAATCATGGAAGAAATTGTGAACTGGGATGCAGACATCATTAGTCTTCAGGTAATTATAATTAAATTAGGTCTATTTGAATAATGGTGTCTGACTGGGGAACAACTTAAGAACTGTTTACAAATATAAAACTGCTTTAAAAATTATTTCTTGGAGGAAAGGGACAGTATTTCCTGCTTGGCAGAATTACTTCATGCCTTTCCTCCAGGAGTTAAGATAGCGTACACCCACTCCTTCAGCCTGTTCTACTCGTGAGGGTAGGTTGGACTGAGAGAGGAGGAGAACATCTTCACCCAGTGGACTGCTGTGATTAAAGGTGGATTTGAACCTGGGTTTCCTCAGCTGTTTGTCTGAAATGATATAGGGTCTCCTGCTTGAGCAGGAGGGGGTTGGACTAGAAGACTTCCAAGGTCCCTTCCAACTCTCTTGTTCTGTTCTGTTCAGTTCGGTTGTTCTCCATCACCTTAAGCATTACAGTACAGTGACTTTTGGTGGGCCTGGGCCAGGGGTCCCCAACCCCCGGTCCGTGGACCAGTACCGGGCCACGGCGTGCCCGCAACCGGTCCACACAAACAAGCAAAGCCCCATCTGTGGGATGCAGGCAGCACACAAAACCACACAATTTCCGGTCCGTGGAAAAACCTTTCTCCATGAAACCGGTCCCTGGTGCCCAAAAGGTTGGGGACCTCTGGCCTAGACTGTTTCCTTGGATGTTTTTCAAGCTTTAAGATGTGTGGATTTCAGCTTGCGCTGGCTGAAAATTCTGGGAGTTGATAATCCACCCAGCTTGCCTAAGATAAAGGTAAAGGACCCCTTGCAGATGTTACGCTGTTAGTCCAGAGTTCCCCAACTTTTCCATCTTTGTGGACCAGGGGAGGAAGAGGGGATGGTTTTGCACAAGCGGCAGGCAAGCGCTGGCACGCAGCTCCATTTGTGTGAGCGGCGGGGACACAACGCCCGCTGCTTGCGCAAATGGAGCACACATACATGCGCTTGCCCGCTTCTCACGCAAGAGGGAATGCGGGTACGCGCTCACCCGCCACTTCCCCGGCCCAGTTCCGATTGGCTCAAGGTCCGGGAGTGGGCCGCGTCCTGGGGGCTAGGGACCCCTAAGCTGGTCATTGCCAACTGTAGGGGGCGGTGTTCATTTCCATTTCAAGGGTCATTGAGACAGGGCTGTCCGAAGCCGTTTCCACGGTCGTGTGGCCAGCGTGACATCATGGGAGTGCTGTTATCTTGCCTAAGGTGGGACTAGAACTCACAGTCTCCTGGTGTCTTAACCACTTGTAAGCATCTTTGGAGCATCCTGCTGGCCCTTGGTTGGCTTCCTCCATGAACAGAGGGTTTGGGAAATGGTCTTGAAGGACAGGAAGAACAGCTACCTAGGCATCAATCAGATAAGTTTCAGTTAATATCTCAGACAAGCCCTCTCTAATGTACAGGAAGTGAGGGAGGCACATTCACCTTTGTAAGATTCTGTTACAGCAGGGGTCTTCAAACTTGGCCCTTTTATGACTCGTGGACTTCAACTCCCAGAATTCCTCAGCCAGCATGGCTCAGCTTGGAAACTCCCTTTCCCCTCAGCATGGCTGGCTGAGGAATTCTGGGAGTTGAAGTCCACAAGTCATCAAAGGGCCAAGTTTGAAGACCCCTGTGTTACAGATAATCCTCGACTACAGAGGGAAGCAGAACTTAACTGAGTCACGCCCGTGACCAGACTTGATTATATGACCATTTTTACCATGGTTGTTCAACAGAATCATGCATTCATTAAGTGAATCCGCCTTCAAATGCTTTGTTGCTGTGAGTAACATGAGGAGTCCTTCTGTGGATCCTCTGCACTCCCAACATAGGGCTTTGGGAAACAAATGGAAGCCAATGTCGCTGCTTTTTTTTTTGCACAGCTTTCTCTTGTGCACCAGTAACCATGTCGCGTTCACTTCCAGGAAGTGGAAACTGAGCAATACTTCACCCTCTTTCTGCCAGCATTAAAAGAGCGTGGATATGACGGATTTTTTTCTCCAAAGTCACGTGCCAAAATCATGTCTGAGCAGGAGCGAAAACATGTGGACGGTTGTGCAATATTCTTCAAAACAGAAAAGTAAGCGATCCCCTCCGTATTGTGGCTGAAGTGGGCAAAAAGCCCCGTTTGTTCCCAAATCAGCATCTGTTCTAGCCATACATGCAGCAGTTCTGAAATCACCATATGCATATAAAAAACGCAGAAAGGGATGCTTAGAATTCTTCGTAGTCACTTTTACTTTTTTCATTTCTTACAAATAACCGTCCTTTTTTCCAGATTTTTTATCCAAATATAAAACAGAAATACAAAGAAAAAATGAAAACAGTGGGAAAAATAGAAGAGGATTTGGTTTGTTGTTAGGTTTGCTGTTACAGAAATGGCTAGTATATATTATTATATAAAAGTAAAAAGTTGAGGTTGTATATTATATTACCTTATCCTGCTGCACCAAGAAGTCAGTGCCTTCCTTTTCCCTACAAATAGCAGTCCTTAATAGAGTTGTTTCTTTCTCTTTTTAATTGGTGATTTATGTATGGATGTCGGTTTTGGTTCCAGGTTCACACTGGTGCAGAAGCACACAGTTGAGTTCAACCAAGTGGCGATGGCCAACTCAGAAGGGTCCGAAGCAATGCTGAATCGAGTTATGACAAAGGACAACATCGGAGTTGCAGTTGTGTTAGAGGTGCACAAGGAACTGTTTGGGGCAGGTTGGTGTTTTGAGTTTTCATCCCCCAAATGAGGACGGTTGCGGGCTGGCTTTTATTTGTTCTATTTATAGCTTGGCTTTTCTCCAAGAGTTTGAGTTGGCTTCCTGTGGGTCTCTATTCCTCCCCCACCATTCCTGACATCACTATAACAGCAACCCTGTGAATTGGTTGGACTGAGACTGACTGGCCTAAATCAGGGGTCCCCAACCCCCGGTCCGTGGACCAGTACCGGGCTCCGGCATGCCAGCAACCGGGCCGCACAAACAAGCAAAGCCCCATCTTTGGGATGCAGGCAGCACACAAAACCACGCACCCTCCAGTCCACGGAAAATCCTCTCTCCACGGAACCGGTCCCTGGTGCCCAAAAGGTTGGGGACGTCTGGTCTAATAAAGTCATTCTAGGCTTCTATGTCTTGAGGCTAGTCTAGAATCTGGAAATTACACAACCAACTTTGTAATTTGGAGACGGGGGGGCTGGACCCGTGAGTCAGTCTTGATTCATGGGGACTGCCTGGACATGTTCCTGCAGTTTTCATTGCAAGATTTTAGAAGCGTTTTGCGATTGCCTCCTCCTCCTTCTAGGGCTGAGAGAGAGGGACTGATAGCTTCACATCTAAGGCATCCTGGTCTCTTGGTTTCTAACCTGGTGCCTTAAGTGCTACACCAGACTGGCTCGCTTTTTGTAGCAACAGCACTACTTGGCTTAAATGAAGCTGACAAAGCGTGAGATTGACTTTACACAGGGCTTTGCTAAGGCAGCTTCCGGAGGAAGAGATCTGCTCATCACAAGCAGGAAGGAGAAAATCATTATCCATATCTTTTCAGAATTCTTTTGAGTGGGTTAAATTAGGCCTGGAAGAAGAGGGGTGGTATCTCCTGTAACATTAATGTGGAATGACAGGAGAATTCAGATGGGGAATCAGTTCAGTATTTACCTTCCTGATAATCTAGGTGGGCCCAGGAGTATTGTTAATTGGAGTCATAGGGCAGGCACTGCAAGGGAGAATTAGAGCAGGAGTTGGCAACCTTCTGCACTGGGCTCAAAGGCTATCCCACAGTCACAGTTTCCTCCTCCTCCTCCTCCTCCTACCAGCTTGGTCTCATTCTCACCAGCACTAGGCAGAGGACTAGTTGCTCTGCTCATGCCAAGACACCTGTTGAATCCGTTGCTAAAATGGCCACTGAGAGGCCAGTGAGCTCTCACAGAACAGGCCAAATGGATGGCCCCTCTCTGCTTCAGGCCAGGGGGATATATTTCTTTTGGGGACCTGATGATGTTGGGTGGCGGGCTATATCCAACCCAGGTCCTACACCTGCAGAGCACCGAGTGGGGAAAGCAGGTCCAGTTGACGCCTCTGTGCATTGCATCGTCCCTGTAACCAGGTTGTGTTCATGGAGGTGCGTGTGTTGTGTCAAAATAGGCAGTAGTGGAGAAATACGTTACGTTACAAACTCCTCCTCCCCATTTGTAAGCGCCTCATCCCATCCCTTCACTGGCTGTGAAGGCAACACTCACTGCAAATCCGGAATCCATAAAGGTTACTGTCATGGTTCCGACAGATGAAACTCTCAAAAGAACTGTTTACCTTAAAGAATCTTTATTTGAGAAGCATAGCATCTGTACTAAACACAATGGAAGCCAAAAACTAAGTTCCCCTCCCCTGAGCACATAGTATCAAAGCACAATTCCCTCCTCCAATTAACAATCATAAATCACATTCTCCAATTGCAGCGCCAATTCTTATCATCTCTTATTTCATTAATCTTGGTTCACACACTAGGCCCAATATTATTATGTCTATCTAAACTCTCATGCACATTCCTCCTTCCCCCCCCAGCATCATCTAACTCTAAAAGTAAAACATAAGAAAATGGTTGCATCTCTAACTCTTGTCAAAGCAAAAACATCTGATGTTAGCAGCGTTGACAGTTAACGATGCACAAAAGAGCACAAATGCAATTCCATATCTCAGGATGAATTGGTTTAACTTTGCCAACGATGTCTTGATCTTAGGTATGAAGCCACTTCATACAGTGGACAGCCAGCTGCTTATCATAGCAAATGCCCACATGCATTGGGACCCTGAATATTCGGATGTAAAGCTTGTCCAGACGATGATGTTTATCTCCGAACTTAAAAATATTCTCGAGAAAGCCTCTGATCGGCCTGGAAGCCCAACAGCAGACACAAATTCCATCCCTCTGGTGCTGTGTGCAGATCTCAATTCACTGCCTGATTCAGGTATTTGGAAGCAGTTGGTTTTGACTTTGGAGTTGACCCATGTCTTTATTTTTTAAGAATAATTTTAATTTTTGTGCAAAACTTAAAATATTGTTAGAAGAATCACTTTCAGTGTTTAGGACAGTATGTTTAATTATGATTGTTTTTTTAATTACTTGAGTGAGAGGGAATTAGAAGATCAGATATGTTATATGTCTACTCTGTTTTTTCCCAGAAGCTGTTCTTTAGGTAATAAAGAACAAAACAGATCAATAATGGCATCTACTTTCCTTTACTTATCTCAAGAGTTTTTACAAAGGTGTCTCTACATGATTAAAGTTGATTAAATTTGAAAAAAGGGGTTTTATTAGTGAATGCAGTTATTTTGAATAGAAGAAATGGATTTAAGCATTGGTTTGGAGATTAAAATTAATATCTAGAGAATATCTGATAACAAATTATTAAGGTTGTTATGATATTTTTATTAAGAAAATGTTTGGAATAGGGAAAGATATATGTATGTATGTATGTATGTTTTCTGAGGTTTTCACGGGTGTTTGTATGTAGGTCTTTGGTAATTCGGGTTTTCTCCCGCGTAAAATTGGAAGTGTCTTGGCGACGTTTCGACGAGGTCTCATTCGTCATCTTCAGGCTGGTGTCTTTTCGGCCTCGTGCTTCTAGGAGCCTGAAGATGACGAATGAGACTTCGTCGAAACGTCGCCAAGACACTTCCAATTTTACGCGGGAGAAAACCCGAATTACCAAAGACTTACATATGTGTGTGTGTGTGTGTGTATATGTATATGTATATATATGTATATTTGTATATATATATATATAGAGAGAGAGAGACAGACACAGACACACACAGAGAGGACTGTCCGAATTTTCTTGAAAAGATGAGCATGCTAGAAAATGCATTTCTGCCAAAATAATTGTAGAATGATTGCATGATTATTAGCCACTCTGGCTTTTGCCAAAGTAGAAAAATGAGGTTTAAATTGAATAAATAAAAAAAAGTAATTGGAAAAAGGCAGCCTATAATTGAACCAGCTGTGGAGAAAATGTTGAAATGTTCTGAGTATTGAGACGCACACCCAAATTTTGTGTTTATTTCTTTGGGAATTTATTCTCTCCTATGCAATGAACACAGACTTGCAGCTTCACAATTAAATTCTGATCTGTGTTCTTGAAACAGCATGGCTTCACTTCTCAGAGTTAACCTTTGTCTGACATATTTCTCAGATTATAGATTAGTATTTTAATATTGGCAGAGATTTTTGTTCGGTTGGATTAGGCTGACCTGAGTGAATACGCACAAGTCCTTGGTCAAACTAGTAATTTTTCATTTGGTACAAGTTATTTTTAGCCATAAACAAGAATGCGTTACGACATTAAGCAACTTTCTAATTCCAGTGCAGTAAACCCAGTTAGTGGGTCTTCAATAACAATTGTGGCTGTAACTATTGAATAATACATTTTTTTCATATATATTTTTATTTTTTATAGTCACGAATGCTTAGTATTTTATCAGCAACATATTGTCTGGGTTCCAACATTTAACTTACTAATACATGTTAAATTCCTTTCTCTCTACCTCGTTTTTCTAGCCATTGATAAAAGGTGTCCCATGTTCTAAAGTATACTGAATCTTCTTTCTCCTTCATTTTCAATGTCAGTCTATCCATTTCTGCACAATCTAAAATAGTTTCCTACAATTATGCCTAACAAAAATAATTCTGGCTTAAAATCTATATGTTTTTTAGTAATTTTCTCTAACCATATGTGTATTCTTGACCAAAATCTTTTGGCTTTGGGGCAATCCATCAAAGATGGTAATAAGTGCCTGGTTTTTGTCTACATTTCCAACAGTTGTTAGATATGTTTTTAAACATTTTTGCTAACCTCACCGGTGTTAGGTGCTATCTATTTTGTATAGATTTTCTTTGGATTTTGTAAATGTTCATAACTGTCTAAGAAAAAAGAAATTGTTCTCTTGCTGTTGCGCAATAAATGTTGAAGAGTTGAGTTATGGTGAATTCAGTCTTTCAACTGTTGGTTATTCAAACCAGGTGTTGTGGAATACTTAAGCAATGGAATAGTGGCCGACAACCACAAAGACTTCAAGGAGCTGCGTTATAATGAGTGTCTCATGAACTTCAGTGGCAATGGAAAGAATGGGGCTTCTGAAGGAAGAATCACCCATGGTTTCCAACTCAAGAGCGCCTATGAAAACAACTTGATGCCTTATACTAATTACACTTTTGATTTCAAGGTAAGTACAGTTCGATAAAAATAGTCCCCAAAGAACTGTAAAAACTGCACCATCCATGGTGGTTTGTGAACTTCCATGTGGAGAAAGGATAACTATCCATAAATCTGTACAAGTAGTCCACTTTTGCCATGATATTGAAAAGGAGATGTAAATTCTGGATTAGAACCTTCAGTCTGATGTTTTGTAAGTTAGTGCTGTACACCGGAATTCACCCATTTTAACAGTTCATTGTTGCAAGTTCTCTTTTCACGTTAAGCTCATAATGAGTGGAGCTGGGCTCCTAAATCTCTAGTGCCCAAATGCTGATTAGCTTACAGCAGGGGTCTTCAAACTTGGCCACTTTAAGACTTGTGGACTTCAACTCCCAGAATTCTGGCTGAGAAATTCTGGGAGTTGAAGTCCACAAGTCTTAAAGTTGCCAAGTTTGAAGACCCCTGGCTTACAGGATTCTGCTTACCTTACAGTCTAACCGAGGGATCTCCAAACTTGGCAACTTTAAGACTTGTGGACTTCAACTCCCAAAATTCCCCACCAGCATGATTGGCTGAGGAATTCTGGGATTTGAAGTCCACAAGTCTTAAAATTGCCAAGTTTGAAGACCCCTGGTCTAATTTAACTGGAGGAGACCTCCACATGCTTCCTTGCTTAATGGAACAATTGCTTAACAACCATTCAAGGATACGACAGATCTCCCCAGAGCTATTTAAAACCAGGTTCCAGAATTCCAATGGCCGCACAAACACACCATGGTCATGAGATCACGTTTTGGGTGCTTGGCAACCGGCTTGCATTGACAACCATTTGCAGCACCTCGAAATCATACGGCTGGTTTTATTTTGGTGTTTTCTGCCAGTTTCCAGCATTTACTTCCAGTTTCTAACAGAAATGCCCATTGAAGAAAACAGGTTCACTTAACAACTGTTGCAAAAAAGGTCATAAAAATTGGGCATATTCACATGGTGACCCACTTAGCCGCCATGACATACAACCGTAATTCTTTTGCCCCTGGAAATGAAATCAAGCCAGAGGAGGCTTTATATCCCTCCCTGATAAGTTGATCAAAGTACAGGCAGATTTTCAATTTGAAACCACCCATTTTACCTGCCTAAATATTTAAGGGCTAAAAAGAACATTTCTTCTTTTTTTTAAAGGGGAACATAACCTAATCTCTTAACAGCTTTGTGTTTTCTGTCTGTATTTATACTTTCCTTCCCCCCCCCCTTCTCTCTCCTTCTGTAGGGTGTAATTGACTATATTTTTTATTCCAACACTCACATGAATGTGCTTGGTGTCCTGGGGCCTTTGGATCCTCACTGGCTGGTTGAGAACAACATCACGGGGTGCCCCCATCCTCACATCCCTTCCGACCACTTCTCACTGTTGACTCAGCTTGAGCTCCACCCTCCATTCCTGCCTCCGGTCAACGGCATCCATTTGCCAAGCAGGAGATAGTGCTGCTCTTTTTCGAGGGCAGGGACCTGTTCATTTGTTTATGGACTTGTACAGTTGTAAATCAAAGTCTGTAGGAGTGAAGTATGGCCAACCTTTTAATAGCTGCTGCTTCGTGCTCCTTTCCGTTTCCTGCGTTGACAGTACAATTTTGCACAATTTTCGGTGCATATTGGTACCACTTGGCACTAGGGCTGGAACCAAAGTTGTTGTTTGTTCCCTTTTTCAGGTTTTTTTTTTTGGGGGGGGGGGAGTTTGTTTTGAAGGTACAGACACAAAGTATATACAGAGAAAAGGCGGCAAGCTTTACATGTTTTAACGGAAAGCTGCCTTAGTCAACGGTCAAACCAGAGAGGAGGGGTTTGCTTACATGTATACATCCATAGCTAAAGGTTTTGTATTTTTTTCCCATTTTTTTTTCAGTCACAGCCAGATGAGTCCTTCCCCCTGCTCCCAAATCACTCATTTAAAAAAAAAATAATAAAAAAATTCCTCTACTAGATTAGATAACATGCATGGCCCTGTAGCTCAGTGTTTCTCAACCTTGGGGTTTTTCAGATGTGTGGACTTCAACTCCCAGAATTCCCCAGCCAGCTTTCAATTCTGGGAGTTGAAGTCCACACATCTTAAAATTCCCAAGGTTGAGAAACATCGCTGTAGGGAATTGTATATCATTGGAAATAGCACTTAACTGTTTTCAGTGTTGATTCTGAGTACGAATTTGTTCACTTTTCATTGGAACTAACCAAGTTGCGAGATGTTAAGTCTTCCTGCCATTAAAAAAAAAAAAAGTTGCTCTGGGCAGGAGAGAGCTTTTCCATAAATATCTGGTTGCATCTGGCACTTAAGTCCCCAGGTGCACCACCTCCACTTCCCAACTATAAAAGGTTGCATGCTCTGGTCTGAAATTCACTTGAGTCACCTCCGTTGCACTAAGGGGCAGGGATGAGTCTGAACTTCTGGCTTGAAGCCGTGTTGTCTCCCAGAAGAGTAAGGTAGCACCTGTCTTTTACTTGAAGGAAACCCCCAAATTACAAATTGGATCACTTCAGAGAAACACAGGTAGCGGGACCGATGACTGAGAGGGAAAAACAATAATTGAGGACATCCAATTAAATGCTGACAGCTACATTTAAAATCAGCCACGAGAATTCTCCTGCTAGATCTCCACCGTATACAAAGAGATTCCAACCAAAACACAACCCTTCTTTTTATCTTTTGTAAATTATAAATGCCTTCCGTGTCCCTTTTAAAGTATTTGCTTAAGAAAGGTTAATAGAACTAAAGTGGGAGATAGATGTTTATTTAGTTTCAGCCTCCTTCAGGCAGAACAAGCGATTTTTTTCTCGGTGCAATTTTTTATTTCAACAGGAAAGAGAAGAATATTAACCGTTCCCTCAGCATTTTCCCGCCTTTTTTTTTTTCCGAACCCTAGTCGCCAAATAGCCATGTCATGCTTTTAATTCTTTTTTTTTTTGTTGTTGTTGTTGTTTCCTTTTTTTTCCTGTCAAGTTGGGTTTGTTTTTGTTTTTTTAAAAAAGGGAACCTGCTTGTTTGTTCCCAGCTGTTAATTTTCTTCCTTTACGAAATCTTAAGCATCCTCGCGTGCACGTGTGCTTCTGGTGGCCATTTTAAAACCTTTCTTTCTTCTGGAGGGTGGAAAAATTATTCTTTTAATGCCATCTCTTTAAGAGAAGAGATGAGGCTGTTATCCACTCAGGGCAACTGCTATGGTGATGGGCTTGAGCAGAATATTAGGCCTTGGCAGAGAAGGGGTCCTGAGCAAGCAAGATGGGTGGCTGCATGCACTTAGAAGTTACTACGTCTTTTCATCTGGCCTATTTTGATCCCTTGCACCTGTCGCTGCTGCCCAGCCAAAATCAACGAAAGAAAAGCACTCAGCAATAAGCCCTTAGTGGATAAGAGTCACACTTAACTTTTCAACAGCAGCAACAAAGGCAAATTTCTTTTTATGTTTTGGGTATTTCTGCTTGCTGCTATACGAGATTCCTTGAGCTTATATTTTAAACTTTTCATGCACTTTACTATTTCTAATCTGAAAAAAATGTGATATTTTTAATAAATGAGGTTTCCATTATGTGAATGAAAATTTTTAAAGGAGCTACTATATTTGTCTCATGAATACGCTTTAAAAAAAAAAAAGGAAAATAAAAAGAGTCAAGTAGTTAATTTTAAACCCTAAGGAATTGTCGGTTCTGCAGACGGTAGCCTTCCCCCCTCTCTCCTTTCTGTTTGGCTAACTGTGTTTGAAATAACAAGGGGAAAATTGAATTGGGCTCTGAATTGTCCCCTCGTGCTTGTAAGGGGGATGGAGGTGGAGCGGAATGAATTACTGAAGAATGCAATCCACTTTCCAAAGGAATTTGTCTTCATCAATTGGAACTCGCTGCATTATGTAGAAGAAAAGAAATATTAAGCAGAGCAATATTCCTTTATAGGCCCAATTATCCTGTGGCTCGCTTGGTGGCCGTTCTTGCGAGTCGGTGCAGCTAATACACTTTCCGGCTGCTTCCTCTGTGGTTTGTTTAACACGGTACGTGAACCAGGAATTCTGCTGTTTTTTGGCGTTTCTTTTTGTGGCTGGTTCCAAGAGAAACAAGCTAGAGTTTCAGATTCACACAGTGCGTTAAACAAATCCCCAGCGGTGCAGGCTAGTTCATTTGCAGTTAGTTCAGCCTTGTTCACTCAATGTAAAGAAACTCAGAATGACAGCTCCACTTCAGATCTCTTCCTGTAATCTGGAGCAGGACTTTGATAGATCCATCTGGCCTTTCAATGTGCTTTTTTTTTTTTTTTTTTAACAGATCATTGCCTCCTCTCCCCCCCGTCCCCTCCCCAGAGTTGGCTCCCTTTGTTGGTGGGGAAGGCATCTCACACACTGCATACACGAGCTGAGTTTGCAGCTCTGTTTTAACCGCATTTCCCACCCAAAGGCTAAAATTGAATTATGAAGCACGAGAAGGTTTCTCTCCTTTTAAAGATCACATTCCCCACCCTCAACATTGGTGCAGGTATTTTCTCTTACATACCTCAAAAAAAAAAAAGGGGGGGGTGTTCTATAAATGGCCATGTACATATAGATACACACACACACATATATATATATGGACAAGCCAATTACGATACAGTACTGGGAAGTCAACTAGCATGACAAAACTTAAATTTTGTGGGCATTAACCCTTTTGGTTTTGTAAGGACACAACCTTTTGAGAATTGGTCTTTGCCCCAGCCCTGGATGCAGTGAATACAAGAGTCCCAACTCCTGGGTGCTTCCCTAGGGCTCGGACAAGAGAATTCCCAGTCGGATTGTGCTCCCGAGTCATCTACTGTATCATTTTGGAGGGTTTTTTGTGTTTTTTTTTTACTTTTCTTTCGTGCTCTGGAGGTATGCACTAACCATTTTCCTCCTTCTCACACGTGCATGTTAACTAGCAGAGTGAGCAATAGTTCCCACCATACTTCACTCCCAACTATTTTTGGAGATGTTTGTATAAAATGGAGTTTAAAAAAAAAAAATCACCTGTGATTGTATATGAATTGCAAAGGAGCCGGTTTATTAAATAATACAAAAACACGCCATGTTTTGTAATGTTGTTGGGAGGGTAGAAAGCAGGGGACAACAAAACAAAACAAAACCTGGGAACATTTGTATACCTCTTAAGTTCCTTTTTGGATTTGGTTTTAGTTTAGGTAATCAGTGCGGTCTGGAAGAGCCCCTGCAGTTTTCTTTGTGCCTTTTTAGAAATTGCACAAGGCCTTGGTTTATGTATTTTTTTTAAAGCAATCGTCGCGTTAGTTTTGGTCCAAGAAAACACAAGGACAGTCTGTTTCCCAAGCAGAACCAAATGCAGCTTTGGAGACAACTGATGGGAAGCGCATCATAAGACGGGGTGCCAAGGAATTGCTATTTAACACATACAAAATAGCCTTTGTTGCATGTGAATAAAAAGGATCATCCAATTGAGGCTGCTGATGTTGTATCTGAGCCCATACTTTTCTTTCTAAAATAAGGATCGCAAAAGTATTGGATTACATTTAATGACTGCGAGGCAACCGTAAATGGTGCTGTCTGGATGTTGAAATGTATTGTTGGATTTACAATACAATGCTTCTAGAGCCTCAGTTGCTAGGATGATTGGATATAAGCTAAATTTAAACATAGAATGTTACTGACTTTTATCTATTTGTAACCCTCAGTTCATTCAGAAGTTCTGGTTTAGCACAGTCGGATCAAAGAATGGTTCTGTATCTGAACATTTGGAATAGTTATGGAAATGACAGATTGTAGCTGATGTACACTTCTCACAGGTGCCA
This sequence comes from Azemiops feae, assembly GCA_023970755.1. Classification (NCBI taxonomy): domain Eukaryota; kingdom Metazoa; phylum Chordata; class Lepidosauria; order Squamata; family Viperidae; genus Azemiops; species Azemiops feae. Next base: position 30,779 of record JALGBA010001507.1, on the reverse strand, counting down.
TTGCCTCTGTGAAAACCACACTGAGGCTCCCCAGTTGTGCCCAGATGTTGCACTAGACATTCCTTTCATGAACATCAAGCCACCCTTGACCTAAGATCCTTTGCAAGCAAACAAAATCCATATCTGCTAAGTGTTGACATAATATATCTTTAGTAGAAAACTAGATTGGTCAAAATTAATATGGGGAAAAGTCAGCTCCAACACAAATGGGATTTATAGCATCACAGAGCAGCTGCTAATGGCCTCCTTTGCATCATTTCCTTCAGAAGTATTGGAGGTACTAGCTGAGGATTATGGGTTTTGAAGGGCTACTCAAAACGGGCACCTGGGTATTTGCAATGAAAATGAATCAATGAAAACTTTGCCGTTCGTAATAATGGAGCATTTCTAGTCTGAAAGCCTGTTCTCTTTTTTTTTTTTTATGTCTTTGCTCTTAGTTCTTAATAATGAACAGGATTCATCTCAGTAATAGACATATTGTCTGGAAATAAGCCATTTATTCTCTCCCCTATGTTTATTAGAATAAATTCTTTGCAGCTCATTGTTACCCCAAGCCATCCAGCCACCTCTTAAGCTTTCAGAAAGCGACTTAATGGATTGGATCCAAATTTAATTAGAATGGACCCATTAAAATCTATGCATCTTGAGAGTCTTATTGGTTTCATTGGATGTGCTCTTAAGGATGACCAAATCTGGATGCAAACCATTGCTTCAATGGCACAATCGAGAGGATGGTTGCCATTATTAAGGGGGGAAGTCACTTTACTTTCCATTTTGAGTGGTTTGTGTTGGAGAGTTGCAAAGCTTTATACATCCACATCTTTTTTTTTTAACTACCCTTTCATTAATTGGAAAGAGAATATTTGTATTAATCAAATGGCTAGTTTAAACTGCCCAGTTCAAAAAAAAAAAAAAAACCTGGAGGGCTGCTGTGCCTATTCAGTTGTTTTCCTCCCAAATATATTGAAAATTGTCATCTATAGAAAAAGCTAGTTAGTAAAAAAAAAAAAAAGAGGCATTGTCTTAATTGCTCCTCCAAGATCAGCTTTCTCCTGAGAAAAATAGGTAATTTCAGCTTTTTACTTGGCATTTTTTGTCCTTTGCTGAACAAGAAAGATAATGTCCTTCTTCGGTCCATTATAGTGCTAGGTCCCTGTGGACTAAATTCAGCCCACCCTTGGTCTCTTTTTGTGTGGACAAAAAGTTCAGATCTATTTTTAATATACTCTCTCATTATTATTTCCATCTACAAGCCACAAGGGCCAGGAAATTGAGGTGCTTAACAGAAGCTTTTTACTGCCATTTTCCTTAACAACGTCAAAAACAAAATCCTCTTTGAGAAGTCAGTTTAATGTAGTTTTAAATCTGAGGGCATCACACACTGCCGGGTTCCTACTAATTCCTGTGTTGGTAAAAAAAAGATTCAGTCGCTAGGTACAATCTTTAACACGATGATGAATATATATATATTTTAATTTTATTAATGCAAACATTTTATAATTCTGTTCTAATAAAATAGTAATTATATCAATGTAAAAATAATTTACAGTAATTCCGTTAATGTTGAAGACAATTGGAAGAGATTACAAAATCTTGAGATTTGCACCAAAAAAAAAAGGCAGAAATGTAGACGTCTACAATGGAATAATTTTTACTGGGGTATTAAATGCAACATCCTAAGGACTAAGAAAGAATTTAGATTTCCTAAATTTGAAACAATTTATGACAGCCCAACAACACACAACAGCACTATTGGGCAATTCAGGAATAATTAAACATTACCTTTAAGGTTCCCAATCTTAATCTTGGGCAGGGGTAGGCAACCTTGGCTCTTTTATGACTCGTGGACTTCAACTCCCAGAATTCCTGAGCCATAGCTGGCTCAGGAATTCTGGGAGTTGAAGTCCACGAGTCATAAAAGAGCCAAGGTTGCCTACCCCTGATCTTGGGGATAGGCTTTGAATCTTAAAGGACAAAGCCTGCTAGCACTGATCATGATACAAGATTAGCAGAATAATAAATACACAGAGTCCTTGACTTACGACCACAATTGAGCCCCAAATTTCAGTTGCTAAGACATTTGTCGTGAGTTTTGCCCCATTTTACGACCTTCCTTGCCACTGTTGCTAAGTGAATCACTGCAGTTGTTAAGATAGTAACACGGTTGTTAAGTGAATCTGGCTTCTCCCATTGACTTTGGTTGTCAGAAGGTGGCAAAAGATAGTCACATGATTCCGGGACACTGCAACCGTCATAAATATGAGTCAGTTGCCCAGCATCCAAATTTTGATCACATGACCATGGGGATGCTGCAATGGTCATAAGTGTGAAAAATGATCATAAGTCACCTTTTTCAGTGCCGTTGTAACTTTGAACGGTCACTAAACAAACTGTTGTAAGTCAAGGACTACCTGTAATAATAATACTACGATAATGGGGGATGAAGCAAAGCAGTGACTTGGCATGTTGAAAATCAATGCGTCTCTCATATAACATCTTTATTTCCAAAAACACTGCTACATAAAGGCAAATATGCGTGTCCCAGAATAATGTTGCAAGATTGAATCTGGGACTAGAGGTTTACTCTTTTGAGCTTTCACACTGGTTCTGGAGTCCATCCTCAGGGAACGTCTCTCTACTGGAATATGTGCTTTGGGCTATTCTGTGAATTGTATTTATGTGGTGCCTTCCTACTGGTTGATTGCTGTGCTGATTTTCTGGCGATTATAGCCAGGGAAGTGATTGGAGCCTGGGAAACTTCTAAAATAATCTACTGGATCACCTGCCTTGATTGCCCCGTGACTATATAGGACAGACAGGGAAGAAGCTAATCACCAGATTGCAAGAACTCAAGTGAGTGGTCAGATGAAGAGACCCGAAACTCATTAGTAGCCTCATTTTGCAATAAATAAGAACTTACATTCAATTTTGCAAGTACTAAGATTGTTGGCCGAGCAGGTACAAAAATAGCCAGGGAAATGATTGAAGCCTGAGAAATGGCCCCCTTGTCAGTCAAGACGAGTGCTGATTTATTGGATAATTGGGAGCCGAGAGCTTGGCAGCACAAGGAAACAATAGCCAATCGCCAGCCTTCAACACACCAAAAGGAAGGCACCACATAGATAACACAGAAGAGCCCAAAGCACATACTCCAGTAGAGAGAAGTTTCCTGAGGATAGGTTCCAGCACAAGTCCGAAAGCTCGGAAGAAGTCCCGGTGACCGACCCAGATTTGATCTTGCAACACTGTTGTATCCAATATTTTAAAAGTTCACAATTGAGAATTATCCCAGAAGATTGCAAACAACCTCTACAGTTGACTGATCTTTCTCGCATTCTCAGCTAGCTTGAGTGGAAATGCCTTGTGGTCTCCTGTCCAAATACAATTGCAGATGGATTCCAGATCCATTTCTGGTTGATCCACATGCTACTCTGCTTGCTTCTAGACTCCACGTCTGTTTGTAATACAAGAAATTGTAGGTGGTTGTAATCTGGCATTTTGTGGCAGTGTCCTGTAGCTACATTGTCCCCACCTGTGAGTCATGGACAACACAGCCAACGAAGTTGTTACGATGGCATGTGGGTGGAAAGTTTTCCAACACAAGGATTCGGGAGAGAGGAGCTTAAGGGCAGAAATGGGTTTTTAACTGCAAAACTCATTTTAATCCCTTTAAACCGTCCAAAAGGCAAAATATGGTTTAGAAATGCAAGTGAGTGGAAGCCTCAAGGCCACCAATGGAATTCTGAGCTGCATGGACAAATGCTTAATCCCCGTTTGCTCAAAAATGATGTTTTCGGGCAGTGCTAGAAGAAAAAAAACTGTATAATCTCCAAATGCCTATGGCTGCATAGTTTATGCCAGTGGTGGCGAACCTATGGCACGGGTGCCAGAGGCGGCACTCGGAGCCCTCTCTGTGTGCACACGTGCCGTTGCCCCAGCCTTGCCTCCCCCCATGACCCCCTCCTCACCAGCAGCCCCCCTGGAGGAGAGCCGCCCCTGAGCGTGGCCCACGTGGAGCAGCGCAGCCAAGGACATGGCAGCCAGGCAGCGTAGACAAGACTCTGCCCTCATGCCCCATCGCGCACAGTTGATGCGGTGGGGCGCGGGCAGAGGGCGTGGCCGCCACGGCGCTGCTGGGCTGCCTGGGCGATCTGCAGGCCCTGGAGGCGATGAGTGGCCCTGCGGGCAGGCGGGGTAGGGGCGGGGCAGGGGGTGGAGCAGGGGCGGGGCCAGTTTTTGGGCACTCGGTCTCTAAAAGGTTCGCCATCACTGGTTTATGCCTTTTGAACAAAGTTTATGCCTTTTAATAAAATTTGTTAGTTGGAAAAGGTGCCACTAGGCGCCTAATTTATTTTTTTTTTTTTAAATTTTTAATGGACACAGCGGCTCCTGTTTTGTAAATTAAGCAGTCCTCTCACCAGGCTCCATTACAGAGATCTGTTTTGCAACAGATCCTGAGACTTGTTTCGAAACTCCACATTTATCCACATGTCAAAAAAGGTTAGTGGCACTTTTTGCAAAAGGAATACATTTTTATCACGTAGCCAACACAACAACATTAGGCATTGTTATAGTTTGTGGCAAATGTGCAAAACATATACGTTGTGGATGCGTGCCACAAATATAGCAACGCATAGTGGTTAAATGTTAAGTCATAAAGAGGAGGCCTGGCTTGGCTACCCATCAGCCACAATATTGCCTTTCATATAAAAAATAACCTTTATCAACTGCCACGCTTCTGAATGGCTTATAAATTTCCCTTTTTTTTCAGCAAAACTGCTCAGACATTCTTGCAAAGTACAAGACAGAAAAGGTTTTTGAGGGAATCTAGGATAAGAACAGGATTATGATTATGTGAAGTTCTGGGAGGGAAAGATCATGCTAAGTACGTCATAATTATTAGAAACTAACTAGAAGCAAAACTCTGAAATCATAGCTCTGGGTGGTAACTGCGGAGTAGCTGTATAGTCTAATAGTATACTATAGTACTATAGTAGCTTTGCTAGAATTGTTAAGTTTCCTTTAAGCAAATACACAATATCTTGCATTTTATTCCCAAACAGTCAATACTTTCTTGTGTCTGCTTTCTGCCCTCAGCTTTTTCCAAGGAATACAGAAATTACTTCTTGAATGGATGCAATTAAATTTATACATATGGAAAGATAAACCTGAAGCTTGCAGGACGGGCTGTTTTGTCAAGATATTTTAATGATGTGTTCACCCCCAGAAAATCCATTTGCAATTATCTGGAATCAAAGCAAATTCGTTGTTATTACATAACCTACAATTCCTGATGATTTTAAATGTTAAAAATGGTCATGTCTTTTAAGTGAAAGGATTACAAAACTTAGAAATCTTAGAATCCATACCTTGCTCCTTACGTGAGTTGAAACCTATGTTATTTTTGGTATGGTTGCCCAAGTGCCAAGAAATAATAATACTTTATTGTTGAAAATATTCAATGTTGTTGAAAATATTCAAACTACTTCAGATATTTTATATTGCTAATCCTTACAGCAACCAATAGGATCCAGGGGTAGGCAGCCTTGGCTCTTTTATGACTCGTGGACTTCAACTCCCAGAATTCCTGAGCCAGCCACGCTGAGGGGAAAGGGAGAGGTTTCCAAGCTGAGCCATGCTGGCTCAGGAATTCTGGGAGTTGAAGTCCATGAGTCATAAAAGAGCCAAGGTTGCCTACCCCTGATAGGCCAATATTGTGATTCTCCTATTTTTTACAGGGCTAGCCAAGAGGATAAGGATGATAAAAGAATTTTTGGACCCAGAACACTCTTCTGTGGATTACGCAGTTTCACAAAATAAGACATACATTTGTACAGGATAATGTACAGCAGAGGTCCCCAATCTTTATGGCGTTGTGCACCAACGGGAGGGAAGAGGGGATGGTTCTGCTCAAATAGCAGGTGAGCACGTGTGCGCACCTCCATTTGCGCAAGCGGCGGGCACACAATGGAACTTTGCACGTATGTTTGCCTGCTGTTCAGGCAAGTGGGGCTGTGTGTGTGCTTCCCACTTCTGTGGCCCAGTTCTGAATGGGCCACGGCCCGGGAGTTGGGGACCCCTGATGTACAGTTACTCCTGACTTAGTGACTGGTAGCTCTGTGACCAGCTGAAGCTAAAACAGACTTCCCCAGAGAGACCAACAACCTAGTTAGGATGGCCACACACACCTCTGTAATCACACGATCCCATTTTGGGTGCTTGGCAATCCGCCAGTGTTTATGGCTATTTATAAGTATCCCGATTGATTTTCGGCAGATTTTGCCGGATTCTGTTTACTTCCTTCTAAAGGGTATAAATGCGGGCCAGTTGCAATCAGGTGATTACAGGGAGGATAGGGGCTGGCTGTCAGAACTTCGAACCTGGGTCATACGTTATCCCTGGGGAGGTCCTAAAAATTAAGTGACCGGTTATAAGTCGAGGACTACCTGTACAGCACTTGAAGATTACGTGAAACCCTCTGATTTGTTCCCTTTCTTAGTGTTTGTCTCAGAATCCCCTTGTCTTGTACTGTATCTGCCTAGTTCCCACCATGAAGCCACCAATATACATGATGCAAACAAGTTTTGGACTATACAGTGCACTTCTCACATGCAATGAACCTGATCAAGGTTGACTGGCCCAAGTTCCCCCAGATGACTCCATACCTAAGGGAGGATTGGCACATGGGTCTCCCTGCTCCTAGACCAGCTCCTTCATCACTACACGAGGCTGGCTCTTGGAAACCTTGGTCTAGTGCAGGGGTAGGCAACCTTGGCTCTTTTATGACTCGTGGATTTCAACTCTCAGAATTCCTGAGCCAGCATGGCTCAGCTTGGAAACTCTCCCTTTCCCCTCAGCATGGCTGGCTCAGGAATTCTGGGAGTTGAAGTCCACGAGTCATAAAAGAGCCAAGGTTACCTACCTCTGGTCTAGTGGTTAAGGCACCAGGCTAGAAAGCAGGAGACTGAGTTCAAGTATCATCTTAGCCATGAAATCCAGCTGGGTGACCTTGGTCCAATCACCAGAGGTACTGAGTTTTAGCCCCGCCTTAGGCATGAAAGCCAGTTGGGTGACTTTGGACCAATCACCAGGAGGCGGTGAGTTCTAGTCCCACCTTAGCCATGAAAGCCAGCCAGTCACTCTCTCTCAACCCAACCCACCTCACAGGGTTGTTGTTGTGGGAAAAATAGGAGGAGGAAGGTGTGTCGCATATGTTTGCCGCTTTGACTTATTTGTATAAAAACAAAGGCAGAATACAAATAAATAAAAATACGCAAGACTGTACCTCTTGGTCAACCTCTTAAGCAATGAAATCACCCAAGGAGTGTCATGCTGGACACAATATTTCCGGTTGTTTGTCAGAGTTAATCTGAAAGAGAAAAGAGGCTGTTAGGCTTCCAGATGACAAGCTTCCTCTAAGGCTGTTCTAATCCAGATTGAAGCTGATTTAGTCCCACTTACATAATCTCAGTCCTTCGGCAGTGTATTCCTCGAGGGATGACCTGGATGTATTTCATTTGTTTAGGACCAAAAAACCCCGAACCGTGCCTTAAACACTTGCATCTTCCCAAGTGGGCAACATGCCCTTCCATTGCCACACCTGTTTGCAAACAAATGCACACATTTTATAATACTGCAATTATTCTTAGTTTATTCTTGACATCTTGATCTTAGATTTTCCTCCGAAGTGCTTTCAACAACACATAATATAACTATTTTGCCTCTCTGGGTAATCGCCATCAAGCTATAAGCACTGCAGGCTGAAAGAATAGCTGTAAGTTATTGTTTTAATTACAATTTAATGGGTAAACCGCAATTAGCTGGGCTCACAGAATAGACAATGTCAGGGAGTGTTTGTTTCGTTGCTTAGCATCATGGATGAGCTCCAAGCACGGGTTTTGGAACCCATGATTTATGACTGAAGTATGTAACAAGCCACTAAGGATTCTTTACAAGCCAGTGATGAAACAAACAATGGGTTAGCATGATATATGATCTTAGCCATTGTGACTGCATAAACCCAAAATCTGTGTTAACACATCTCTCCAGATGAGGGCTCAACTGTTGTATTTGCACAACAGACAAAAGTTTAGTGTTTTCTGTTGGCTTACCAAGTTGGGAACTTTTGGGACCTTGAATTGCATACATCCCAAAAAACAAGTATAATTATTATTTTTATTTACTAAACAATTTATATAACAGCCAACTCACACATAGTCACTCTGGGCAGTGTACAAATGCAGAAAGTAATTGTATGAATGCAGTCAATGAATTGCATGACACACAGCAAAAGCTGATCCAATCTCTGCCCAATTATATACTTTTTTTTCTTTTTTAAGAATTGTAGACAGTGGTTAGACTCCCTTAAATGCAAGGAAGAAATTCAACCCAATATCTTGCCTCAGTTCTTAAGTAATAAGCATATCTTTAGGGATTCCATGTTTTTTTTTTAAAGTTAATTCTGTAGCACACATTACCAAGTACGAATAGAAGCAAATATTTGAAGCCCAGGATTGAAGTGTGGGGCCCTTGGTGCTGTGCTCTATGACCTTGGTTTCAAGAAGCAACGGATGGAAACTAATCAAGGAGAGAAGCGATTTAGAATTAAGGAGAAATTTCCTCACAGTCAGAACAATTAACCAGTGGAACAACCTGCCTCCAGAAGCTGTGAATGCTCCAACACTGGAAGTTTTCAAGAAGAGATTGGACAACCATTTGTCTGAAATGACTATAGGGTCTCCTGCTTGAGCAAAGGATTGGACTAGAAGATCTCTAAGGTCCCTTCCAACTCTGCCATTCTGTATCAGGAAATGGGTTCTGCAGTTAAGCCCAATGGGAGTCAAGCTGAAATGAAAGAAAAGAGACTTACCATCGATCTGATTGATGTGGCTGGCTATTAAGGCAAGCATTAGTATCAAAAACAGGCCCTTCATCACCGCTGGATCATAGGATTCCCAGTAAGGATGGTTTGAAGAAGTGTTTTCGCCTTATAAGCCTTTCCTTTCTAAAGGGAACTTGCAGATACTGCCTTAAAAGAGTGGTTGAAAAAAAAAAATCCCCTTGCAAGTATATGTGTCTTTATCTATCTGTATAAACTTCTGTATGCATTTATTTTTCCTGGTGTTCTCTGAAGGAGAAGTAATTATACCAGTTTGCCTATTGACTAAGAGAGGGAAATTTTAAAGGGGGAAGTTTTCTGTAAAGGCCCAGAAACCTTCCTTCATTGTATCAGGACCTTCTGTGGTCTTGGTGTTTGGCTCTGACCACAGGATTAGAGGAGACAGCCAATGTCTCTTTTGAGTAATGTTGGGTACAATTGTATTTGGCTTGAATTTTTAAGCCACCAACTTAAGTTTCTGGACTACCCACATTTTGGGGGCCTCAGCAATGCAGTTCTCAATTAAAAATATCTGAAACAAAAGAAGAGCTACAGTCGAATATATTTATCTCCAGAAGTAACTCATAATGGTTGGGTTCACAGATGTAATCTGAAATTTGAGAGAATTCAAGTTCTAGCTTAACAAAAAGAAGGCCGTGGGGAGACCTTATAGGCAGGGGTCTTCAAACTTGGCCCTTTTATGACTTGTGGACTTCAACTCCCAGAATTCCTCAGCCAGGCACGCTGGCTGAAGAATTCTGGGAGTTGAAGTCCACAAGTCATAAAAGGGCCACATTTGAAGACCCCTGCCTTATAGCATCTTTCAATACTTGAACGGCTGTCACAGAGAGAGGGCAGGACAAAAAGTAATAGGTGGAAGATCATTAAAGAGAGATCCAGCCTAGAATCAAGGAGGAATTTCCTGACAATAAGAACAATTAACCAATGGAATAGTTTGCCTCTCAGAGTTGTGGGTGCTCCATCGTTGGAAGTCTTCAAAAAAAGATGGACAACTATTTGTTGAAAATAGTATGAGGACTCCTGCCTTGGGCTGGGGCTGGACTAGAAGACCTCCAAGGTCCCTTCCAGCTCTATGACTCTATGATAGGGGTTTTCAAACTTGGCCCTTTTATGACTTGTGGACTTCAACTCCCAGAATTCCTCAGCCAGGCATGCTGGCTGAGGAATTCTGGGAGTTGAAGTCCACAAGTCATAAAAGGGCCAAGTTTGAAGACCCCTGCTCTACGAGAACAGTTACAACCATGCGGGTGCAAAACAAACACAAGAAGCCTGAACTCTCTATATTCACACAATTCAGTGGTTCAAGTTCTGGATTAGAAAGTGGAAGATCATGATCTCTAGTCCTCTTGGGAGTTGCAAAAATAAAGCAGGTTATGACCGTCATCATCAAATTCACCTACTTACTGCATTCACCTGGGGTCGTAAACTAATCAAACAGACTGGAGTTGTGTATACAATGTCACCAAAAAACTTCACAAGGTGAAATCTAATAAAGCTTTTCTCGTCTGTCAAGTCTTTCAAGATTGCATTTGGGGAAGTGTGTTTTTCCTACTAGAATATAAACCAATATCGCCATCCCGTGTGGTTTCCCCTTAAACCCCCCTCCCCCCATCCTTGCATTTTTCTGCTTCCCAGAATTAAAACTGGATGAAGTCTGGGACAAGAGAAACAAAGCAAAACTGTTCTGATTTTCTATTCAGGAGAAAGCAAAGAGGAACTTCAAATGATTACACTTCCCATCTTAGTCTGCAGCAATTCTCGTGTCTCGTGCAATAATTTTGAAAAAAATGTGACAAAGGCAGAGTAGGCATTACAATGCCTGGTCAGTGGGGAAAGGTGTGAGGTTCCAGGAACATCAATTTTACCTCACTTCTGCAAAGCGGGAAGCAGGGAGAAATAGAATTTTGGCCATCACTCCCATAAAATTACATGGAGAAGGCACTGGAAAAACGAAGAAACACCACTGGACGAAGAAATAATCAAGAAAATACTGGATTGTGCTGAAATGGGCAGACTTACATTGAGGATCAAAGAAAAAGAAGATACAGAATATTTTCAAACATGGAACTTAACTTTATCAATGGCTGGAAAAATGGGATAGAGAGTAAGAACTTAACTTGTATTACCAAGCAAAACAAATCAACCGAGACAACACGTTCATTAAGCACCAATGAAATGTAATAATAGAAAATCAATAAAAAAAATTTTTTTTTTTAAATTACATGGAGAAGGGAAAAGTAATGTTGGGAACTGGGATTTTCTCCCTCCTATTGGAAAGGAGAAGCTGAGGAGAATAATTATTTTTTATTCATGTTTATATATATATATGCAGGTCTTGGCGTATTCGGGTCTTTTCCCGTGTAAGATTGAGAGTATCTTGGCGACGTTTCGACGAGGTCCCACTCGCCATCTTCAGGCTGGTGTCTTCGGCTTCGTGCTTGTGCCATTTTGGCTTCCATTTTGTACCCAGGTACAAAAGAACAATGGGCACACAGCCAACACCTCAGCCACACAGGATGTTACCAAACAACTGACTAATTTGCTTACATCAATTCCATCTTCCAATCAAGATGTAACAACACAGCCAACCAACCCGCTTACAGCTACAAAGCCAACATGCCACACACACCTCCAATATTTATAGAAGGACGGCAGCTCCGATCACGCTTTGCTCGCACAAGCACGAAGCCGAAGACACTAGCCTGAAGATGGCGAGTGGGACCTCGTCGAAACGTCGCCAAGATACTCTCAATCTTACACGGGAAATGACCCGAATACGCCAAGACCTGCATACCTGTACCCGTGAAAATCTACGAAAACACACACACACACACCCATATATATATATATAATAACTGAAGACAATGAACATACCTAATATTCCTTCCTACTCCTATTTTCTCCACAACAACAACCCTGTGAGGTAAGGTGGGCTGAAAGTGAGTGACTGGTGCAGTCACCCAGCTAACTTTCATGACTCAGGCGGGACTAGAACTCACAGTCTCCTGGTGATTGACCTAAAGTCACCCAGCTGGCTTTCATGCCTAAGGCGGGACTAGAACTCACAGTCTCCTGGTGATTGACCCAAAGTCACCCAGCTGGCTTTCATGCCTAAGGCAGAACTAGAACTCACAGTCTCCTGGTGACTGGTGCAAAGTCACCCAGCTGGCTTTCATGCCTAAGGCGGGACTAGAACTCATTGTCTCCTGGTTTCTAGCATGGTGCCTTGACCACTAGACCAAACTGGCTTGTGTTAAAATGCTGGTACTGGTGCCAGTTCTCTGATCCCCAGTATTGTTCCTCTGTGGGATTGGAGACCTGAGCATAGAACCTTTTTTTTTTCTGTCTCCCCTTGCATAAAGTTGCCCTCCTTTAGACAGAGCAGTGTTAAAAATTGCATGCTCCAGTCCTCTGGATCAGGTTGTGTCAGGCCGTGGCTAAAGAGCATTTCCCCCAACTTTCCATTCCAGGACAATATTCCAGTCTGTGAAATTGGGCGTGTCTCATTTAACAGCCACCTCGCTTAGCAATGGAAGGGGCAGAACAATTGGCGTCATAAGCCGAGGACTACCTCTAATGTATATTCAGTAACAGCACATATTTTATCCCATGCATTATTATTTGCATGCATATAGCAAGGAGGGACTTGGCTGTTTCTGGGCATTACCATTTCCACAACTACAGAAATACCCCCAAACAAATAAAGCTCTTCTCTTTTTGGCAGTAAGCTGGAAAACTTCCTCTTCACCATTGTCTTCAAAAATGGTTCCTTTTGGGTTGTCATAAAATACTTTTTTAGCAGCTTGGAATATCCACAAGAATCTAACAGTAGACGAAGGAAAGTCCCTTCAGGTATCCGTCTACCAGGATGCTATTTGCATCCTCCTTAAGTTTCTTTTTCCTTGCAGCAACAGAGCAGAAGTAGCAATGAACAAGCAAGACACAAAATAACACACACACACACCCTTAAAGGAATCCCCTAAAAAGTCAGCAGGTCCACTGGACAGAACAAGCCACATCACCCAATATGTAATTTATAGTTTCAGTTTTGGAATTCCTATCCACCGTTCATCCTTGAACTACATCCTTGACTTACAACACTGCAACTGTCAGAAATATGAGCCAGCGGCAGAACATCTGAATTCCGATCATGTGACCATGGGGATGCTGTAACAGACGTAGGTATGAAAAATGGTTTTAACTCACTTTTTTTCCAGTGCCATTATAACTTTGAACGGTGACTAAACGAATTGTTGTAAGTCAAGGTCTATCTGTATATCCTTGGCTTCAGAACCCAACAGAACCCATCAAGGTCTGTTGCAGCCTTCCTCAGTCTGGACCCTCCTCAAGAGTCAAAACTTTGCCTCCTAAAGATTTCTTAAAGCCATGCCATATAGGGATTATGGGAGACGGTGTTGAGCGCACCAGTGCCAACATATGTTGGGCAGAATAACAGAGTTGAAAGGGACCTTGGAGATCTTCTAGTCCAACCCCCTTCTCATTAAGTGAATGACGCAGCATGAGCAGCAAGGAACACCTGGCAAGATGTTGTCCTTTTTTTTTTACAGAACTCTAGGTGTATAAACATCTCCACAAGAACTGGACCTAATTTTTAAAAGCCAATTTGGAAGTCTTATTTACTTACTTTTGCTGTCAGTGTACAGGCAGTCCTTGGCTTACGACCACAATTGAGCCCAAATTTTCTGTTGCTAAGTGAAACATTGGTTAAGTGAATTATGCCTCATTTTACGACCTTACTTGACACAGTTGTCAAGAATCGCTGCTGTTGTTAAGAGAATCGCTGCACTTGTCAAGTTAGTAACACGGTTATTAGGTGAATCTGGCCTCCCCATTGACTTTGCTTGTCAGAAAGTCACAAAGCCTGATCACATGACCCCGGGACACTACAATGGTCATAAATATGAGCCAGTCATCAGAGCGTCTGAATTTTGATCTTGTGACTATGGTGAAAAAGGGTCCTAAGTCACTTTTTTCAGTGCCATTGTAATTTTGAACAGTCACTAAATGAAAATAAATAAAATAAATTGAGGACTACTTGTCCCTGGTAACTCCAAACAAAATTTCTGTTGCTAAGTGAAACATTTGTTAAGTGAGTTTTGCCCCATTTTATGATCTTTCTTGCCATAGTCATTAAGCGAATCAATGTAGTACTTAAGTTAGTCAAACTGTTGTTAAGTGAGTCTGGCTTCCCCATTGCCTTTGCTTGTCAGAAGGTCGCAAAAGGGGATCCCGTGACCCCGGGACACTGCAACTGTCATAAATGTGAGTCAATTGCCAAGCGTCTGAATTTTGATCCTATGATCTATGGGTATGCTACGTCATAAGTGTGAAAACTGGTCATAAGTCACTTTTTTCATTGCCGTTGTAACTTTGAACGGTCACTAAAGGAACCGTTGTAAAGTCGAAGACTACCTACATGTGTTTCCACAAAAATAAGACTGGTCTTTTTTTTTTTTTTTTTTGCCTCCAAAAGAGGCACCAGGTCCCATTTTCAGGGGGTATCTTACTCCCCTCCGGCACCGACAGCCCCACCCAGCCGGCCCACTTCTTCTTGGGCTAAAGGAGCACTTTCATGCCGCAGCTGCATTCCAGCCTGCATTTTGCAGTCAAGCCTTTCCGGAAGGCCTCTGCAGACGAGTACCGAGATATGGATTCAATCCATAGCTTGGTCCTCAGCTGCAGACCTCTTGCAGAACCGAGCTATGGATTGAATCCATAGTTCCATTCTCGGCTGCAGTGACCTTCTTGGAAAGGCCTCTGACTGCAAAATGCAGGCCTGGCTGCAGAGGAGGCCTCAGAAGAAGAAGTGGGCCGGCGAGGAGAGGCCTGGCTGCAAGCTGAGTGGGTGTGGGGCGCGTGGGGCAGATCCACCCCCCCACCCCCGCCCTAGCTTGATTTTTGTGTGCCTCACCCCCAAAACTCGGGCTTATTTTTGAGGTAGGGCTTATATTAGGCCCACACCCAAAAATCAAGCGAGGGCTTATTTTCGGGGTAGGCCTTACTTTCGGGGAAACAGTATATTGAAATTGTTTTACCAGGACTGGGAAGCTGGCCTGCTAAGATTGTACTCACCACTAGAGGTCAGGATACTCCTGTTTATGGTGGAATGCTCCAATTAATTTTATCCATCTGAAAGAGGTACAGGTTGTTCTCCACTTATGACCACAATTGCGCCCAAAGCTTCTGTTGCTAAGCAAGACAGTTGTTAAGTGAGTTTTGCCCCGTTTTACGACCTTTCTTGTCGCAGTTGTTAGGCCACAAAGTCACTTATGACCCTGCAGCCATCATAAATATGAGCCAGTTGTTTGAATTTTGATCACACAACAACATGGATGCTGCAACGGTGTTAAGTGTGAAAAATGGCCAGAAGTCACTTTTTTCAGTGCCGTTGTAACTTCAAACAGTCACTAAATGAACTATTGTAAATCGAGGGCTACCTGTAACCTACTTTTTGATCATAATTTTGATCATGTGACCCTGGTGATGCTGCAAAGGTCACTAAATGTGAAAAACAGTCATCAGTCACTTTCTTCAGTGCTGTTGTCACTTTGAACAGTCACTAAACGAAACGTTGTAAGTTGAGGACTGCCTGTACGAGCATTTCAACCTGCACACTCTTTTTGGATAGCTGTGGTAACCTCCACCACATTCACACAGGCACAACCCTTTGTGGCCTTCGCAAATGAATTTATTAAAAAATAATATTGGCCCGTTGACCATCCAGGGCTTCTTCGGCATTAAAGTGCTCTTTTTGAAAAGTGTGACTCGTGACACAAACATTGTGGGTTTCTTTCAGTTTCAGAGTCTGGCTGGAAGCGATATAAAGGATGGAGCATAAATAGCACAGCTATTTCCTTCCTTCCCTCCTTCTGAATGACATTTGAATTGTGTTCCCCTGCCCACATGCATGGTACTTTGTTTTGGGAAATGTTGTGTAAAAACATGGGTCTTTCGTTTAGAAGTGCATTTCCAAGTCTCTGCGCAGGTGACTATGACAGTAAAATTAAACATCTGATACCTGGACTGCAAAAGTCTGGGCACCACTAAAAGTTTATATCTTTATATCTTCCATCGAAAGATATGCAGCTGTTGGCATTTTTTGCAAAGGCTTGTCTTAGGATCTAGTGGACAATCACTTAAAATATGAGCCAGCCGTGTGCTGCAGCTGCCAAAAAAACTAACACAGTGCTAGGCTGCATTAACAGAGGGATAGAATCAAGATCACGTGAAGTATTAATACCACTTTACAAGGCTTTGGTAAGGCCACACTTGGAATACTGCATCCAGTTTTGGTCACCACGATGTAAAAAAGATGTTGAGACTCTAGAAGGAGTGCAGAGAAGAGCAACAAAGATGAATAGAGGACTGGAGGCTAAAACATATAAAGAGCAGTTGCTGGAATTGGGTATGTCTAGTTTAATGAAGAGAAGGACGAGGGGGGACATGATAGCAGTGTTCCAATATTTCAGGGGCTGCCCCAAAGAAGAGGGGGAGTCAAGCTATTCTCCAAAGCGCCTGAAGGCAGGAGAAGAAGCAACGGATGGAAACTAATCAAGGAGAGAAGCAACCTAGAACTAAGGAGAAATTTTCTGACAGTTAGAACAATTAATCAGTGGAACAACCTGCCTCCAGAAGCGGTGAATGCTCCAACACTGGAAGTTTTTAAGAAGAGACTGGACAGCCATTTGTCTGAAATGGTATAGGGTTTCCTGCCTGAGCAGGGGGTTGGACTAGATGACCTCCAAGGTCCCTTCCAATTATATTATTATTGCTATTGTTATTATTGTTGTTGTTGTTGTTAAATGGGATATAGAAAACGGTAAATAATGTGATATTCTTTGTTCATTTTTAAAAAGTAATCAATGGATAAATTTGTTTTCTCAAACTACCCACACAATTCTCACTAGATCAGGAGCTGCTGAGTGACAAAAATGATCATACACTAATGTGGGACTTCTTGGCTTACAACAGGGGTCTTCAAGCTTGGCCCTTTTATGACTTGTGGACTTCAACTCCCAGGCAGGCTGGCTGAGGAATTCTGGGAGTTGAAGTCCACAAGTCATAAAAGGGCCAAGTTTGAAGACCCTTGGCTTACAAACACAACTGGGGCCAGAACCTTAGTTGCTAAGCAAGGCGGTCGTTGAGTCAGTTGAGCCTGATTTTATGACCTCTTTGCCATCGTTGCTAAGCAATCACTAAAGTTGTTAAGTGAATCATGCGGCCGTTAAGTGAATCTGGCTTCCCCCATTGACTTTCCTGTCAGAAGCCAGCTGGGAAGGTTGCAAATGGTGATCACATAACCCCAGGACAACGCAACTGTCATAAGTACTTGCCAGTTGCCAAGCAACTTTGACCACGCGACTGTGGGGGATGTTGTGATGGACGTAAGTATGAGGACCAGTCGTCATTTGCTTTTTTCAGTGCTATTGTAACTTCAAAAGGTCACTAAATGAATGGTTGTACGTTGAGGACTCCCTGTATTTATCTTTTAAAGATTTTAGACAAAGAGAGAGAGCAGGTAAGTAAGCTTATGTTGGCTAAGTGTTTATATTTAGTTCTTAGCAGGAAATCTGATATTTTAATTTCAATATTGTTTCCGCAGAATTTAAAAAGAAGTTTTGGATCTGTATTTGACAGCAGGTCCTTGTTTTCTTCCTTGTTTTCAGTTATCTGAGAACCGAAAAGGAAACTATAGTGTTCTTCCGTCCAGTTTCCCTCTGCTCAGCCAGTTTCACACAACCAAGGAGAAGTTGTCTTCTGGAACTCCTTCCATTCCAGATAAATGTCCATCTACCCTTAACTTGGGGCAGGGGGGTCTTCAAACTTGGCAACTTTAAGACTTGTGGACTTCAACTCCCAGAATTCCCCCCACCAGCCTTGCTCACTGAGGCATTCTGGGAGTTGAAGTCCATAAATCTTGAAGTTGCCAAGTTGGAGACCCTCTAACTTGGGAAACAAGATTAGGATTCAAGCAAACGTTACAACTTTAGATTGGTCTGGGAGGAAAAAAAGCCTTGCTTGCTTCTAAATATCTTGAGGCCACCATAGAAGACCTCAGCTGTATTTGCTGGAGAATTCCAGATCATTTTTATTTCCCTAACCCTTCAGATTTCAGTAGAAAATGCACTTCAGATAGTTTCGGTTTTTCATGCTGTTTTCATTGCTCATGGATCCTATTTTTTTGTGTTCCTTGAAAGAAAGTGAGTAGGGGGGAAATTAGTCCTATACAGGTAGTCCTTGATTTAAACAGTTTCCCTTAGCAACAGAAATTTTGGGCACAATTGTGAGATGAGGACTACCCGTACTGTAGATTTGCTGTCTGCTGCAGGTGTGTGCAGGTGTGTGCGTGTAGCAAGGATACAAAATCCCAGCCCTCAATGTGGTTGGATCACCAGGAGATGCATCGTGTTCCCCAAATGAGGTCGCCTCTTCATTTTGTAACTCTCTTAACTAAGGTGGGCCGATGTGAGTGAGCAAATACAGGCAGTCCTCGAATTACGACCGCAATTGAGCCCAAAATTTATGTTGCTAAGTGAGACATTTGTGAAGTGAATTTTGCCCCATTTTACAACTTTTCTTGCTCCAGTTATTAAATAAATCACTGCCGTTGTTAAGCTAGTAACACGGTTGTTAAGTGAGTCTGGCTTCCCCATGGACTTTGCTTGTCAGAAGGTCGCAAAAGGCGATCACATGACCCCGGCACTCTGCAACTGTCATAACTATGAGTCAGTTGCCAAGCATATGAATTTTGATCACGTGACTATGGGGATGCAGCAATAGTTGTGTGAAAAACAGTCATAGGTCACTTTTTTAAGTGCCGTTGTAACTTTGAATGGTCACTAAACAAACTGTTGTAAGTCGAGGACTGCCTGTATGGCCCACTGGGGACAGGATCAGGTCTCCAATGCAAATGAGTTTGGCTCTCAAAGGCAACAACCGTTAATTGTCACTAAATGAACTACAACTGTCATTGTTAACTAAATTACTTCTACAAATTGGATAACAAGTTTTGAATGTGATCTCAGTTTTAAATGTAAGGCCAGCTGGAGGGAAATACAGGTAGTCCTCGGTTTACGACCACAACTGAGCCCAACATTTCTGTCATTAAGTGACACATTTGTTAAGTGAATTTTGCCCCATTTTTATGACCTTTCTTACAACCGTCTGACAAGCAAAGTCAATGGGGAAGCCAGATTCACGGAGCAACCGTGTTATTAGCAACTGCATTGATTCACTTAACAAGTGTGACAATTAAAGTCGCAAAGTGAGGCAAAAACTCACTTAACCACTGTCTCACTTAGTAACAGAAATCTGGTGCTCAGTTATGATCGTAAGTCGAGGGCTAGTTATTATTTAAAACAAAAACAAAACAGATCTATGCCACAGATTTAGCTTGTCTTTTTTATTATTATTATTTATCTACTCACACAGAAATACAAACTTCGTAATTCTCATACACCACTCCTGTTCAGGATTCAGCTTCCATCTTCACATTGGTTCTGGATTTCCAAAAAGTTCAAACACTCTTAACAATCATTTCAGGAAGAATTAAACACAATTGCCATCACAAAGCAGAAAGCAAGAAGCTTCACATTTGGGGAATCCATGGGGCACGCGGGCCTTGCCTCTTCCAGGACCCTTCCAACTTCATTTCAAGGGGAAAGTCGTACTCCATTCCTGTAGGGAAGAGATAGAAGAGTATAGTTGTTTGACCTAAAAACTGGGCATCAACAAACTGTGTTGTCAATTCAGGTAGTCCTCGACTTATGATCCCAGTTGAGCCCAAAATTTCTGTGGCTAAGTGAGACGGTTGTTAAATGGATTTTGCTCCATTTGATGACCTTTTTTTGCCAAGTGAATCACTGCTGTTGTTCAGTCAATTAACAGGGTTGTTAAGTGAATCTGGCTTCCCCCTTGACTTTGCTTGTCAGAAGGTCGCAAAACGTGACCACATGATCCTGGGACACTGTAAACATCATAAATATGAGTCACTTGCCAAGAGTCTGAATTTTGATCACATCGCAGGGGGGTGCTGCAACGGTCGTGTGAAAAAGGGTCCCAAGTCACTTTTTTCAGCACTGTTGTAACTTTGAACAGTCACTAAATGAACTGTTGTAAGTTGAGGATTATTTGTCCCTGGGAATTCCAGGGCTATTGGCTAAAAATGAGAAGCTGAATAGATTTCCAACATCCATCTTTTCCAGAAAAATAAAAAATACTGCATGGATGCCTCTAGCCCCAGAAGTCAAGGACAACTTTAAAACTATTTTGATTTTACTTACACATTTTCCATCATATTCAATAAATTGTTCACCCATTTGGCTCTGGGATCAATGCAGACTTTGTGCTTGTTCTTTAGTGTGATTCTGTAAAGCAAGCAAATTTGGATGAGGTGACGTTGTAACAGTCACTAAATGAATGAAGGCAAATATATGTGTCGCAAGATAATTTAACAATAACAATAACAATAGCCCCTGAGATATTGGAACACGGCTATCATGTCCCCCCTCGTCCTTCTCTTCATTAAACTAGACATACCCAATTCCAGCAACCGTTCCTTATATGTTTTAGTCTCCAGTCCCCTAATCATCTTTGTTGCTCTTCTCTGTACACATCCTAGAGTCTCAACATCTGTTTTACATTGTGGTGACCAAAACTGGATGCAGTATTCCAAGTGTGGCCTTACCAAGGCATTGTAAAGTGGTATTAACACTTCACATGATCTTGATTCTATCCCTATATTACAAGAACCAATCTGGATTCAGTCACTAAATGAACTGTTGTCAGCTGAGGACTACCTGTATCAATGACATCAATCAAATTTGTTTCATGAGAGATTTTACTTTAAAATCTCCTTTGAGTTGAGCTCAACTTCTGGTGGAACAATTGTTTACTTGTTCCTTCTTTGCGGATATTGTCTTCTTACTTCTCAGTCTGTTCTACTGCCTGGGACTTTTTTCTGGGTTCCCTACTAAGTACTAATCAGATCTGACCCAGCTTAGCCTTTACAAGATCAACCAACCTAAGCTAGGGCTATATCTGCTCATGGACCGCATCGAGCTTATTTTCAAATAAAGCTTGCAAAATTAGCTCCTCCTCGTGGCAAAATTTCATCCGGTTCAACTGAACTTAGTTGTCACTCATTTTGCTTGGAAAGAGCCAGTATGACTTAAAACAGCACTGCCTGGGGAATTCTGGGAGTTGATCCCCATATCTTCAAGTTGCCAAGGCTGAGAAACCCTGATTTACACAGAAGATAGACAAGGACTAGCTGTATGCTAGAAGACAGGGAGAAAAGGCCCAGAATAAACTTCAGAATCTTAAGTTTTGCATACTCCAATAAACTTACATGATTTCCATTTTTCTGCAGGCAATCCCAGCTGGAATGATCTCGACTCTTGCATATTTTGCGGGACGAATGAAGGTGCTCGTTACTCTGGCACACTTGCAGCTTAAATTCAGCGGGTCGAAGATAGCTGTGTAATTCCAGAAAAGATTATAGTTACTCAATTTAGATGCCCAACTGAGTATTCAAAATGCTATTCAAATGTTTCATGGCATGGAACAGAGAGGACTAGTAGAGAGGTACTGAATTTTGCTTCCTGTTACTGCTTTCAAACCACCTTCCTCAATGTCCCAAAGGTGCTTTTTCACGAGGCAACTTGTGAACTTCTTGGGTTTTTTTGAAGACATTTCGCTTCTCATCCAAGAAGCTTCTTCAGCTCTGACTGGATGGTGGGGAATGGAAGGATTTATATTCCTTGCAGACAGCTGGTCATTTGCATTCTTTTAGAGCAGGGGTCTTCAAACCTGGCCCTTTTATGACTTGTGGACTTCAACTCCCAGAATTCCTCAGCCAGGCATGCTGGCTGAGGAATTCTGGGAGTTGAATTCCACAAGTCATAAAAGGACCAAGTTTGAAGATCCCTGTTTTAGAGAGTCGTAAAAGGAAATTGGGTAGAAGTTATTTTTAGTAATCACGTAGAGCAGGGGTAGGCAACCTTGGCTCTTTTATGACTCGTGGACTTCAACTCCCAGAATTCCTGAGCCAGTCACGCTGAGGGGAAAGGGAGAGTTTCCAAGCTGAGCCATGCTGGCTCAGGAATTCTGGGAGTTGAAGTCCACGAGTCATAAAAGAGCCAAGGTTGCCTACCCCTGACGTAGAGGAAACTTGTTCTCTAGTGTCGACTTTACCTGCCCTTCTTTCTTGTACAAAAGGAAGAAGATTTAAATCAGATCTCATTGGAGGTGTCAGTGGGCCTCCAGAAAGCAATGGCTAGAGGAGGGAATGAGAAACTCATCCATTTTCCAGGTTTTGCCAGCAAGAAACCTAATTCAGATCTCTCAGGCACATTTTAACTTCTCAAGCCTATCCCGCAGAGGGATTGTCAGGCTAAGAGGCTGCTCTGACCTTCCAAAGAAAGATGGAATGGGATGAGTAAGAAAGTTTCTTTCATTTACAAATCAGTTTCGATGTGACTCATTCCAAGCATTCCACATAGATTTACCAAGCTGCATATAAAATATATAAAATTCCGAACCTGTTTAAAATTCTAAAACCACTTACATACCAATGCTATTATCAGGATGAAGGATTTATTGATTTTATTAAGCACATAGCAAAAATGCTCAAACAAAAAGCACATCACGATTACATTCTCAATGAGCAAAAACGAAACGACTCTATTTGCAAATTCAAAGCTAGATTATTTATATAGTCAATATATGATGGAAGGTGAAAGAAAAGGAAAGGAAGAGAAAAACTCAGGATGGTACTACTTACTTGCACCAGTGATGTGGCAGGCAATCAGCAAAAGAGAAAGCATGAGGAAGGCACGGTTACTCATTCTGGCTGTGGAAGAAGACCTTCACTGCAGTCTGAAAGCTCAGCCAGATGGAGTTTTGATGCCCGGCCACCTTCAATTTATTTCCTAGATCCCTCACTCCACGTCATCAGCAGCAAAGAACTATTCTGGGTAACATGCAAAGTTGCATCACACACAATTTCCCATACATTTCCCTCAGAATTTGCAGTGCTGAGGTTTGCAATTTGATAACCAAAACCAACTCTTAATTTAGGAATTGGAGAAATGGTTCTGAAAGAATAAAGGAACTATTCTTAAATTAGAAGGGTAAATAACGACTGTTAAAAAAAATGGAATTGAAATTAAATATTACCTATACCAGGGGTAGGCTACCTTGGCTCTTTTATGACTCGTGGACTTCAACTCCCAGAATTCCTGAGCCAGCATGACTCGGCTTGGAAACTCCCTTTCCCCTCAGCATGGCTGGCTCAGGAATTCTGGGAGCTGAAGTCCACGAGTCATAAAAGAGCCAAGATTGCCTATCCCTGACCTATACTATTGCAGGTAGTCCTCAACTTACAGCCATTCGTTTAGTGGCCGTTCAAAGATACGGCACTGAAAAAAGTGAACTTAGGACTGTTTTTCACACTTACGACCGTTGCAGCATCCTCGTGGCCATGTGATTAAAATTCAGACGCTTGGCAACTGATTCATATTTATGACGGTCGCAGTGTCCCGTGGCCAGGTGATCCCCTTTTTGTGACCTTCTGACAAGCAAAGTCAATGGGGAAGCCGGATTCACTTAGCAACCATGATGCTAACTTAATAACTGCTGTGATTCACTTAAGAACTGTGGCAAGAAAGATGGGGCAAAACGGTCTTAACAACTGTCTTGTTTAGCAACGGAAATGTTGCGCTCAATTGTGGTCGTAAAACAAGGATTACCTGTATAACAGGCCCCCATGAGCAAAAGATGCCATACTACATGTAGCTTTTTGAACTGTGCACTGAAGAAATATGAGCAGGCAAGTACCTGGAAAATTGGCTGATTGTATGACACTCAACATCTGCTGTGAATTTTGCCTATCAGTTGAAGCACCTTTGGCAAATGATCCCGAACGCAGCGTTGCGAGTGGTCCTGTGTGTCCCATGGTACACAGCTTGTACTTGAGCTGCACCAGCTCCCAATTGGATGCAATTCAAGGCACTGGCTATCATCTTTAAAGCCCTACACCAGGGGTAGGCAACCTTGGCTCTTTTATGACTCGTGGATTTCAACTCCCAGAATTCCTGAGCCAGCATGGCTGGCTCAGGAATTCTGGGAGTTGAAGTCCACGAGTCATAAAAGAGCCAAGGTTGCCTACCCCTGCCCTACACGGCACGGGGCCTGGTTACTCACAGGATCACTTGTGTTGATGATGTAATTTTTATGGCTATCAGCCGAGTTTCTTTTGAGCTGGGTTTGTGTAGAGTAGTTTGGTTGTGTTTTATTTTCGTTTGCCACCCAGAGTACCTCAGGTAAATCTGATAAACGCCAGCTGCAAGCAAGCAGAAAAAACTCTGAGAATGGGGCAGTGGTGGGATTCAAATATGGGAACAACCGGTTCTCTGGGTGGATGCCGCTTCTGGGAAGTCCATTCTGAGCCTGGGCAACAAAAAATTAGCTACTGGTTCTGCCAAAGTGGTGCGAACTGGCTGAATCCCACCACTGGAATGGGGTCAGATAAGTTTCTTTATTGTTGATCGCCTATATAACAAGAATCACGCCAGATGTCTGTCTTCCCTTGGGAAAATCTGATTATAGACCTAAGGATCTGACCTCAAATGTTTCCTCCCCTGTATGGACTCTATGCTGGAATGTCTTTTAATCCCCCCTCCATAGGGGCTTCCTCTCCTTCAGTTGGTGGTCCCATCACAATAAATGAAGAAACACGTAACAAATAACCCCACTCAAATGTATTCCTGGGAAGAATGAATGAAGAACGCCAGGAATAGATGCCAAGAGCAGTGTCACCACATGGCTGGACAAGTTAGAACGATTAGTGATGCACAGGTAGTTCTCAACTTATGACCACAATTTCGGTCACTAAGTGATGCAGTTGTTGAGGTATCATGTGACCAGGCCCAATTTTATTACCATTTTTACCATGGTTGTTAAGCAAACCACATTGTTGTTAAGTGAATCATCCTATTGTTAAGTGAATCTGGCTTCTCCAATTGATTTTTTTTGTTGGAAACCAACTGGCAAGGTCACAATTATGTTTGCAAGGTGCTGCAACCACTGTAAAGGTGAGCTGGTTGGCAAATACCTGAATTGCAACTACTGTACATGACCGTCGGGGTTGTAACTTTGACAGTGGATCATAAGTCACTTTTTCCAAGGACGTTATAAGTTGAAATCTTCTTTATATGTTGAGGACTATCAGTAGTGACTCTCAGATTAGATGGCACTCAACGTGCCACTGAGATTTAAGAATTATTTGGAGCATTAATGGTGTTCTTAATGTGGCTAGATTAAAACCTTAGAGCTATCTAGTTGCTGATGATGGCATACAGGAAAAGAAAATACAGGTAGTCCTCGACTTACGACCACAATTGAACCCGACATTTCTGTTGCTATGCGAGGCAGTTGTTGAGCGAGTTTTGCCCCATTTTACGACCTTTCTTGCCACTGCAGCTGTTAAGTTAGTGACATGGTTGTTAAGTGAATCTGGCTTCCCCGTTGGCTTTGCTTGTCAGAAGGTCGCAAAAGGGGATCACATGACCCCGGGACACTGCAATCGTCATAAATATGAGTCAGTTGCCAGGTGTCGGAATTTTGATCACATGACTATGGGGATGCTGTGATAGTCATAAGTGGGAAAAAACAGTCCTAAGTCGCTTTTTTCATTGCTGTTGTGACTTCGAGCAGTCAGTAAACGAACTGTTGTAAGTGAAGAATTAGCTGTACAAAGCGGCAAAAACAGAATTACAGTGGGAATGTGAAATGTAAAAGAGCAGGGGTGTGAGAAGCTCAGTGTAGTGAACAGTGAGATGAATCGGCTACACAGGGACATCTTGGCATCAGCAAAATGGACTGGAATTGGACACTTTAACTCAGAAGGTCACACTGATTACTACTCAGAAAATAAAGGTCTCTAGTCAAGGAGGATTAGGCAAGGACAATGTGTTGGTCACTGCAATCAGTGAGTGACTTTGAGGAGATCCTTTTCGTGGGATGATTTAAATAAGATTATCCGAGTTTATGCTTCAACCACTGAGGCAGAAGAAGGAGCTTGACAAGTCAAATGGTCACGTTCATCCTGAAATTGATAGTTCATGCTAAGGACACTACAGTACTCTGACAGCTGAAAATGCAAGTAGTTGAAATGTGTTTGAATATTAGTAGCTTGGGTTGGTAGTTGGGCTGTTGGTTTGTTCTCCGACCTTGGCAATTTGGCTGCAAACGTTTCGTCTCCATTCGAGGGGACATCTTCAGTGCGTTTTAGTGCAACCAAATGAACACCGCCATTTGCATCACACAGACGATACTTAACACCAAAGATTATGGCCCAGCAACAACAACCAGCCAATCAAACAGCTCGAAACCAGACCGTGACTCAGCAGCAACATCCAGATAAACAACATCCACACCAATTTGCATCACACAAAAAGGTATTTAAAGGCCAGTGCTCTGACAGACGAGCACAATTCAAAGTGCACTGAAGTTCTCCCCCCCCCCCCGAATAGAGACGAAACGTTTGCAAACATATCTCCAAGCTCGGAGTTCAAACCAACAGCCTATGCAACTAGTTTCCAATCTCAGGAGCGAGGAAGCTTGTCTTGTAAGAGCATGATCAATTATCAATGATGGTTAAGGGTCTGGAGGCTAAATCATTTGATGAACGGCTGAGGGAAGTAGGTACCTTTAACCTAATGAAGAAAAGGCTCAGGGGTGACATGATAACATCTTCCAAACTTGAAGGACTGTCGCAGAGAAGACGGTGTCAACTTTTTGTCCAAACCATCTGAGGGCAGGACTAGAAGCAATGGGTGGAATCCACCAGAAGGAGATCCAAGCCTAGAACTGAGGAGAAATTTCTTGCCCTTGAGAACAATTAGTCCAGAGGTCTCTAGTCCAACCTTTTGGGCACCAGGGACCGGTTCCGTGGAGAAAGGTTTTTCCACGGACTGGAAAGTGCGTGGTTTTGTGTGCTGCCTGTATCCCGTGGATGGGGCTTTGTTTGTGCGGCCCAGTTGCTGGCATGCCGCAGCCCGGTACTGGTCCACGGACCGGGGGTTGGGCACCCCTGGACTAGAAGACCTCCAAGATCTCTTCCTGCTCTATGCTTCTATGAAGTTTCTTCAGTTTTGAAATAACGACGCGAAGGAAAATTCTCCTCACAAATCCCCACTGATTTGATTTGAATTGAGATGAAATGGAAAGGCCCTTGTACCAGTAAGCTCAGTTCACTGAGCAAGCATTTCTGTCTCTGTTTCCCCTTCTGTTGTTCTGTTTGCATAGCGGAGCCATTCTTATCTATTTGGCTTCAATGAGAGAGGCAGCCACCGACTTCCTCTTTGGATAAAAAGCTTGTGTAGGAAGGTCCCTCTTTTCATAAATGTTGTCTCTGAAGAGCATGACTCCTTTTCTGGAAGGGGATTTACAGCCATCACCGAAGGAGGAAAAGATCAGCAGAAATCCGTTAACAGTAAAAATGTGATGAGGGTACCGAAAAGGCAAATGTAGTGTCATAAGATAGCACTATTCCAATATCTCAGGGGCTGCCACAAAGAAGAGGGGATCAACCTATTCTCCAAAGCGCCTGAGGGCAGGACAAGAAGCAACGGATGGAAACTAACCAAAGAGAGAAGCAACCTAGAACTAAGGAGAAATTTCCTGACAGTTAGAACAATTAACCAGTGGAACAACCTGCCTCCAGAAGCTGTGAATGCTCCAACACTGGAAGTTTTTCAGAAGAGACTGGACAGCCATTTGTCTGAAATGGTATAGGGTTTCCTGCCTGAGCAGGGGGTTGGACTAGATGACCTCCAAGGTCCCTTCCAACTTTATTATTATTATTATTATTATTATAAGATGACCTCTCAGGCAGATCATCAAGATTTGGAGAAAATATAACCCACCATGGAAGACCAGATGGAGAAACGGATGGAGCTGGCAGAGATGGCCAGATTACCTGCTTTCCTCAAAGAAAAGAATGCATCCAATTTTGTGTCCACTTGGAAAACGATTCTAGATTTTTGCACTCGAGACAGGGGAAAAAAATGAAATTCTGATTTTGGGATTTGCGGATTAGATAAGCTTGTTGCTATAGAAATGGCTCGTATTTGCTACGTATGCAAAAGTAAAAAATTGAGGTTGTAATTTTATTAGCTTTATTCTGAAAGAGTGATGTGGTAGCCTCGTGGGCTTGCCTCCCGCTCAGAAGTTTGAAAATTCGAGCCTGCGACAGATGTTTCTCTCTCTGGATGCGAAGAAAAAACACCTGCTGCAAACTCGGCGTAGGTGTTAGGAAGGGCATCCAGCTAGTAAACGCTCAGCTCTATTCAGTCGCCCGGACTGTACCTCGAATTAAGGGATTACTACAGGGCCATAAAAAGGGAGTTTTATTCTACTGAGCTGAAAAGAGTAGAAAGTCAATGCTTCCCCCCCCCTCTTTTTTTCCACTTAAAATTATACATTCACGCAAGATTTGGAGAAAATACAGTTTATTCTCTGAACTAGATTGATTTTTTTTTAAAACAATTACGTAGTATCTTCAGTGGTGGTTTAAGTGAAATAGACATTTATCAATATCCTGCAGGGTATGAATATGTCACTTCTAAGTCCTTAAATCAACAACCGTGTTCAGAAGCTCTAATTAATCACCATTCCTTTCTGCATTTCCTAAAAAGCACTTCCTGAAGACCCCCACTGTGACACTGCCTTTAGTGTGTCTACACTTTCTTCCATGTTCACATCTGGAAAATTGTCATAACTGCATCTCCACTTCTTCAATAGTTCTTTCCAGATTTTGTGTGTGTGTGTGTGTATGTTCAGAGGATGGGGTGGTGGAATGCTTCAGATTTGATTCAGGAATTGTGCCTCAGGACCATGTGGAAATGTGAATAGAACAGGAATGCAGGCCCAGCAGCTCATTAAAGTAACTACATCATTTTTCATGGTGGTGCATCTGCTGTGGGCAATCTGATATAGCTCCTTTAATAAACCATACATACAATATAATGTGCACATATACACACATATATACAGTACATATACATAAATACCTACACACACATATACACATATATATACAGTAGTGGCCAAAATTGTGGAAACCTTTTGGGAAAAGTGTACAGTAGAAATGCCACTTTTGGTTAAGTTTCCACCAATTTTTCTTCTAATTTCTTTATCACTGTAGCCTTGTTCACTTAATAATACTATTTTACATTGCTTTCTGGGCGACCAGTCAACTCTTTGCACCATTACTTTAATTTTATTACGTTTTACAAGCTCACTAAATGAAAGAACACAAAAAAGCCCAACCAACTTGAAAGCGATCACATAACACACTGACAAATGTCCTCCTCTCAGCTTCAATACGTGACATCAATAACTGAACCCTACTGTGATCTGATTGGCTCATTGCCAAAAGATGACACCTAATTGGCTCTCTAAACACTCATGCTCATTGGCTACAATCAGAGGAAGGAAAGCTACCTGATATCAACCTAAGCAAGTTGTGCTTCCTTTTTCTGGTTATTGGGCTATAGCTTTTCATAGAATACAGTACAGATAATTGAACAAACTTTGTTGCATTACATTCTTGATTAAATTATCTTTCCATTGATATATAATTTTATGGTACTACTCCAAAAAAATAAAGTGGTGTTATTAGCCATCAAACCTCAAAAATACACTTTTCCCAAAAGGTTTCCACAATTTTGGCCACTACTGTAAGTAGTCCTTGACTTACAACCATTCACTTAGTGACTATTTGAAGTTACAACAGCACTGGAAAAAGTGACATAACCAGTTTTCACATTTATGACTGTGGCAGCATCCCTGTGGTCATGTGATCAAAATTTGGACACTTGGCAACTGGCTCCTATTTATGACGGTTGAACTCTCCCGGGCTTACATGTTCACCATTTGTAAGCTTCCCAACTGGCTTCCAGCAAGCAGCCAATGGGGGAAGCCAGATTTGTTTAATGACTGCATGGTTCACTTAACAAGCCTTATTCAACAAAGTGTTGTACAAGGGTAGTCCTTGACTTACAACAGTTCATTTAGTGACTGTTTGAAGTTACAACAGCACTGAAAAAAGTGACTTGTGACATTTTCCACACTTATGACTGTGGCAGCATCCCTGTGGTCATATGATCAAAATTCAGACACTTGGCAACTGACTCACATTTATGACGGTCCTGGGATCATGTGATCCCCTTTTGCAAACTTCGATGAGCGAAGTCAAGGGAAAGCCAGATTCCCTTAACAACCGAGTTACTAAATTAACAACTGCAGTGATTCACTTCACAACTGTGGCAAGAAAGGTCATAAAAATGGGTCAAAATTCACTTCACAAATGCCTAGCTTAACAATATAAAAGTTGGGCTCAGTTGTGGCCGTAAGTTGGGGACTACACGTATTTTGTATTGATTAGATTGCATTGAATTGAGGGGTTAGCACAGGGTTAGGGTTAAGGCAGGGGTAGGCAACCTTGGCTCTTTTATGACTTGTGGACTTCAACTCCCAGAATTCCTGAGCCAGCATGGCTCAGCTTGGAAACCTCTCCCTTTCCCCTCAGCATGGCTGGCTCAGGAATTCTGGGAATTGAAGTCCACGAGTCATAAAAGAGCCAAGGTTGCCTACCCCTGGGTTAAGGTTAACGCCTTTGATTGCATCTACATAGAAAAGGCTTAAGTAAATCTTCATTCTGTTGGAGATGCAATGAAATGTATTCATTTATAAAACAAAATTACAAAACTCAATGAACAAAATGAAAAAAAAAACTAAAATGTGACAGGGTCGATAGGCAAGTTTGTGCACTTACACACACACCTCTTAGGAA